>CM060950.1:124114153-124279153 GCA_030765055.1 Mantis religiosa
CCACATACTGCGTTCGTGATCCAAGGTGAGGAATTAATTTCTTTGTAGAAGAACCCGTAGGCTTGATACACTCAGGTAGGAACGGCAAATCATTATGCAGCTCATGGAGTTCTGTAGGATATTCGAGGTTCACTTCTAAAATGTATCCCAGAGGGTCATCTTCTCGTAGGATTTCCAGGTTGATATCTTCAGGAGAAACCCACTCAAAACCTCCATAAGGAAGGGCGTGGCACATTGCCCAACCATATTGGTTATTAGCATCCTCATACGTAATATATTGTGAGGGTTTACTTGTATCATACTCCTGCATGTAGATGTGGTTTGCCTCTGCATACCGATGAGAAACTTGGCATAATCCTCCTCTTATACCCGCTTCAACCATGAGTAGCTGATCATAATCCTGTAGTAATTCCAGTTCAATTCCTGTGTACAGCAGCATTGCATCCCACGTAAGTCCAGGTGATGTAAAATAATGTGCAGGATCAACTTTGTGGGTTTTCAGAGTCTGTTCCCTAAATGTCTCAAACACATCTGTTAGTAGAAGGACATCCGTAGTTAAGTAGAGGTCACTGTAGTCGCCCATTGTTCTGATGTTGAATTGGCTCCATACGTTTTTTGCATGTTTATACTCTCCATCACTAATTTCTTCTTTGTTTAACTTATTGAAGAATGCCTTCCTCGGAGGAAGTTCTGTTTCACACAAAACATCCCATGATGTGACGTAATCGTAGGGGAACACTCCCTTACGGGTCACCAATTCGATATTCTCTGTTCCAAAGTACTTCAGAGTTTCAGGATATGATGTTAGATTTTTTGCTAATTTATCCAAGCTGGTACTAAGGAAGCGATAGGTATCCACAAAGCGGAGTTTAATGTCACCAACATACTTGGAAAATGATATGTAACTTTCCTCTGAGCTAGGAATAACTTCTACTCTCTCACTAGTACAACCTAATTCTTTAACAATGAAATGGGAGTCATATCCACTCAGGTTATGCATGAAGACAGGAATATAATTGGGCGTTTTGCAAGCGAGATTACACTGATTATGTAGACTTCCTCGGTATTCACCGGTTATATGGTCATGATCCCGTACTTTCCAGTTCTCTCCTGTAAATTCTTTCCCACATAAGTAACATTCTGTAGAACACTCGAAAGATTTTTGCTGCTCATCTGTTAGTGTTAATGGAGAATCAGTTTTGTATACACTATTAATCTTCTTTGCAAGAGAAGTTAAATACTCCATAAACTTCACTGCTGTATCATAACCACGATATACGTAAGGTTCAGTAGGAAGATCGGTCTGTATGCCTTCAATAGAGGCCGAGGATTTGACATATACACAGAAACTCATAGGAATATGATTCTGATATGGAACTGTATAAGATGTTTCAGGATTAGAAGAACAGCTATGGTAAGGACTGAGAATGCTTTCAAAGTCAGCATAGATGACATAAGGCAATTTCAGCATCCTTTCAAAGTTCTTGAATCTAACGATAGACTTCTCCTTTGTTGGCATAACAATCCTGGCAACTCCGTGCTGATTGCATATTTTTCTATGTTCATTTAGCTTCTGCACTCCTCCTCGTCCATGCTGATCATCAAAGTGCGTAAAACAACGTTTGCAGGTGTAGATCTTTCCCTTACGTTTAGTTTTCTGTTGATGAATAAGTTTCTCAAAATGCTTTATATAAACGTAATGCAGGCGCCCTACAGCATCACTTAACAGAAGCAGATCACGATGTTCAGTCTGTTCAGCATCTACAACTTTCATAGGAAACACTTGATTCTTTTCATCCAAACCGAAAACGTTTATAGAGATGTTATTTCGTCGTTCAAATTTAGGGATATCTCTCAGGCTCGTAGGAAACGAGACGCAGGAAAAGTCATATATTTCTTGAAAATCCTTATACTTGCTAACACGTTGAGGATCCTTTTGAATGAATTTGGCAAGAACAGCATACATAAAACATTTTTCATCATCATAGTTCTGTGGATTTATGCAGGCTTTCTTCGCTTCTAAAGATGGCGGTAGAGGGATGTAGCTGCTTCCTCTTAGCCCATTATTCTTGTTGATTCTAACTCGAACCCCGTCAACAGCTAATAAAGCCCAGTTGCTTCCTTTAAGTTGACCTTCCTCCATTTCAGTACAAAGTTTCTTGAATTTCCTTTCCAAGATGGCGTCCAAGTCACTTTCTAAAAATATTGCTTGATTTGGTGTTTTAAAGGCTTTATCAGTAGTATCACCAACGGTATTCACAAACTGACATTCAGCCACGAGGTTAATTTTCACACTTTTATGGGTCCTTAGTTGCTTCTGAACGGCTTGAATTATCCGCTGTTTTGATTCTTGGAGATATGTCTTTAGATCCTGGCATGTAGAGCACTGGATGAAAAACGATTTCAGTCGATCCTGGAAAGCTGTTTCATATTCTACGACATCGTCTTCATCAGGAACCATTAACAGCAATTTATGCTTGGTAGGCTCGATCTTGAGTTTCTTAGCAGCACTTATTCTCTCGCATCGTTCTTGGTGCTCATCTCTACGACGTTCAGTACCATAAACGCCATCACAATGTTTACATTCGTAATACTGGCCACATACCAGCTCGTGTCTCTTTTTATTGTAGTTTTTCAGGAAACTCTTATCACATTTACCACACTTAAATTCTTGTATAGCAGCGTCTAACAGAGCTTCCATCGCTTTAATATTCCAGTTTTTGTTATGTGCAGGCTAATTCTCGGGGAATATGTTGCTAAGTAAGTGTCCGATACACCCTTTCAGATCTCTTCACCTTGATAACTTATCAACGCTACTGAAGATGAATTTCACTGCAGGAGCTGATCCGCTAAGCTATAAACACACTAGCGTAATTACAACCTAAGCTCAATAAAGCTCCATTTATACAATTAGCGCAGACCTAAAAGAAAACTTCATCATTCCCACCAATACCGGGGTTCGAAGGTGGCGCTCCTATCGGAGAAAACCTAAAAGAAAACTATTATCTTGCTACCACAGGGGTTCGAAGATGGTTCTACTATTGGAGAAAACCTAAAAGAAAACTATTAATTTTCCAGTTTTCGATTATTCTTTAACTACTATACAATTCACATGTGAGAAAAAATTAGACAAATTAAAATTGAAAAAGGAAATAAATAACTAGATTTGAAGATAAAATTTAGACAATTCAAACGAGTATAAACACGACTAAGCTACGCCTTCTAGTTTTAAAGTTACATTAGGAGATTACATTGCCACCCGTAGACACCTCTCCGTCATCTTCAACCACGTGCTCTTGATTCTTTTCACACATATCTTAACCTAGCAGTTCTATTTTCCTCAAGTTCATCTATTGCACTGTTTAACTCATCTAAGGGGCGTCCTTAGGCTCCTTCACTTCATCCTCAACCTCGTGTTCTTGATTCCTTTAGATCCATCTTTAACCTAGTTATGTTTTTGCTATGGACATCATTTCTCTTTTCTTAAGTTCAATTATTTCATCCATCTTGTTATGTTGAGTCTTTTGCTTATATCTTAAACTTTGTGATTAAGTCTTTTGATTTGAAAGTCTATGTATATTGCTTGAGGTCCTCATCCCTTTTGGTCATGGGACAGGTCATGATATATGATTCTTATGGGTTGAGCTTGTCAACACACCTAAAACATTAATATTCAGAGTTATTTAAATTATCCTGCTGAGATTCGAACCATGATCGTAAAGTGTAAATCACCAGTTCAACAGCAAATCAGCCCTAAGGTATGATTGAACACGCTATTTCATTGCGTTACCATTATTAGTTCAAGAGTTATTTAAGATTCAATTTATTTCGACTGAACCGGTAATCGAACCATGGATCACTAGGATACAGAGCCATAAAACATTCACAGCATACGTAAATAAAAATACCTATGGTTTACGCCGCTATTCTAAGTGTAATAGCTCGCAAAATAGATCACAATTACGGAATTTGATGAACGCCGGGAATCGAACCAAGGATCTTCTCCGCTAAAACATAATAGGATGTGATTAACCGCAAAAAGTATCGCCATATAAAGTTAATTTCACCACTCTAGACACATTGGTTACAGAGATATTCAGATTAACTGATCCAGGAATCGAACCAGGGACCCTCGAATTCTACATTGTCAGCATATGATTAACAATGAAGTTAATGTTTATTTCAGTGCTCTAGTTCTATTGGTCACAGAGATATTCAAATTAAACGATTTAGCACTCGAACCGAGGATTCCAGGTATACGGTATAAACCCAGCAGATACCACTTAACTATATAAAATTTATAAAGTTTGTTAGAACCCGATCACATAATTAGTTTCAGAGTTATAACGGTATTAAGAGTGCTCACTTGCGCGAGAGTCGAACCCAGGATGGGGACAATTTACCTACCTGCCCTCAGGCGTGATAGATAGAAACGATGGTGGTTAGCTCGTTGTTGCACTAAAAGCAATTTACCTACCTGCCCTCAGGCATGATAGATAGAAACGGTGGTGGTTAGCTCGTTGTTGCACTAAAAGCAGTAGGGGATAAATGTATGTTCAAACACAGATTCAAGGTCATCCAGGCGGCTCTATGTCTAGACATATGACGCAACGCCTGTCAATGCCATCCAGTAAGTAAACATGTTTACTTCCTAATTAACCTTGAATTGCCTCAGGAAACTAAATATATTTATCCCCTACTGCTTTTAGTGCAACAACGAGCTAACCACCACCGTTTCTATCTATCATGCCTGAGGGCAGGTAGGTAAATTGCTTTTAGTGCAACAACGAGCTAACCACCATCGTTTCTATCTATCACGCCTGAGGGCAGGTAGGTAAATTGTCCCCATCCTGGGTTCGACTCTCGCGCAAGTGAGCACTCTTAATACCGTTATAACTCTGAAACTAATTATGTGATCGGGTTCTAACAAACTTTATAAATTTTATATAGTTAAGTGGTATCTGCTGGGTTTATACCGTATACCTGGAATCCTCGGTTCGAGTGCTAAATCGTTTAATTTGAATATCTCTGTGACCAATAGAACTAGAGCACTGAAATAAACATTAACTTCATTGTTAATCATATGCTGACAATGTAGAATTCGAGGGTCCCTGGTTCGATTCCTGGATCAGTTAATCTGAATATCTCTGTAACCAATGTGTCTAGAGTGGTGAAATTAACTTTATATGGCGATACTTTTTGCGGTTAATCACATCCTATTATGTTTTAGCGGAGAAGATCCTTGGTTCGATTCCCGGCGTTCATCAAATTCCGTAATTGTGATCTATTTTGCGAGCTATTACACTTAGAATAGCGGCGTAAACCATAGGTATTTTTATTTACGTATGCTGTGAATGTTTTATGGCTCTGTATCCTAGTGATCCATGGTTCGATTACCGGTTCAGTCGAAATAAATTGAATCTTAAATAACTCTTGAACTAATAATGGTAACGCAATGAAATAGCGTGTTCAATCATACCTTAGGGCTGATTTGCTGTTGAACTGGTGATTTACACTTTACGATCATGGTTCGAATCTCAGCAGGATAATTTAAATAACTCTGAATATTAATGTTTTAGGTGTGTTGACAAGCTCAACCCATAAGAATCATATATCATGACCTGTCCCATGACCAAAAGGGATGAGGACCTCAAGCAATATACATAGACTTTCAAATCAAAAGACTTAATCACAAAGTTTAAGATATAAGCAAAAGACTCAACATAACAAGATGGATGAAATAATTGAACTTAAGAAAAGAGAAATGATGTCCATAGCAAAAACATAACTAGGTTAAAGATGGATCTAAAGGAATCAAGAACACGAGGTTGAGGATGAAGTGAAGGAGCCTAAGGACGCCCCTTAGATGAGTTAAACAGTGCAATAGATGAACTTGAGGAAAATAGAACTGCTAGGTTAAGATATGTGTGAAAAGAATCAAGAGCACGTGGTTGAAGATGACGGAGAGGTGTCTACGGGTGGCAATGTAATCTCCTAATGTAACTTTAAAACTAGAAGGCGTAGCTTAGTCGTGTTTATACTCGTTTGAATTGTCTAAATTTTATCTTCAAATCTAGTTATTTATTTCCTTTTTCAATTTTAATTTGTCTAATTTTTTCTCACATGTGAATTGTATAGTAGTTAAAGAATAATCGAAAACTGGAAAATTAATAGTTTTCTTTTAGGTTTTCTCCAATAGTAGAACCATCTTCGAACCCCTGTGGTAGCAAGATAATAGTTTTCTTTTAGGTTTTCTCCGATAGGAGCGCCACCTTCGAACCCCGGTATTGGTGGGAATGATGAAGTTTTCTTTTAGGTCTGCGCTAATTGTATAAATGGAGCTTTATTGAGCTTAGGTTGTAATTACGCTAGTGTGTTTATAGCTTAGCGGATCAGCTCCTGCAGTGAAATTCATCTTCAGTAGCGTTGATAAGTTATCAAGGTGAAGAGATCTGAAAGGGTGTATCGGACACTTACTTAGCAACATATTCCCCGAGAATTAGCCTGCACATAACAAAAACTGGAATATTAAAGCGATGGAAGCTCTGTTAGACGCTGCTATACAAGAATTTAAGTGTGGTAAATGTGATAAGAGTTTCCTGAAAAACTACAATAAAAAGAGACACGAGCTGGTATGTGGCCAGTATTACGAATGTAAACATTGTGATGGCGTTTATGGTACTGAACGTCGTAGAGATGAGCACCAAGAACGATGCGAGAGAATAAGTGCTGCTAAGAAACTCAAGATCGAGCCTACCAAGCATAAATTGCTGTTAATGGTTCCTGATGAAGACGATGTCGTAGAATATGAAACAGCTTTCCAGGATCGACTGAAATCGTTTTTCATCCAGTGCTCTACATGCCAGGATCTAAAGACATATCTCCAAGAATCAAAACAGCGGATAATTCAAGCCGTTCAGAAGCAACTAAGGACCCATAAAAGTGTGAAAATTAACCTCGTGGCTGAATGTCAGTTTGTGAATACCGTTGGTGATACTACTGATAAAGCCTTTAAAACACCAAATCAAGCAATATTTTTAGAAAGTGACTTGGACGCCATCTTGGAAAGGAAATTCAAGAAACTTTGTACTGAAATGGAGGAAGGTCAACTTAAAGGAAGCAACTGGGCTTTATTAGCTGTTGACGGGGTTCGAGTTAGAATCAACAAGAATAATGGGCTAAGAGGAAGCAGCTACATCCCTCTACCGCCATCTTTAGAAGCGAAGAAAGCCTGCATAAATCCACAGAACTATGATGATGAAAAATGTTTTATGTATGCTGTTCTTGCCAAATTCATTCAAAAGGATCCTCAACGTGTTAGCAAGTATAAGGATTTTCAAGAAATATATGACTTTTCCTGCGTCTCGTTTCCTACGAGCCTGAGAGATATCCCTAAATTTGAACGACGAAATAACATCTCTATAAACGTTTTCGGTTTGGATGAAAAGAATCAAGTGTTTCCTATGAAAGTTGTAGATGCTGAACAGACTGAACATCGTGATCTGCTTCTGTTAAGTGATGCTGTAGGGCGCCTGCATTACGTTTATATAAAGCATTTTGAGAAACTTATTCATCAACAGAAAACTAAACGTAAGGGAAAGATCTACACCTGCAAACGTTGTTTTACGCACTTTGATGATCAGCATGGACGAGGAGGAGTGCAGAAGCTAAATGAACATAGAAAAATATGCAATCAGCACGGAGTTGCCAGGATTGTTATGCCAACAAAGGAGAAGTCTATCGTTAGATTCAAGAACTTTGAAAGGATGCTGAAATTGCCTTATGTCATCTATGCTGACTTTGAAAGCATTCTCAGTCCTTACCATAGCTGTTCTTCTAATCCTGAAACATCTTATACAGTTCCATATCAGAATCATATTCCTATGAGTTTCTGTGTATATGTCAAATCCTCGGCCTCTATTGAAGGCATACAGACCGATCTTCCTACTGAACCTTACGTATATCGTGGTTATGATACAGCAGTGAAGTTTATGGAGTATTTAACTTCTCTTGCAAAGAAGATTAATAGTGTATACAAAACTGATTCTCCATTAACACTAACAGATGAGCAGCAAAAATCTTTCGAGTGTTCTACAGAATGTTACTTATGTGGGAAAGAATTTACAGGAGAGAACTGGAAAGTACGGGATCATGACCATATAACCGGTGAATACCGAGGAAGTCTACATAATCAGTGTAATCTCGCTTGCAAAACGCCCAATTATATTCCTGTCTTCATGCATAACCTGAGTGGATATGACTCCCATTTCATTGTTAAAGAATTAGGTTGTACTAGTGAGAGAGTAGAAGTTATTCCTAGCTCAGAGGAAAGTTACATATCATTTTCCAAGTATGTTGGTGACATTAAACTCCGCTTTGTGGATACCTATCGCTTCCTTAGTACCAGCTTGGATAAATTAGCAAAAAATCTAACATCATATCCTGAAACTCTGAAGTACTTTGGAACAGAGAATATCGAATTGGTGACCCGTAAGGGAGTGTTCCCCTACGATTACGTCACATCATGGGATGTTTTGTGTGAAACAGAACTTCCTCCGAGGAAGGCATTCTTCAATAAGTTAAACAAAGAAGAAATTAGTGATGGAGAGTATAAACATGCAAAAAACGTATGGAGCCAATTCAACATCAGAACAATGGGCGACTACAGTGACCTCTACTTAACTACGGATGTCCTTCTACTAACAGATGTGTTTGAGACATTTAGGGAACAGACTCTGAAAACCCACAAAGTTGATCCTGCACATTATTTTACATCACCTGGACTTACGTGGGATGCAATGCTGCTGTACACAGGAATTGAACTGGAATTACTACAGGATTATGATCAGCTACTCATGGTTGAAGCGGGTATAAGAGGAGGATTATGCCAAGTTTCTCATCGGTATGCAGAGGCAAACCACATCTACATGCAGGAGTATGATACAAGTAAACCCTCACAATATATTACGTATGAGGATGCTAATAACCAATATGGTTGGGCAATGTGCCACGCCCTTCCTTATGGAGGTTTTGAGTGGGTTTCTCCTGAAGATATCAACCTGGAAATCCTACGAGAAGATGACCCTCTGGGATACATTTTAGAAGTGAACCTCGAATATCCTACAGAACTCCATGAGCTGCATAATGATTTGCCGTTCCTACCTGAGTGTATCAAGCCTACGGGTTCTTCTACAAAGAAATTAATTCCTCACCTTGGATCACGAACGCAGTATGTGGTGCATTACATGACCTTAAAGCAGGCCCTTAGTCATGGGTTAAAACTGACTAAAATCCATCGGGTGCTACAATTTCAACAGTCATGTTGGTTAAAGCCTTATGTGGAATTCAATAACCGACTACGACAAGGATCAAGAAATGATTTCGAGAAGGATCTTTACAAACTTTTTAACAATGCCATGTTTGGAAAAACTATGGAAAACATCAGAAACCGACTGAATATACGACTTGTCACCGATTGGAAGACATTGGAAAAACTAGTTGCTAAGCCTACATTTATTGATAGAACTATATATGGGCCTAATCTGGCTGCAGTCCACATGGCGTCGCGGGAGATAGTCTTCAACAAGCCTATATACATTGGGATGTGTGTGCTGGATATCTCGAAGACCTTGATGTATTGGTATCATTATGATGTGCTAATGCCGTATTACGGACTTGAAAATCTGAAGCTCATGTACATGGATACCGACTCTTTCATCCATCGCGTGACCACTAGAGATGTATACCAGGATAAGTTACGTTTTCTGGAACATCTGGATACTGCTGATTATCCTAGCGACCACATATGCCACTCTACAAAAAATAAGAAAGTGCTGGGAAAGTTTAAAGATGAAGGAAATGGAAAAATCATTAATCGTTTTGTTGGACTGAGACCGAAGATGTATGCTCTCGACATCGATGGAGGTGTGATCAAGAAGATAAAAGGCATAAAGCATAGCGCCATTAAACAATACATCACCTTTGAGAGCTATTTGGACTGTCTTAAAAGCAGAGAAATCATAAGAACGCCAATGAACTTAATTCTGTCTCGTCAACATAATGTTACATCAGTGGAAGTGAACAAAATATCCTTATCCCCACATGATGACAAAAGAGTAATTGCAGATGATGGAATATCCACATATGCCCATGGACATTACCGTGCTGTGAATAATGAATGAAATAAGAAGGTCTAAAACAGAAAAACTGATTTCCCATCTCAAGAAGCAGCAAACCCTGGTGCGCAGCTGACATCTAGTCATGAAAGCCTGAATAATAAGAGCAGAGGAAGGCATTAAGTCTACCGTTCAGAAAAACAAAAATTCTGACGCTGGTCCCAAGTCCAGATAAAAAGACGAGGGATGTCTACCTCATTGCATAAGCTAACTGAGCACACTTTAATTAATGTTAAATAGGTAAATTAAAAAGGATCTACTACCTCATAATATGAAATAACCTTGAAAACATTTTAATTAGTATAAAAAGATTTAAGTAGTTGAAGTTAGCCTAAAAAGATCCCTGAAATGTACAAAAAGCTCAGAACATCTGGAAAGGCATGACAATAGCATTAGAACGTTGGTTTAGCATTACGAAATATTACAAGAGTATGAAGACATCAATCCGAATGAAGAACCGTATGAAGAATGTACGCACAGATGATTACGAATACACCTCTAACAGGAACGAAGATATCTATAGCTGTCAAACGTTTAGCTATGAACCCTACGACTCTTAACCCTAGAGTTCCCAGATAATATCTCAACACCTAACCTCTAGACACTACAGCTTTAAACCGTTAGCTATGAAGCCTACAACTCTTAACCCTAGAGCCCTCAGATCATACCTCAATACGTATCCTCTAGATCCTACAGCCTTAACATTAGACCGAGAACTCTAACTTCGAATCCATAAGACCTAACCACCAAAGCTACAGCCCTTAACCTCAAGACCTGTGGGTTTAAGCTATACATCCTTTAAACCCCAGGCCTTAAGATCGTACCTCAAGACTTAACCTCGTGACCAAGAGAGATGAGCACCTTAACCAATATACATAGCCTTTCAGAGCAAAAGACTTAATAACGAAGCTTAAGATATAAGCATAAGGCCTCAAAACATAACAAGATGGAATAGAGATCTTGAAATCATAGAGAAGGTACGAAGAACAAGAATCCCTAGCAACAAAAAAACTCTATGGTTAGGAAAACAGAAGCAGTTACACAAATAGCTAAATTTACTATATAAACGCACCTAATCAGCATATATACCTCTAGCAGTGCCAAAAATAGTTCTAGGAGCTCTAACATCAGCATGCCTCAAGAATTTTACACCATACGTACAAGTAGTTAGCGGAATACAAAATAGTTGAGCTTGAAAGATATGGGTTATATAAAGGGAAAATGAACATGCTTAGGATAGGCTGAGGAGGAAAGAGTAGAACAGCTTGAGAAAAGAGAAAGGATGTCAATAGCAAAAAGAATTAGGATAAGGAGCTGTGAAAGATGGCAAAAACAAAGAAGTATATTAGGTTAGGTTAAAGTGCGAGAATAGAGGAACATAAGGACAGAAAACAGGTTAACAGATGCAACAAATGATGCCAATAGCAGATACACAGCTAGGTTAGGTTAAAGAATGATGAAAGAAGGCAACAACAAAAAGGAGTATATTAGGTTAGGTTAAAGTGGCAAAATAGAGGAACTTCAGGAAAGAGAACTGCTGAGTTAGGTTAGGTTAGGTTAGATTATGTTAAAGAATGATGAAAGAAGGTGAAAAAGGGTATATTAGGGTAGGTTACAGTGGTAGAATACATTACCATAAGAAGAAAAGAGAACGGATGCCAATAGCACAAATAGCTAGGTTAAAGAATGATGAAAGAAGACAAAAACAAAAAAGAGGATGTTAGCTTCAGTTACAGCGGGGTAGAATAAAATACCTTAAGAATAAAAAGAGAACTGTCAGGTTAGGCTATGTTAGGTTGGTTTATAGTACTATGAAATAGTAAAGCATAAATGTAGGACTTGCCTCAAGATTAACAACCTTTAGACGCTGGACTAGCAAAGTGAACTTCAAAATCATAAGACCATACCTCAACCTATACAACAAAGCCAAACGATCCTACAGCCTTTATACTCCTGACCAACAACCTTTAGCTATAAACCCTACAACTCTTAAACCTAGAGCCCCAGATCATAACTCAAGACCTAACCACTAAATCCTACGGGAATTAACCTCCCAGACCAACAGCCTTACCTTTGGAAAGATGCAACTCTTAACCCTAGAGACCCCAGATCATACCTCAAGACCTAACCTCCAATCACACAGTATTAATCTCCAGACCAGTAGCTTTTACCTGTGAAAAACCTGCAACTGTTAACCCTAGAGCTCGCCCTCCCCAGAACATTACTTGAGACCCGACCTCTAATTCCTACAGATTTCAACCTACCAGACCAACAGTGAAAACTACCTGTGAAAGCCTGCAACTCTTAATCCTAGAGCCTCAGATCATACCTTGAGACCTAACCACTAAATCCTACACTTACTATTGTTCACACCAGCATTTTTTACCTGTGAAAAGCATGCAACTCTTAACCCTAGACCCTCAGATCCTACCTCAAGACCAAACCACTAAATCCTACAGCTATTAACCTCCCAGACCAACAGCTTTACCTGAGAAAACCTGAAACACTTAACCCTAGAGTCCCAAACGTTATCTCAAGACCTAACCTCTAAATCCTATAGCTATTAGCTTCCCAGACCAACAGCCTTACCTGTGAAAACCTACAACAGTTAACCCTAGAGCCCCCCAGATTATACCTCAAGACCTAGCATCATGATCTACAGCAAATTAAGAGGACTGACTAAACCTCTGAACACTGTCGAAATATCCTAAATACATAGATTGCGCATGGCCGCCATCTTGCTCATAAACTGTTGCGCCAGAACACTCTCTAATACCCTACTGACCCTAAAACGTATACTTCTAGTAAAACTTCGTTTTGAATTTTTGGGTAGAATGCAATGCCTTGTCCAACTACTATGGCATGGTAGACAAAAGAGGAATTTAGATGCGTTCGCTTACGCGTGTTTGTCTACCCTTGTAAACATACTGTAACAAACGCTACCTTTTCTTCTATGGATTTCAGGTCACTCGAGATAAATATCTGAATACATTTCCTTATTGCTAATTATTTTCTGTGCAAGGTGAATACCATATTACAGGATCCTTTAAGCGATAGTCAAATCCTTAAAGGGCTGGTCCCAGTAAAACTGTTTCGAAATTTCTTGCTCTTTGCATTGCAAGAGATAAAGTGGATTGGATAAATACTTCCGATTTGAGAAGAATAAGTACAAGATATAAAAATGTAGGCATACAACAAGGAATACCTCGGAAATGATTTACTCCACAAAATAGAAACTCACACACACCTACACCACCTAACACACACTCTCAATACACAAAAATACCTGTGTAATTTCACGAGAACCCCCAGCTTTTATTTCTACTGAACAATCGGAATCGGATTGAGTACAATGTAATATATTTTCTAAATAATATGTACTACTACCCTTCATATATTAACCCTTTGAACTTTCACTAAAATGCTCTTACAAACAAGCAAGACTGAGCAACATATGCTTCATTAACTACTCAAACAAAAACAACAATAACGGTGGTCAAAAGCCAAAATGTATTTAAGATAAAATTATTCACAACGTGCTAATTTTGGGTCACTAAACACAAAAATGCCCATCAGTTTTGTAGATTGGTTCTCATTTCTACAATACCAAGTTCAGGCTGTTGCGTCAGGCTTTGATCTACTAATAGAAGTTAGTTTGAGTATATATTTTTGAAACAGACTGTAACGAAATTGTGAGGGTTGATATAAGACTAGCAGGTGGAGTCCAACCCTCAGCTTGCTATTCCGTTAGCAACTGAGTTCAGTGTTTAGTTTGTAAGTGCGGCAAACAGTGTTTTAATGCCTTTAAAATAACAGACATTTCGAGAAAATTACAAAATGCCGCGTAAGTGCGTTACTAGCCCAATTAATTTTTGCATTTAAATCTCAAAAGGTACCGTTACGTTGGCTGCAAAGTAATGATCAGGACAAACTGTATGCCCCCGTATTTTTGTCGCTGCTGTTCCACAAATCTTCCTGAATGTCTAAATGGAAAAGGGTGATCCATAAATGTCGCTATACCAATGATTGGGAGGGAGCAAAGCAATCATATAACTGGCTGCTACTTCTGTATGGCGCCTTCCGTTATTGGTATGAATAGTAACACGCTTTGGCGTACCCAAATATATCCTCAGCCATCCGCCCTGGTCCACGTAGCCACGAATTATCGACAACCGTTCCCCCAGCCTCAATTGAAAATAAATATTGAAATAAAATAAAATGTTGAAAATAGTTCAACAATTGCTAGAGTTGTTAATGATGGACTTAAGGTACTATGACCAGATGGCGTAAAAGAAGAGAGGGTCCTATTGATGTACACAGATGCAGCTCCATACATGTTAAAAGCGAGGAAATCGCCCACCGTGCTTTATCCAAACTTAGTGCATGTTACATGTACGGCTCATGCATTGCAACGAGTGCCAGAGACAGATACACATGAATTCCCAGAAGTAAATACACTGTTATCAGCAACGAAGAAGATTTTCTTAAAATTTCCTTATCGTATACAACGCCACAATGAACAGCTACCTGATGTACCTCTGCCTCCAGAGCCAGTGATAACAAGGTGGAGAACATGGATCGAAGCTGTAATTTTCTACAGTAAGCACTTCGAAACTGTGAAGTCAGTCATTCAGAACTTTCTTCTGATCCTGCAGTGTGTGTTTGTGTGTGTGTGTGTGTGTGTGTGTGTGTGTGTGTGTGTGTGTGTGTGTGTGTGTGTGTGTGTGTGTGTGTGTGTGTTTGTGTGTGTGTGAATCCTTGTTATCATTCAGCAGTTCTAAAGTGCCTAGTTTACCTTCATACTTCGCAAGTCATTTCAACTGGCTTACCGACAGTATCAAGAAACCGGAAGCTTCAGGTTTGCCTCTCCAAGAAACTGTAAAAATAATGCAAGATGCAGTTTAAAACACTATTTTTATGTGCAAGTCACTCCTACTTTACTACATACGCTCCACAACTTGTGCTAACATGTCAGCCTGCAGTTAATTTTTATTTACTACAAATAGATACTGAAGCACAACATGAACGGTTGCTATGCACAGTTGCTCATGTGCATACAAGGTGATCAAATCTGGTACTACAGTTTGCACGAATTTCATAAAAAGAATTGTCGCCGCTGCCGGCGCCTGCGAAAGAGAGAAACAGTGCTCCAAAACACGCCCACGCTCCTGCGCGTGGTAGCGCTTGCGGAGAGGGAAAGAGACGGAAATAGTCTGGATAAATCGTTCGTTTCTCTCTCCATCGTGAAAGATCGTGTTACTTAGACGAGTTTCGAGAAATAGCGGCTAGTGTGTAAATGCAGCGGTGTGACCTATTGCCAGCAGTTGTCTATGGACTTGTGAATTGAGTGGTACAGTGGAGCTGCTAGGAGTAAACGGAGTTGTCATTCGGTTGTAATTGGACTTATGAGTTTTCCTGCCCTATGTGAATTGTGTGGACTTTTGAACTATACCGAGTTGCAAGATGAGAACGGATAATCATGAAAGTGAATTCCCGGCAATAGCATTGAATTTTTCAGTCTGGCTCTACCCTTTCATAGTGCGTCCTTAACACGGCTAGTGTGAAAGAACAATTAATTTCCATTAATTATACCTAATAGTGGTCCGAACTATAAAGCCCGGCCCTTAAAGTGCTTACAGCGTAGTAAGTCTTCATTAAGGTAGTTGTCTCATGTGTTTATAAGAACTCCTAGTGGTTTACCGGAAGAAACACGAGTCAGTTGGAGAATTTAATGTCCTGTTGACACGTTGGCTATAGTAACTCAATGGTTTAGAGCGGCTGGATGGAGACCAGAAGACCCGTGGTTCAAATCACGGCTATGGCATTGAATTTTTCAGTCTGGCTCTACCCTTTCAATTCTTTTGTTTCTTTACGTGATGTGAAGCCACGAGGGACTTTGCTGGTGTATGTTACGTCATCCAGCTACAAAGGGCTGTTTAAACTGTCTTTCTATTGAAACAAGGACCATTTTGAATTTCTGCAAACTAGAATTTTAGTTTTACGAACCTACAAAGTCTCAGTACCCAGACAGTTGCTGCATTTTAAGCATACATTGCAACATCATCACACTGTGCACTAATCTGCCACCCTGGGCGGTGGAAGGGTTCCATGTTTCCCTCTTAAGCTGGCCTGCAGCTTCATTTATGGTAGCTATTTTCTTAAGTGTAACATTTATTAAAATATGTAGCACAGGGTTTACTTCTTGTACATTTTTGTCCTGTGCCTAAACAACATTTACCATTATATGCTACACATGGGGAAACAAGCACGAGAAAGCGTAAAAAGTGATCACGGTAACCAAAAAGCTCCATTTGAACATCTTACCAGTAGTTCCATGTGACTATATGGTTAAACTGGACAACAAAACCTTTTTATGTTATAAAGGAAGCAGCTCACCTTTTTGAACTGACTTCCATTCTGTTTACACTACTTGTCCATTACCCATGGTGTTTAAAAGGGCCCAAAATTAAACATTATTTTACCTCATAACAATAGAACGTTACGTAGAACAAGGATACTTAGAGCACATTCTAACATGTGCAGAGCTAGCATTATAACAGGAAATTTTTGTTTCCAAAGGTAAAGATAATTTGAATCTTTATAGTTATTTGTACAGTTTCCATTACAGTTCCACAACAATGACTTGCACTTATTATATACATCCTGCACAAATACATAAAATTGCTGACTCAACTTTCGTCATAAGTTCAAGCAGTAGAACGCTATAACAATATTTACATACATGGCTTTCTCCATTTATTTTCCTCCACAATATTCTTAAATACATTTTTCCTATTTACTTAATGCTATTCGAGACAGATATTTGTGGTTATGAGCCCTTTACGTATTTTCTTAAAGATGAAAGGAGAATATCGAAACACAGTGGCTTTGAGCCATTTTCTAGTGGCTATGTGATGGCTTGGAATTTCCCTTCCCTCTACATGGCCAAGAGTTACAAAAGGATACATGTACTTTAAAAAATCCGCATGTATTTTAAAATTAAAGCAAATATCACGTAGTGTTTCTTAAGTGATTCCTTAAAAAAAGTGTTTCCTATAAAGTGAATATCTTAACTAAATTTATATTTTTTGTGTTTTAAGATGTTCTCTATCTCTTATGGATTACTCGTTACACAAAACACATCTATAGTACACACAATTTCTAAAATTCCTAAAAAATTCAAGAAAAACGTTTCATTTGTCATGAAAATATATGTATTTTCGTTAGTGCCATTTTAGACACAAACAAAATGTTCAGAAGTCCTAGGCCACCTTTTGGAAGAACTTAAATGCCAAATTTGCTTACATTTTTTAGCTATGCCCTTCAGTTCTCACTCATGCATTTACAGACGCGAGCGCAAAAACTCGCCCTGAAGGAAATTTTGCTAATAATGTTTCATTCGATTAAAAAAATCCCAGAACACGTGTTTCAGGTGAAATTTCGGAGTCGAACTTTTGGGTGGAATACAATACTTCACCTGTTCGCAGGTAAGTTAACTTTAAACCGTATGGTCAAAACATTGCACAGCTACGCAATAGTAATTGACAAGAAAAAGTGATGGAATGAATAGTTTTTCCTACAAGGAAGTAAATTAGTGCAGATTTATTTGTTTATCAATGTTTATTCTTTTATTTTTAATTACCTCTAACGATTTGATCAAGATCCTGTACGTTCAACTGTTTTCCATGACAAGAAAACTGTGTGCCTTGAATTTTCTGGAAAAGGTCTCAGAAGTCCTTTTCATTCTGAATAAATGTTGTAAGTAATTCTATCACTTGTATCTCCTAACACATAGACAAAATGTTATTAAAGCTGATCTTTTTAAAGAGCGAAATTTATGTGAATTTATTTTGTTCCATTAACCATTTTTCATACCTTCTTTGCCTTTAGTTCCATTTTGAAAATAATGTTATATTTTAAGAACTCAATCCGCGTATTCAGTTTATCTTGTGATTTCATAGAAGTAGCTTATAGATTAATAGGCGACATTGTTGAACCCATGTGACTGAATCCCTCTTGTATCTGATAAGAAATGGCCTATGAAGTTACTTCTGTAATCCTATCCGTTACGTTTTGAATAGATAAACAGGTCAGCCGTTGTGCATGAGTGAGTTGAGAATGTAGTGTGATTGTACGATATCAATGCACCATTATAAACATACGTTATGCATCAGGCAATAGTTTTGCTTTATAGATTTTCGGACAGGAAAATATATTTTGTCTCTGGAGGAATACCGCCTGTTTCTGTCCACAGATGGCACCAGCTGTAGTATCTTATACCTGTGAAGAACACTTAAAATAATTTTGATGTTTTATAGGATACATGCTTATGTTGTTTAGGAGTAGCATAGATTTAACTGCGTTTTATTACCAGTAAAGGAAGAGTAACTAGAATGTTTTCAAATGCAATATCAAATAAACAAATAATACTGTGTTTGAGAATGGAAGTATTCTGAAGTGAATATATAGCAATGATTTTCGCTTACGTGAATTGTGGGTTCTTTATAAATTAAATACCAATGCTAACTAACTGTTACTTTTATTTATAGTTGAATCCAAAATCAATCATAACAGTGTCTCTCTTTATGACCACCTTTGTAGTAAAGTTGGTAGCGCTTCTGCCTCGCGCTTAATGTTAAAATCCCGAGTTCCAAGTTCTTTGTGTGTGTCTTATATGGAGCACATTTTAGACAAGGTTTTCTTTTATCCTTAAAAATGAAATCCGGGCAATTTTAATCTCTGTCCTTAAACAAAGTTACTATAAAGTATGAATCAAATAATTTAATTAGCCCATAAAATCAACATGTAGGTTTTCGAATGCTTGCTTAAATTGTAAGAACATGTATCTGAAACAATCGGAAATGAAACCATAGATAACTTACATGAGAATTAAAATATCATTTAACATTTTAATCCAATGATGTGATACGTAATTTTTCCCTCAGGTTTAATTGAGGTATAATATTTAAGTAAAGGAATATTCAATTGCAAATTGCTTCAATGTCATATCAGAACTCGATCCCAGAGTATGTGGAACAATGCGTTCATTGAGCCCAAACTCTTTTAACAATGATAACCTATATAGTAATAGAATCTTAATGTGTAGTACTGTTTAACAGATTGGCCCGGGCCGTTAACGTTTACGATATAAAGTAATTATTCAATAAGTCGAACACCCAGACAAACATTCTAACGTGGCTTCCTTAGGAACACCCTCACGTTTTATAATAAATTAAAACACGAAATATAAAATATATTTTATTTGTCCTCAAAGGTGTTTCAGATGAAAATAAACCAATCAGAAATCTTATTCAAACCAGATGATCTGTAGTAAAAAAGGTTTCTAAATCATAATGTATAACTTTAAATTTCAAAGACAGATTTACAAGTGAACTACGTCATACATAGACAATGCAATGCGGGCGTGAAACACATGGACAAGGAGGAGGAAAAGAAGTCCATTTAAATAGTTTTAAATGCTCCCTTAGGATCGTAGTAAAGGTAAGCGGCGTCATAAACTTACATTCCGTGATATGTGTATGAAGCAACTGCTCGTAAATAATCACAAGTTTTCTGAAACATTTGTGGAAATATTCGACAATTGTGGTAACGAGAGTGGGTTTAAATTTTGGTGTAAGAAAGAAAGTATCTGGAAGGGAAAAGATGAATGCAAGGAAGTTGGTGTAGAGCAGGTTGAAAATTAGTACTGATTGCAATGAGCCAACATTGAAAAGCAGGTAGGGTCTCCGAAAATAGGATAAAGATTACATTGGAGAGATGTCGCAAGGAGTTGAGATCGATGAAACAAAAGAGCAATTGGAATACGTGATGAAGGGTTAGAAACAAGCCAAATGCGAATTAATACACAAATGTTTGTTAAAAGTAAAGCAACACTTCGTGTTAATCTGTTATTTCTGTTTTTCTCACTCTTTCTGTTCTTTATTTTAGGTTCAGGAGTTTCTTTAGATTGATAATTCTCTGAAACTTTTGCGAGAATGAAAGGAAACTTTAGCTAGGTGAAGCGCCATCGAAGTTAAATGTCATGATTACTTATTATTTACATATGGTGTTTAAGGAGTAGTACTAGATGAAGAAGTATGAGATATAAGGCTATAACTATATATTTGTTGTTTTGGTTTTATATTGTCTTATGAGGAAACTTATTATTGCTATAAATATGAGGATAACAATGGGAATCCATCTAGGTGAAATATGAATACATGCACACACTATCCCGCTTTCACACACACATGCACACACACACACACACACACACACACACAGATAGAGAAAGAGAAAGAGAGACAGAGACAGAGACAGAGACAGAGAGAGAGAGAGAGAAGCAATTAAACGGTGTAGAACTGTATTTTAATGTATTAGGAGATAATGAAAATTATGGTGTGTTTTAAAATGAGTAAATTAAACAAACACAGGAAAGGATATATAATGATATATTTTTTCTGAACTCAGAAAACGGCAACACTACCACGGGGGTTATTCATCTTTGAAACTCGAATTTCTTATATGGTTCATTCAATATACCTACTAACGGAATGTGGAAAAGTTAGAGTAAAGAAGTATTGGAGATATTTATGTTTAAGCCAATTCACTACTATTAATTCCTTTGAGAGTCAAATATCTCCGAACCGGCTGCGCGGTGTTTTGTCTGATCGCGTCGTCGGCGCTCATCGCCGAGTCAGCTATCATAGGAAGGTGCAAATGAAACAATGCAACATTTTTAAAATTAATTGTAAAGACTTTACTTCCCGGCCTTATGAAAGAGATGCTAAAACTGGTCAAAGTATTCGTCCATATATTTTTGCACCTTTTAAGGACACTATCCATGACTCGCCCTAGTTCAAGTTGTGAAATTCTGGCTACTTCCCAGCTCATACTTTATTTTAATTCTTACAGGGTGTGTGGGTCTGTCGTGGACGCTTTATTTGTTAGGTTACCCCAAGGATAAAAATAGCAGGTGCCAGTTAGGCAGACACCGGGGCCTCAAATCTCTACAAACAATTCTGTCCTGAAGCCATCCACTGATTTGTTCTCATCGAAATTTCGGCAGTATGAACTGTTGCAGGACTTGTTTGGAAAAAGGCAAAATCATGCTCCCGACGATGTTAATTTCTATCTCTACCCCTCCATCTCCCAAAACAACGCCAAAATTTTAATCAAGCATGTAGCGACGTTAGCTTTTGACTACAAAAAATTTGGCCCTATAACCCTTTCTTTGTTAATGGATCATCACACGCCGTTTTCTCGTTATAAAGGCGTACTTCATGAATAATATTAAGTTTCTGAGAGCTCCAATAACGATTATTTGTGTACATATTCGTATCCATGAAGGTGTAATCAAGCCTGAAAAATACCTCTGGGGTAACAAAGGGCACAAGACAAAAGCCACACAACCTGGAGTAACTGAAAATATCCGCCAGGAAATTGCCAGCATTTCACAACTTGAACTATGGCGGGTAATTGACAGCTTTTAAAGAGGTGCCAAAAACTTATGGACGACAGTGGTAACTTTCAGCAACACCTTTCATAAAGTTGGTAAGTAAAGCTTTAAAAGTAGTTTTAAAAATGGTTAAAATAGCACAGCTTGAAGAGTGCTACAAATACTTTTTAAATTGTTGATACATTCTACAATGTCTGATGACAAACTGTTGAGCAGCCTCAGACATGTTCAATTTATGTTCCACTACCCAGTAGTTGAAGTAACTCTTTGTTATGAATATGCCTTCCTTCAATGTTTACTACACTGATATAATTTCAACATCACATTACTTTTCCTCAGCAAATAGTAAGCGTACAAAGCAACAGGTTTTGTTATAACTAGAGCCCGGATTTCTAAGCCAAATGCTTATAAATGTTTATAAATGCTTTAGTGTGAAATATGGGGTTAGATTACTTAAAAACAAACACAAAACAATCTAAAATCCAATACACGTAGCCCACGATAATTCTAAATTTCCTATACTTTTGAACAGACGTCGTATAACGGTTTTGTCCCTGGAACGAAATTTCTTAATTTCTATTTCAAACTATTCGGTCTTCTTTTCTATACGTGTGCGTAGAGATCATTGATGATGTAGACTTACCAAATGTTAAATATGAAACCTTATATCGGTTAGTAAAGAAAACATTTCTATTTTAAAAATACAATAAATAAATCACTTATGAGGAGTGATAATGTACGGCGACAGTTTTATTTACGGAAAATAAAACAATTGAGGAAAAAGGGGAAGGAAAATTGTGTATGTTTATGAATATTAGGTACATGTGAGGCACACTGAGTAAAGGGACACATAGCTTGACAAAACATTACATTTAGACAAAAGGAGATGGAACGTTTAATACAGAGTGTTTTTTGAATCAGTTACCCAAGATCACTAGTTAAATTACAGCAAACACTTTGACGAGATAGAAGACGATATGTGGAAAGGAGATCAACTGCAGGATCATATCGAACCTTTAATCATTAACCGAGCGGGATGGCTCATGTAGCCCGCACTCCCCGGGTTCCATTCCTGTGTACGAGGTTTTTTAGGGGGTTCCCGGTTTGCTAAGCGAATGCTGGGTAGGTTAATTACTTGGCCCTCCATTTCACCTCCATTATCATTTCATATCATCTCTCCTCTGGTAGTTTCTTTCATGGTAGAAGTGTCGGCGCTGCATGGCAGGAGGATATGCTCTGGGTGAACATTCTCTGCTCTGGCAGTACGCCTCCGGTCTCCAAGCCAGCCTAGTGGGCCGGTTCAGGAACGCGGCTGTCGGGTTGGCGGTTGTGCCAGACTGCCTGGAGTCCCCTGCCCTGCTTGGGGGGGGGGGGGGGTGGGAGAAGCTCCGGTTTCCGAACCGGCTTCGTGACTGTTTCGTGGCCATTGCAGATGGGATAACGACTGTCCTGGACAGCCAGGGGGATTCTATCTGGTAAAGAGTGGGGACCCCGTCCTCTGTGCTGTGGTGACTTCTTGGGTTCAGCCGCTCTCCGTCTTCTTCTACCTCATCCTCCCTCCCGGCGGTGCCACTTGGGATCATAGACACAAAAGACCGAATCCCCTCTGTAAAACCCAATATAATCATTAGGTTAACCAGCAGTTCTTCCAGTAATGACTCCAATTCTTGTGAGGGCAGCGAACAGACCAACAAGGACTCGCTCTTTGGGTGCTGAATCCATGTCCGATTAAAATAACATCAAATATTAATATATAATTAATATATATTACTTAAATTAAATAAAAATTGCGACAGTTATTAAGAGAACCAATGTAATAAATTGGGACATAGATTGATAGAGTCAATATGAAAAATTCAATGCCACGGCCAGGATTTGAACCACGGATCTCTATGGACCTTCCCTGGTTCAAATACCCGGCCGTGGTATTAAATTTTTCATGTTGACTCTATCCCTTAGCTTATTTACGGTTAGTGTGAAGAAATGATTTATTTTCATCAATTAAGTAAAATAATGAGGCATAGATTACTTCATTAGCATTTAATTGAGAACTATACAGTAATCAGCCCACCTCGGTAGCGTGGTGGTAGCAAGTCTGCCTCACGTTCAATAGGTCCCGAGTTCGAATCTCGGTTAGGGTGAATTACCTGGATCAGGGTTTTTCCGGGGTTTTCCCTTATTCTTAAAGGCGAATGTCGGGTAACTCTGTGCTCCATGGACCCCGGAATCATTTTGAGCATCATTTCACACATTTCATTCTCTGTCCGATATGACTTAACGTTGGAGGACGTAAATTATATATATATATATATATATATATGTGTGTGTGTGTGTTTGTGTGTGTGCAGTAATTAATAATCTAATGAATTGGTAATGGCACAATAATGTATGCAATGACATAATAATAATAATAATAATAATAATAATAATAATAATAATAATAATAATAATAATAATAATAATAATAATAATAATAATAATAATAATAATAATAATAATAATAATAATAATAATAATAATAATAATAATAATAATAATAATAATAATAATAATAATAATAATAATAATAATAATAATAATTAAAATTAAAATAATCATAATAATCATAATAATAAAGAATAATAATATTAAACTAACATTCCGTTAACTTTTTGTGAGGTTATAGTGGATGTGTTTATTGGCGTGACGTATTTGTTGCTTCTGTTGCCCCCGGAAATAGCTAATAAACTGAAGAAAGTGTATTCCAATTTTACAAAATATTTTGTTCAAAGAATAATTAAAAGTCCAAGCGATTTCACTTTCAGATTTCAATTGCGTTTATTATTAGAGAGAAATTGCACATAAATGTGTATGTCGATGTTCCTTCACAGTGTACTATAATGCTTTATGGATTCTGTTCTATTCTTGTACACTTGAATATGATATCTATCACATCTCAGATCACATAGGCTACACAGGCAGTTCTCGCCTTGATCGTGGTACTTGGTGTTCTTACAAATCTTCTGGTGGAATCCATGCGTTGCCAACCTCGTAGCCAGATGTAATTCTTTATTTGCTTGTGTCCAGTCTCTATATAATACTTATTGTGTCTGTTGCATAGAAATCTTGTCAGATTATTTCTTTTTTCTTTCTTCTTTCTTCAGTTACATGTTGGGAGTTGACTGAATTACAGTTTAATTCTGATATCGATGGAAATAATCATTTCTTTCACACTAGCCGTGTGTAGGCTAAGATTTGAATAAGTAGAGCCAGACTGACAAATTCAATACCATAGTCGGGATTTGAATGGTTCAAATTTTCCTTTGTTATCAGTGGAAAAGGGGTTGCTTAATAAACTTGAAAAGTAACAGTGGCCGACATTTGAACATTCTGACATTGATGTTTTCTTGAAGAAGGACTGGCACATTGAACACAAATCAAATAGACACTGTAATATAAATAATTTTACATAAGGCAATTCACTTGAATTTTTATATATGTTTGTTATAGGTTATGCAACAACCTATATAATATTAACCTAGAAACCCTCGGAATTTGCGACTGCCACTCCCTACATTAAGTCTGAAGCAATCGGCAACACTTATGAATCACCTACGCCACGCCCTCTTTTGATCGTTTCCAAATATTTGTTATATCATATATGTAATTAACGTTAGTCACAACTATAATGATACTGATGACACTAAATAGTAATTATCCGGATTTCACTACCTTTGGCTCTTTCTGTTTTTATAGTTTACCTGCCCAACCTTTCGGTTAACTTTTGATAATAGTGGTCGTTATGCAGCAACATTAATGCAAGAAATGGCGGCTTTTAATGGGAGATGTGAACACTTAAAGCAGCTCTAATGTGTCCTACCAGTCAGTTTAAGACATTCTTATTTATGAGAAATCATCTGAATTCAAATTAGCTCATTCTTTAGTACTGCAATGCGTCGGAAAGACTGTAACTCCAATCATATTGGTGTAATCCGCGAGCACACAAGAATAGTGATGTTAGAGTTGTTACATACCCAAGTTGCTATATCTTACAGATTATTTTGAATTCATTTATTGTAGGCACCATTAGCCCCAGTCGTTGGCGCGTGTGCAATTTGACTTTTCACCGGAAAGGGTCGTGTGTTTCAATCCCACTTGTGGCATGAGAGTTTGGTTTTGGATGTTTGTGTGAGTCTGTCAAATGCTTCCATAATTATTCAATGAAGCAAATATTTACCTAAAATTTAAGCAAGGTAGTAAACACAGTATACTCTAATATAAGCTATTTGAATAAATTTAAATATAAAATAAATATAACTAAGATTAAGGGAATTGAAAAGATTACTGTATATGGTTTTAAATTATTATTTTGAAAATACTTTCAGTAAACTTTTCACACTAAAAAACAAATTGCACTAATAATACTTCATAAATTCAATACTCTGTCTGGTTATATGGCTTTAGAAATACATTACGAACAACAGTAGAATGCAACTGGTGACTATTTATAGGTACCAGTAATGTCAATAATACATTTAAAAAAATCATCCAGTTCATGTAGATACACTAGCTGTATGCTGCTGGATACTGCTCGCCTTATTCATCCAATTACTCATTCTTATTTCACAATGTCTTTTTTTTAATGTTGGCAGCCTTTGAAGTTAAGCGCAACAAATTGCGCCTTTGCGATGCGAGAACCGCGTCGTAAAATGACTCACTTACAGAAACATATGGATGGTGTGACTAACCTGAGGCGTGGCTTGCTGTTACCTCGGCAATAGCTTTCTGGCTAGTTGTGTCTTTGTCTTCGGAAGGAGTTGGTCATATTCTGACAAGTTGTGGAATCGTAAAGTGCGAAATAACTGTAAAAGGAAACTAGGACGAATACAAAACACACAAACAATAGCACACCATATTGTGAACAAGATCTTTAGAATAAGCAAGGAAATTTGTGGAAATGTTCGAAACTAACGCCGTTGCACCTCAGTGTATGTAAGTATGGAACAAAGCAGCCATATTCCTTTTCTGAACTCGAATTTTAGTAGGAATGAATAAATGAGTCATTTATTATTAATACCTTTTTTAACTTTACATGCATATACAATTTACGCAACGTGTATTCTCTCCTGGAGTTTATTTCGTTTTTTTTTAATTTCTTCTTCTTATATTCAACTTTCTGCTGTGTAAATATAATGTGTAAGTGTAATGTATCTGTTATTAGCTTTCTATACCTCACCTTTTTCTGAATTTGCTTCATTTTGCTTCAGATTTGTTTTCTCTTTTGGGCTTGTGTTATTACTCCTGTTCTGAGGCTACGAAGCAGCTGCTGCTGCTGCTGATGATGATGCTTGATTGTCTGAATCTTTATCTCTATCTAGCCGGTGTTTCGCTCCCCACATTCTAGTTTTCCTCATTCATAGGTTCCGCAAGTTTTTTAGTATTTATCTGTTTTCCCTGACGACCCATTGGTATAGGAAAACACAGCATCCACACCCATGGATCCCTCTTTATAGGTGTAAGTTTATATGCTGTTAGGCTTCACCTGGTTGCACACAGAGAACATTGGTGACATATTTATCATACAGCATTCATCATGATGCATTTCCGTCTTTGTGTGAACCATTGCTCATATAAGTGAGGACTCCTGCTGGGAGACCCGGGCTTTGAGGATATTTCTTAGGAGTCAGCCCGATGTGAAGGCTTGGATGCTGGATAGCTTTCCCTGTAATGGCATAAGGTTACTTTCAAAATGCATGCAATAATTAGGGCCATCTCTAACTATAAGTCCTTGTAAAAGGAATTAAATAATTCACCATCATGCTAACTTGTTTATCAGTGTTATAAATACACCTTAGTGACTGTGTGACTAGAACTCTTGAGTGATAATATTTAAACCTAGTAAGTGATTATAATGAGTAACATGAAGAATGCTATATATTTTGAGTATAATCAAAGATGCAAAATGAGACAGAAAGATACAAGTTCTTCTGGATGACACACAGTTTCAGAAAAATTGAACTCATTGAAACATTCCCAAAGATAAATTGTGTATTACCTTATTTGTTTGGGTCCAGAGAATAGTATCATGTAACAAAGACCTGTTTGTCATTTGCACAATGTGTTACAGGGATTATAATTGAGTTTGTATTTTCCAAAGCTATAAACTGACTTCAAGTTATTTATGTTATGATAAAATTGTACTATTTGGGAAGGATCCAAAATAACATATTATGAGTGGCATTTTGTGACATATTTGCTTAACTTGCTCTCAAAATACTTGCTGTTACAAATCTGAAATATAATTGATAATGGGTTATGTAGATGACACTATTATAACCACCTCTTTTTCTTCTTCAGCTGCTTCTTCTTTCATGTCAACTGGTTAACACTTCTTCAGAAGCTGCACCTAACTTATAAGTACATACATTTTCTTTATGAAATAGAAATTCATGCAACTTTGGACTTACCTGTGAACTCATAGCTTACAATTAATGAAGTAGGTCCAAAGGCTAAATAAGGGGCTGCTAATTACATCCCTTTTACATTGCTTTAATTACATCTTTTTAAGTTATTTAAGTTCTGAAGGGTGTAATTGTTTACATTTGAAAAGGATCAATACAGGAGACTGCAATGTTATATACAGGAATATAATAATAATATTACAGTCCTCTCAACAAAAGAAGGCAATGCAGAGGACTGGATAACATAATTGCTTTTGCTGTTTGCATGTTTGTTTATGCTTGGCGTCCAGATATGATAAGGATGCTAGGTTCATCTAAAAAGTCTGCAGTGAGGTTGAGTGGTTAGACCACTTGACTCTCAACAAGGCAACCCAGGTTCAATCCCAAGTGACCGCAAAGTGAGATATGTGTTGGACAACACGGTGCTGGCGCAGATTTTCTCCAGGATCTCTGGTTTCTCCTGCCATCTCATTCCAGCAGTGCTCCATCTTCATGTCATGTATCATCAATGTTACTGCCTGCAGTGCCACCTGTAGTAAAAGCGTATGTTACACACTGCATATTTCATTTCCATTTAAAATGCACAGTGTTGTCTCATAACTCTTCCATGCACAATACCTCTCACTGCAGGTTCTCGGGCGCTAATGACCTCAGCTGTTGTGCGCCCCTAAGCCCCACTACTACTACTACTGCAGGTTCATCTAAACTACATAGTGCTGTCTCATTACTCAGCCATATATAATACCTATCACCCGCAGTTACTGAAACAAGCATTAGATCTGCTAGCATGTCTGACTCTCACTCTCATTTATACTCATTTCTTAATAAACAGATCCACTACCAGAGCAGATAAACAGTTCAAGCCCATCTCCCTCCTCAGGATCTGCTTGCCTTCTTGAGAAAGGTTGACGGTAACTATATATTTCAGTTGTGGTACATATTAATTGTTTGTAGAGCATAGTGACCTATTTACTGCAAGTGAAATAGTGGAAGGTTTTTTAGTATATAAAGCAATTAATCTTACTTAAGATACATGCTTCTCACTGTTTTCTAACCTACCATTGTATCTGCATCCAGAAATAACTCCCAAAAGCTTTGCTGCATGAAATTAAAGGACTTCAATCTCTTCACAAAATACAATAATACAAATTTGCTGCAAAATTGATACTTCAGAAATACTAAAAGTTCCAGGATAATTTTAAATTAACTGCAATTTCATTATTCCAGTTTTCTGTGATATAATTATAATACCCAATCATCAGTTCAAAGGGTTGTATGGTATTGAAATGCTCTTGTATTGTAGTACAAACTTGATGCTCTTGCCGATAAATATGTGAGTTCTATGTACTTTGTTTACTTCATCCTGATTACCTCAGACAACCTCCTCAATCATTTGATTCTGATATTCATTGAAATAAATGTTAGTAAATATTAGTGAATTTGCTGCTAAATGAAATTTCCTATAATAGGGGTATTGTTCATGATATTTCATATTTCCCATCTTTGTACCATAGTGGTAGCACGTCTGCCTCACATTTAAGAGGTCCTGAGTTTGAATCTCAGTCAGGATGAGTTATTGGATTACTCCTTTTTTTGGGTTTTTCCTTATCCTGAAAGACAAATGTCAGGTAACTAAACTCTATGGATCCTGGACTCATTTCAGCATCTTTTCACCCATTTCATTCATTTTTCAATATGACATTTGTTGGAGAATGTTACTTTAAAAAATCGTTAAATTAAAATTCACAAAACTGTGATAAAACAGTACAAACCTCTGTAATAACATGTGCATCATTCAGGAATAAAGTTGTATTTTTCTATCCAGTAAATCCACCTTGATAGCATAGATGGTTAGCTTATCTAACTTATGTTCAAGAGGTGCCGAGTAATTGGAATGTCAGTCAATTTGAGTAACCTGAATGAGGTTCTTTCTGGAGTTTTCCCTTATCCTGAAAGATGAATATTGGGTAACATTAAGCTCCGGAACCTGGGCTCATTTGAGCATCCTCTCAGCCATTTTCATTCATCATCCAATATGACTCAACATTGGTGGACATAAATTAAGAAAAAAAATCTATCCAGTAAAAAACTAAGCAATACAAAAAATGTATGAATACATTCTTCCTATTACTAAAGCTTCAACTTACTTCGGATTTAACGTTTTAACTTTGATTTCAGATAAACAGAAATGTTTTTGAGAAATGGTGTGAAGTTTTATGACACTAATAATAACTTGGTTACTGAAAGAGGGAACATTTATCTAAGCAAACAGAATAATATTACCCTAATCTACATTGCAAGCATAACAGTAGATTTTCAATGCTCTCTGAAAATATTTAGTAATCCAAAACAACAGAACCTCTAAAGTAACGTTTTAAGTTATTCTTATATATCCACTGCCCATATAATGTGGAGGAATTCTCACATATTCTATTCTACAAGGTACATTTTCATTACATAGAGCATGTCGCAGACAACAGTGATTTAATGATTTACATTATAATTGACCTCCTGCATTGTGTGTTATGAGGTTAATGCCTAAAATGGTAATGGTTTACAATTTTCATTCGTTAATACTTAAATAAGGTATGTATATAAAAACAAATAAAAATTAAGTAACAGTCTTGTAGTGGTGGTGGATGTATTACAGGGTCCATTTGCCATAAATCTACGATGCTTTCAATGTTTGTGAGCTTTGTTCACAGTGGACAGTCAACAAATAAACAATTGGACATAATTTGAAAAAGAAAATTTTAGGAAAATGTAAATGCATAATTAACTTTGAGGTTCAAAATATTGAAGTTAGTGCTTAAATCAGGCAGGACTTAAGTGGCTTTCATAGTAAACCATGGTGTAACAGCCACATCAGATTGGGCCAGAGCTGGCCAAGAGCCTCACACACAGATATGCAACGTAGAGGTGGGCAATCATTCAACTGATATGAGGAGGTGATGTGGTCAGCATCGTGCACCTCCAACTGAAGTTGCTGGCTTTCTAGACCAAGGTTTGCTACCTATCGGATCTTCAAGTTCCTCTTAATGCTGATAGGGCACTGGTTCTATACCTGGGTCTCAAAAAGCTGCACCAACCTGGGGTGGGATCAAAGCCAGGTGTCTTTAATGGCAATGAACCAAAGCACAATGCTCCAGCCCACTTCACCAAGGACCTGGATGAAGTGGCTTTCCTTTTTTACATAATATAATGTAATAGCATGCATTTTCAGTTTATTTTATTCTTTAATTTCTGAAGCATAGAAAACAATAGTTTCTTAAAGCAGAAAACCAGGGAAACATAACAGTATGTTTAGGTAGCACGAAGTGCAACTTTTATAGTATTAGTACTGACTTCACCAGTGATTTGAATCGCTGAGTGCTGCTTTAGCAAGGGAAATAGTTCAAACCGGGTAAAATCCCCAGGGGTCAGGTAAGCTGGCCATGGGAAGTGAACCTGTCCTCCCAAATGTGGGCTACAAACGAAACCACATGAGTCATTCTGCTCAGCTTATATGCACATCTAGCTTGGCACAATATATGCTTGCTTTTTAATGAGACGAGTGGAGAACTTGCTGTATGGACTTGCCTCATATATACACAGATTATAACAATTTGTTTTGCTGTATGATCTTATGAAAAATTGTTCCAGCATTTACCAATAAAACTAGCGCTTAGTTTTGCCATGTCTTGACATTCATGCTCAGTTTCTCTTGATATTTATTTGGTGTAGGTGTCTATGGAAAATCCCTTGGTATGTATTTTCTTATATCCGGTTTCATTACCATTAAATTCTTCATTTATGCAAAAACCAAATTGGTTTTCTGTTCTGAAGAATGATTGTAAATTTTCTCTCTTTTGCAATACACCATCACTTTTGTCCCCAGCATAACACATTGTTTTTCTGCCAGACTAGAAGCCACCAATTCTGATGACTTCTTTACATACAATGTGCTTGGTCTCTCAGTTTTACTTTGAAATGGACCAGATTAGTTCTTTCTACAAAAGTCAGTAATGGGTTTTCTTGTCGAATGAATATGTATTCCCCGCAAAGCACAGCAGGTTTATCCAAACATTTTCTCCATAATGAAGCCATGTCAGTGACTATTAAGCCATGTCACCATCTATAAAAAGGAGAAATAAATGTTGGAATAAGTCAAGCACACTTGCAAACAATAAGAATAGACCTTGGGTGGAATAAAGTAGTATAATGCAAATAATATAATCAATTTACTAATGGTAATTTAAGAAAAAGAAGTCAAAAGAGCAATTTATAATATCATCAATATCTGTTAAACTAGAGGTACTAGAATGAAATGCACATTTTCAGAATCAACAGAGCCAAAATCACTTGGAAAATTTCAGGCACCACTAAAAACATTTTTTCTTCTTCCTTAGTATAATAGGATAAGAAAGCTAGTGTATTAGGTTTTCTAAAGTGTATAACTGTTCTCCAACAAAATGAAAGTCCCTGACAGGAATGTGCTGCCCTTATCTGTTTCAAAACAGTGCGACAATGGCAGTGAATGTGTGTTCGAGAGAGAAAGCATGATACACAGGAAATAGAACCGTTTAAAACCATGTGCCCTGCACAAAAGGAAGTAGAAGACGTCAGTAAGTTCTTGAATAGGCTGTAACTGAACTGACCTGAGTGTTATAAACAACTATCAGGCTGGGTATCGGACCCATCTCAATACATTTATTCACCAATTTCCTCCTGGCACATCATTCCCCTGGGACTTTCTTTTGCTTGGCAAACTGTATTAAAAGTTCATATCAAAGGCAGTATTACTAATACTATGTTTCATTGCTTTTATTAATTTATTTTAATAGCTGACCTTGACCTTTTTGTTTGGGAATCAGAAGTCATAAATAAGCCTATCTTTAAGAAGCAAAACAAGTGTGTAAGCACCTTCATTGTGGCATATAGTAGAAAAGGCTGTTAAACACTACAAAGTGTGTAACTGGTTGTGCTTCATATTTTGAGAACCACTGGCCAAGGGCTAGGATACTTCAAATAATATTTATAATATGAGCCAAATCATCAGTAGTTCAATGTATGGCTGATATACTAAGGGGCACTGTTTTCTTCATACATCACTATATTAATCCATCTCCTAGTCCAAGGCAAATCTGAAGGAAGACATTTTATGTGGTATCCAGTTACAGTCAATGTTTTATCTGAAAATGCAGCCGAGTTGCAAGTAAATGACAAGTGATACCTAATAATGCTCCTAGCATTGCTATGAGTTACATAATATTTTGTGTTGAAATCTGCTCTAGAGCTATTTTGAGCAATGTGTATGCCTTTGCCTGTGCTATTAAGAGATTCTTTCTTTTTCAGATTCTCTTGTTTGATGAGATATAAGAACTGAAGTTCTTACTGCATCATTGCATCCTACTGCATCATTCTGGTTTGATAGAAGGTGACCAAAAGTTGCTGCTAAATGTGAGATTTGTTGATTTTGGTCCAATAAGAGAAGAGCATAACAAAAATAGTATTCCAAAGCATATATATATATATATATATATATATATATATATATGTGTAAGGAAATTCATCTTTAGATTAAGTAAAGCAGTGTTAACCTGGATGGATGGTCACCAATATTGAAGTGTGTGAATTGCTTAAAACGTTGAGGAAAACTAGTACCTCAGAGAAAAAGGTTGACCCAAATATGTTTTAAATGCAGTATAATGTAAGTGGTAATATGAAAGTATAATATATTTGGATTAGATTACCTACGTGACTAAGATGTTAAATGTAAAATTCTTTTATTATTAATATAAAATGATTGGTTGCTCATTGGCCTCTCCTGGAAATAATAGATTTTGGTTAGAGCACAGACATGCTATAGTTAATGATAAATTGTTGTTTAATAGATAAATTATTATGGATAGTAGGATATGTAATTTAGAGAGGAGTGTTTTAATTTATGAATTATAATTGTTATGTGTAACGCCACTTACCGAATGTCTTTCTATTACTAATTTCATCTCATATATCAGGTTAAATATATTAGATAGATATATGTTAGTATTAACTAAAATAAAAAAGATTAGATAGATCCAATAGATGACACTACCAAAACATGCATACATACACATAGTTCTGCTATTAATTCTGTCCCAAAGTTTGAGTTGCTGCCAGTAACTATTAGGTAAGGAAACCTGCCGCTTGGTGCTCTCCTGAGCAACAATGCATGCTGTTCACGTCCAGCTGTTGCGTGGTTAAGATAGAGTGGGGAGCAAAGGAGACTGTTGTAACAAGTTTAATAGATAGATAATTGTTATCTTTAATGCCACTTACTGAATGTCTTTCTATATCTAATTTTATCTCTTAAATCAAACTAAATAGATTAGATAGATTCAATAGATGAAACTACTAAAACATGCATACATATATGTGTAGTATTATCGCTCTTTCTGCTGCTATTTTATACATAAGAAATCATTTCAGAAGGTCTTTGATTCCATATCTTGTTACTTATCAGGACTCCAGCATTTTCAATACCAAGTTTCAACTGTTAATAAACATCCAAAACCATACTCCCTCCCGGGGGGCTGACACTTTGTCGCAGTGGGAGGGCTTACTGTTCCAGCGAACTCTTGGCCAAAGATTTCTGAGGCCAGAGGGAGGAACCAACAAAGATCAGCCCACTGTGCAACTAATGCACATCTCAACAAAGTTAAATTATTCATTACCTAAATGTATTTAAGCATGTATTCAAACGTGCTTAATATACATTCATTCTTGTACTTGTGTATCAGTTGTGTAATATGCTATATGAAGTTATAATTAATGAAACACTGCACTGAACTGAAAATGATTAGAATTCAAATATATCAATCATTAGCACAAGGTACACATATTTGCCAACTTACATATTACAGCAAAAGAGACATTTTTAGAGGCATTCTTATTGCTTGGTAGAATGATTGAAAGTGTAGGAGATTTTCACCACAGAGAAGACAGAGCATTAACTACTGTTGCATTATTGTATAGTAACTTAAAATTACAGACTCAAGACACCAAGCTAATTGTTGTATATAGTTCTGTATTCTTCATCATATTCATGATACCTCTTTTCTTGGCTGCAACAAAATGTATAGCCTCTAGCCTCTAGTAAGCAGCAATAGATGGGCACACAACAATGAATCCAGTCATCAATTTACTGTTCTCCCAAATGTTGCAATTGGTTTTTTCTTCTTTACCTACTTCATTCTGGCTAAATTACAGTGTTTTCTTTATAATTTCTAACTTTTTTGCAGTTTTTCTGGTCTTCAATTTTGGTTGTTTATTCTACCTTTCTTACAATCATTATCGCTTTTCCACACTTTGGACTTTTTACAGTTGAAGTCAGTATTTTACTCCGTTCTGAATGCCTCTTTCGAATGTGAAATTTTGCACTTCCATTGCTGGGGAGTGGTGAGATTTTATGAATAGTAATTTGATTTTTCCTTTATTTGCACCTAACACCATGTTTCGTTCTTCCTAATTTCCTCTCTTTTAACACTTTCTATCTAGAACATATAGAAGAGACGTATTACTGGAGTGAGGTCTGATAGTTACTCAGTAATCCAATAAGAAAGTGCACAGAAGATTCATATATATTTATATTGTTATAATGTATTTATTTTTGTTAATGTTTTTATTAAAAGCTTGTACATGGATCAGGAAGGGTTGTCCTAAACCGACCACCAGTTTATGGTATGAACCCACCAGAAAAGTGCCCAAGAAGGAAACAGCATCCTAAATTTTGCATGTTCAAGTCAAATATACTTCATTTCCAAATTCAAACAATACAAGATAATGTATACATCAGTGTATCTCTCCTGCTATTTAACTTTCTGTGCTTGTCTTCATAACGCTCAAAGAACAATAAGCACAACCATTCACAAACAATGCTCTCTCTTAACTGAAATACACTTAGCATTTGCTTCTGGGATGCAGAGGGACCTGCTTGTTACTTCATATGTGCTGCCATGTATTGTAGTGGAAAAGAAAAATACTGTCCGAAACGACCCTTTGTCCAATAACATATGACCTTCCACTGTGCTGTGCTTTGCTGGATAAGGGCAAGTTAAAGGAATTTCAGCCAAAGTAAGTTGCAAGTATAAATATAGAAGCCTATGAAAGCCACAATATTAATTCATTCTGTCAAGCTTTTGATGAGACTCAGAAGGTCTTCTGTCCATAATAAGCAACACAAATTTCCATTCCATGATTTCTGCATAGACAAATGGTTTATTCACAACCATTTATTGTTTAATATTTCGGAGGGAAGGCATATAGATATCATGCTTTGTACCAGAGAGATATCTTGTTGGGTTTGTTAAAACATGAAATGTACATTAAATGTTAAGGAACAGAAAAAGAAGAGAAAAATAATATATTTTGAATTTCATAATCAAGAATAGCAACCAAACAAAAATATTTTTCTTTAATTAAACAACATGTCTCTTCAGATATAAGATGCTGAAGTGTGATTCAGAGTATGTGTGTAATACCACAGTAGTTTGAGGTGTGTATGAAGTCACAGTTTAAGGTAGCTGTTCCAAATTCATAAATTCATAAAAATTGTGAAGAAGCAGGACAAAGAAGAATGAAAGTCAAAATGTTAAAACCTTTAGATGAGTTATTCTGCAACATATTTAAATAATTTTTGCATTCATCAGTTATGATATTATAAAACTGATATACATTTATTTTATAGAATAAAAAGAAGTATTTCAGAAATTGGAGTGCCATTGTTACTAAAATTAGGCAAATGAGTCAACCTTGTATATATTTTTCTCCACTTACAAGTCTTTTGATGAAGACTAGTTTCTGGGAACCTCTTCCCTATCGTCAGTTCTGTGGTTGACTGATGATGCATCCGGAGTCTGTATCTATTGTTTGGATTCTTATTGCCTTTAACCAAATCTTCCACCTCTCCTTAAATTTGTTTGGGAACATATCCTACATGTATAGTAGTCATCCTGTTCCTATTGTTTCAGCTTTAAGACAATTTGCCCATCACAGTCATGCTGTCAGGTTCTGGGTATTGCGTCTTCTCTCAAAGATATGACATTGTAGTGTACTAAGTCTTACAGGAAGTGCTTTGTAATTACAGGAGTAACATTCAACCATATTTAAGCACATTCAGTATGGCATCTTGGATAGAATTAGCTAGTTCTTTTTTATTCCAACCATTATTTATAGATACAGCTTTAAATATTTCGTTATACCTCCATTTAAGTACATAGATGATATACAGATTCAACAGCTGAAGGTCACTTAATTACTTATGGAGCAATACCACCATTTTAATGCCTGAACATGCAGACCTTTAAGGTTTCTTGGACATTTTGCCCCTGTTTCTTCTTTGCATCAGGAACATCCATGGTGATTATAAAAATGCAGTTGGTGTTGTATTAAATTTTAAAAGCAGAAGCATTATTAACGGTGAAGTATTCTTCATTTTTGAGTTTGATTTATGAGTCACTATGTTTACACTCAAACTTCACTTACTTGTTGTTGTATAATTGAAACTTTTGAAGATCATTCGATCTCATCCTCAGCTGTTTGGTGACTGAGAGTGACAGAGTCACCAAACAGCTGAGGATGAGATCGAATGATCTTGTAAACGTATCAATTATACAACAACATGTAAGTGAAGTTTGAGTGTAAACATAGTGACTCATAAATCAAACTCAAAAATAGTGTTGTATTGTTGGCACAAATGTAGGCAAATTCTTCATATTCTTACAAAAACTCAGGTTTTATAATTTACTTGTTTTGCTTAAAAGCATGTTTTCTGAATTGTATCTCAACATTAGTAACACAAATCATCTCTATTTGCCAGGGCTAATGCTGTGATGCTTTTTACTTTTAAAAGAAGTCTTCTAAAATTCATAACGTTATAAAGAGCCCAAGTTTAGCAAGATTTAAAACAATTTCTCTTCCTTACTTGCTCTGAATAAATACTTCCCACCAGATCACATTCTCTCCTTAAACATTTGGTTTTATACCACATTATGGTCACCTTTAAATTTTTCAGTCTGTCAGTTTAATGTCAAAAACCTTATTTACCAAGAAAATTTGTACAGATTATAGGCTTCGTCAAAAAATGCTAACACATCATTATCTCATTTACAATGTACAAAGTTTAAGAGAATAACATAAGGTTGTACCATGTGAAGCACAGATACCCAGTGTTTGCCCTAATAAGCGAGGAAAACCTCAAAAAATTACAATTAAAATGATTACAATATATTTACAACTAAGCTGGTTAGAGTACTACAATATAGGTGATGTGGAGTACAGTCTTGGTTCTGGAGGTTGCCAGCAAGCTTCTTCTTGGGCCGAAGTGCATCACTCAGGTGAACAGAATCCATGAAACAAATAAGTTCAGAGGAGCATTATTTTGAAAAATAACGAGGATGGATGGCTTAGTTACCAATTTGTAATTCTAAATAAAAAACCATGAGCAAATATAGCTTTTTTCTGGAGTGCAGGAAAATTGACTGAAATAACCTAGGCTGTAGAAGACATGATCTACTCTGCTACAGGGTTATCCAAGTCATAAAAATGTTGGATGTCCATTTACTTCTGTTTATTGTCCATTATATTATCATATTAATTTGCATTCTAACCAATGCTTGACTTGTCTATAACATTGGTGTGTACTGTAGAGAGACATAGCAGAAAATCTTGCTACACTAGAGCTTGTGTTCTGATATGCAAATATATCACCTGCAGTGTTTTAGTCTTTGACAGAAACACATTCTCTTTTTTATCCATTTTGATAGCCCAAACTCTAAGTAAACATATGAATTAATTTGAAAACTTTAAATTGGAGTTAACACTGTGAAGTAATGTAATAATTAAAATTGTACAATGAGTTGACTGAGACACTCTGTACTTCACCTACCACAAATTGTTGTTCAACGTGCTTTGCCACCAATTGAAGACTTTATGAGGACATTTTCAACAGTTGACAATTTCTTGATCATGCATTCAAGTGGAGGCAAAACGCATTGAAAGAAAATTTGTGGTATGCGCAGTGTAGAGTGTCTCAGTCAACTCATTGTACAATTTTAAATATATGATATTACAATATTGCCTCAGAAATGTATTTTAAACTATATGTTGCAACCTACCAAAAAAAAAAAAAAAAAAAAGACATCAATCAATTGCAAAATCAAAAGGTCTGTGTTACCAGCCGAAAAGAAAGTACATCTATATAAGGAAAAGAAAAAAGGAGAAACGGCCATTATTTTCAAAAAAATATGTAGTACAAGAAATAATAATATAATAAATAAATTCAGGGGTATGTTATGTAATACAGAATATGTCTTAGGACAAAGCAAACAGAAAACTTTATAAATGAATGCTATGAAAGTCTAAAAGTAAAATATTTCAAAACTAAGAACAATATCCGTTCAACAGCCCTAAATTTTGCAGTGTTGTTTAATGTCTGCATATAGATCATATTATGCACATGGATAACACAAAGTATATATAAGAAAAACTAAACTGCATCTGTTGCTAACTAGCTAATAGCAGTGCAGAAATATGAAAGGTGCATCTTGCATGCAAGTGCTGCACACTTGAAACGTAACATTAACGGTCTAACTCAAAGTGTACCCATGAATTAACATAGCTTTAGCTACAAATGGTACCTTAATACAGTGGAATGCAAATAAAATAGAATAGAATATACTCACGTGTACTGCATGTTTTAGGTTAATGTATCATTAATATGTAATGTAACTTATTCCTCTGGCTATCTCCATTGTGCAAGAAAACCGAGAGCTGCTGGGAAAATTTTCATCAGAGGTGCATAAAATTATTACCTTATAATAGATGTTGGAAATTTTAAACTTCTGCCCTCAAACAGACAGCACTAACTTGTAAAATTGCTCTCACTCACTCGCCTAAGCTCAGCAGCGTGAATCATGAACTTACTGATTACATCATATAGGAAAACACAAGGTTAAGCATTAGGTCAATATTTCCAGAATCTACTATAAGGTAGGAATTTTACTATACTCTGATGCCACAATTTTTACGACAATTCCTAGTTCTTTCGCACAGTGAAGAAGGGCCGCATAATAGGTAACCATTTGTTCTAATGATCCTATGTTAATTGTCTACTACCTGAAATATTTTAATCATAAAACGCAACTCTAGCCATGCCATACCCTAGTTAAGTTAATGTTCTTAGTGTGATTAACATAGTGGAAACGTATTCTGCATATTTTAGGATACTAGTTGCACAACCAGTGTGACAAAATGCTCACTACTAAACAAATTTCCTCTTAATTATGTTAATTAGAATTTTTGCTTTGATACAATATTAAAATATTACCAAAATTAAAGTTTATGGTTTAGATTGTTCAAGCTGGTATTGTTTAGAAGCAGTTTTATCCCCTTTAACTGTAATTCGGTTTTCTGACTCTTACTGACGATGCCTTATTATCTTGAATCTTTCAAAATTGATATGCTTTTCTTTTTCATTTTTATTTTTTAATAATAGTTGAAGAGAAATTTGGTGCCCATTACTTGAAATATTCCATGCCAAAAAGGGTCAAAACTACTCATGAAAATTGCCAATATTAACAAACTTGCTTTGAAAGTTCATCACTTACAAACACACAAGATGAAGCAACGTCTTTTTTGTAGGCCCTTTTCTATAAATGGCAAGATTACATTTCAAATAAAAATGTATAATTAATAGATGCATACATTCAAACAGAAATTTTTTTCTGAAGTTTCTGTTGAAACTTAAGCACTTTTTTTTAGCAAAATTTAAAAAAAAAAATTTTATTCCTGAAATACTTTGTAATATATAAGGAATGTTGACAAAAGGATTTTTAATTTTAAGGAATGTACAACTTATAAAATTTATATTTTGTTATTGAAATTAAAACAGTATGTAAAACGAATTGCATTAAAAGAAAAGACACTCTTATTTGAAATCTTAGGGTGATAAATTTTCAACTCTGCATCTTATATGTTTCTTAAACATTTCAGAAAACAGCTTGCTACTTAAGCACTTTATATATAAACATTTTGGAAACTTTGAGGCAGAAAATGAGAAACTTATTCATAATATATCTTCTGATACTTAAGGATATGTAACACTAAACCAGATTTCAATGTTAAACTGCGTCCTGGAAAATCAATATATAAGCTGTAGATTTATGTATAAGATTAGTACACAGAGAAAAAATTGTCTTAATTTCCTTGAAGAAGAGAGTCGAAAGGCTATTGATATATTGTTTCACTCACATTGGTTTTTACAGGACACGTTTCAAGAGCTGTTGCTCCCATCATCAGCTGAGTCTCGACTAGTGCAAATTGTTAGGTGCTAGTCAAGACTCAGCTGATGATGGGAGTAACTGCTCTTGAAACATGTCCTCTTAAAACATTGTGAGTAAAGCCATTCATCAATATCTTCTCGATTTACTTTAATTTTAACTTGTGCTTCACTGTCTCTACACTTCCTCCATTGTTTTACTTTGAAAGACTGTTATTATCTCCAGCTATGTTGTAAGGAATTATTTCACTCTGCTAAATCTTTGTTTATATCAATAACCATTAGAGGAAAATGTAATTTGCACTTCTTTCATTATATAATTGGTGTATGTTAGGCAATTTACACTGTAAATTGTGTGCATGTATGCTCCTATGATAAGTAGTGACATAAGCAAGAAAATGTAAGTGTCTCTGAGAATAATCATAGCTACTTTATAATGTCTCTTATAAATATGTTGAATTAGTATGGTTTAAAATTTGCATACAAGAATGAGTTTGTATGACGTTCTTCTCTGTACAGTATTCTTCAAAGATGCTTATATTGTTTGCAGTTCTGTGCTAGATTTATAGTTTTAAGGGGGGTTGATATTTTCAGAAGCAATATTTTAAGCTTTTGCCAACTAAATTAACACTGTATCATTTCCATCGCAAATTTGTGGAGGGAGAAGAGGAAAATCAGCGAGAAGTCTTAACAGCATCTGGGAGAATATCTGGCAAAATGTCCCTGCATCAATATGTCATTAGTGGATCTGTTGTGAACTACATTTGGAATTGTTGCACATTTTCAATAGTTACAACAATTAAAATATGACCATGCTTTGTTTCATATTTCACATAGAACCTATTATGGAACCGAGACCAGAAGTGCTTTATATAAATGCTCTACTGATTGTGTTTCTGTTAGATCATAGTAGTAATCATTTCAACAGGCTCTGATTTCTATTCTAGAATTTAGGAAGATAGGGTATCGTATATGTATGTTAGGCAATTTTTTTTAGACGGCCTGGCTTTTACTCCCATGAAAAGATGTTGCAGAAGCAAGGAAATGTCCATCGATAAAGTGTAGTGTAGTGATAAATTTAAGTTAGATAGAATTTCATAAATTTATGTTAGTGATTGTGTTTCTGTTAGATCATAGTAGTAATCATTTCAACAGGTTCTGATTTCTATGCTAGAATTTAAGAAGGCAGTGTATTGTATGTTATGTAAGGCAATAGTTTATAGATAGCATGGCTGCTTACTCCCATGTAGAGAAGTTGCAGAAGCAGGGAAATGTCCGTCGGTAAAGTGTAGTGTAGTGTTAAATTTAAGCTATATAGCATTTCATAAAATTATGTTAGTGATTGTGTTTCTTTTAGATCATAGTAGTAATCATTTCAACAGGTTCTGATTTCTATGCTAGAATTTAAGAAAGCAGTGTATTGTATGTTATGTAAGGCAATAGTTTATAGATAGCATGGCTCCTTGCTCCCATGTAGAGACGTTGCAGAAGCAAGGAAGTGTCCGTCTGTAAAGCGTAGTCTGGTGTTAAATTTAAGCTAGATAGAATTTCTAAAATTATGTTTTATGTGCATTTTAAGATTGTAAGCAATGTAAACTATTGTCTAGTATAACTATACTTTTTGAAGATCAGTGCTGTGAATGTTACTATTATAGACACATAAATTAATGTTTAATATGTTTATAATTTTACCTTCTGTATGTTTGGGTTAATGTTTTTCTGAGTTCATTATAACATAGTATGGATTTAAGTACATTGTTTAATTTTTCTTTGGTAAATGAATATGAATTATACAGTCGATTTAGCATAGTGTTAATATAAACCAGACAGAGAACTTGATAAGGTTATGTTTTATATACATATTAAGGTTATAAGTGGTTTCATTCTTTAAGAATCATTGTCTAGTGTAACATAATATTTCTGAAGGCTACTTTTACTGAAGTGTGTGTTACTATTACAGACTTATATTTTAATGTTTAGCGTTGTTTATATTTTTATGTTCTGTGTTCTGTGGTGGTTAGGAAAAGAGGTAATATTTTGTTAATTCGTTCTAATATAGCATGTGATTAATTATATTGATTAACACGTCTTTGGTAATTGAATATGTATTTTTCCCTCTGTCAAGTGTAATGTTTAATTTTAGCTATATAGGCAGTTGTGAAATTATGTGTTATGTGTATTTTAAGATTTTAAGCAGTTTGAATTATTGTCTAGTATAACATTGTGTATCTGAAGTCTACATTTAGTAATGTGAGGACTACTATTACAGCCTTACAGTTTAATTATTTGTATGTTGTTCATATTTTTATGTTCTGTGTGATAATTAAAGAAAGAGGTAGTATTTTTTGAATTCATTGTAATATAGCATGTGATTAATATAATGTTTAACTCGTTTTTGGTAAATTAATATGTATTGTGCTCTCTGTCAAGTGTAGTGTTAAATTTAAGCTATACGAGAGGGTTTTGTAAAATTATGTTTTATGTGTCTTTTAAGTTTTTAAGCAGTTTGAATTGCCTAGTATAACATTGTATATCTGAAGTCTACTTTTAGTAATGTGAGGCATAGTAGTATAGAGTTATGTTTGATGTTTTGTATGTCTATATCTTTACTTGTTGGGTGTTAATTTAAGGAACAGTTAATACAGGGTGTGGCATGTAAAAGCGCCTGTCATAGTGTTATGGTATATTGTATTATTCACATCTATTGCACGGTTACATTTGTAAATTTCATTTTTGGCAAAATTTAAGTCACCTGTCCTTCCTACCAAAGAATATGTTGAGGCAGGGGTCCACACATGACATCATGAAGTGTAAGGTTGCTGAAGGCTTAGGTAGTGGAACTTGTCAAAAACAACTGAGAAAAAGTTATCATTGTTCGAAGCAGTGTATGTGAAATTAGCGTGTCCAATACCAAAGTGTATTGCCACTGTTGAAACATTTATTTATACTGGTATTTTCATAAAAACAAAGAATTTCTTACATGAGAAATTTCCAGGATATTGTGTGCTAGCAAACAGCATTATACAGGAACTGACTAGAAAATGGCGGTGTACAGGTTTGGTTCAAAATGCTCTCAAAAGCATCTCTCTGCACACTGATTTACATTGTCAGCACCCACTGTGAAGATGGATAGTCATGTTCAGTGCATTACATTACATTTTGTGTTTTTCTTAAGTGCTCGATTTTATCAGCGGGTTTTATATGCTGCACCCTGTATTTTGTAAATTCATTACAGTATAGCATGTGTTTCATGATAATGTTTAACTATTCTTTCATAGATGAATATGTATTATGCCCTTCATTAAGTATAATGTTAAGATTAAGCTATATACAGAGTATGTTTTTTGTGCATCTTTAAGTTTTAAATATGTTGTCAGTTTGAGAATCAATGTCTAGGTAACACTGCATATGTGAAGACTTCTTTTAGTGAGGTGAGTGCTACAGTTACAGGCTTACAATTTAATGTTTACCATATTTACATTTTAACATATTAACATATTTTATATGGTGTTAATTAATATTTTTTGAAATCACAAAGAAACCATGTGATTCACTATAATGTTCAACTGTTCTTATTCTAAATTAATATGTATTATGCCTTCTTCAATAAGTCCAGTGTTAAATTTAAGCTAGACAGAGAATAATATGGTAGTATGTGTATTAATTTATAAGTTAAGCAAGTAAAGATTTCTTTATGATATGCTTTGTTTAAAATGCATGTAAGAGGTAACTAACTTGATTCCAGGATATAGAAACCGTAAAAGAAGGTACCTAAAAGAAGTTATGCGCCATATTTTTCTGGAGCACATATGTCTGTGGTCTTCGCAATTTGTGTCATTTAAATTAAGACAGCCTATTCCTGCCATATTCAGTTAAGTTCGTGCAAACTAATTTCAACAGTGAGAGACCATCTCCCACTCTGATGGATAAAGAGAAGTCAAATGGCGAGACATTGAGATTCCATTCAGAATGTGTAACCCAGTACAAAAAAGACACTTTCACAAGTTTGTGGAGGCATTAACATAGAGGAAAGAAGGGGAAAATCAGCAAGAAGACCTAACAGCATCTCTGGTAGAAAAACTTGCAAAATGTCTAAGCATCAATATGTCATTTGTGGGTTTATTGTGAACTACATTTTCAATAACTACAGCAGTTAAAGCATCGGCAGGTCTTACTTCATCTTTCATTGCATATCTGTTAAACAATAATTGTGATCATTCCAACAGAATCAAAATTCATAAATGTTCTGTAACCAGTGCTGTGTTAGAATCAAAGACAAACATTATCTTTGACCTTACTTACTAATCAAGTTAGTTACCATCATATGTTTTGAAAATAAGTATGTTCTCTGTATTAATGGTTGCTCTTTAAATTTTTGTTCACTCAATGTAATAGCTGTTTTTATGTAGTAAATTGAAGACACATATGTCCTTCATGTGCATTGCTTTTCAATATTACAAAACTGTTTTTAAAACAGTGCAGCTTATTTGGTAGCATAGCTTACAGGATAGCAAATCATGTCTTAAATAGAATAGATGGACCTTTCCTGGAGGAAATAATCTATAACAATCTATGAAGTTAAATTTATTTTAGATATCTTAACATAAAGTTTTGGGGTTATACGGTGTCGGTGTTGTTAACATACAGAGAAATGAGAATAAATAAATAATTACAGGATATTAAATCATGTCTTGAATAGATGGACTTGTTTCCTGAATTAAAAAGATACTTTATAGCAATCTATGAAATTAAATACATTGTAGATATCTTACTACAAGGTTTTGGTTTGAAAGTATTTTATTGCTAATGTTAACATGCATAAAAATGGAAATAAATAATTTGTAAATGTATAACAAATTGTAAAATTTGATAAAAACACATTTTCAAATAAATATTGGATACTTAGCATTTTTCTACTGTGTTTTATTCTAAATGTAATATAGAATTCCAATTAAAAAGAGTGTTTTATTTGTTTTAAATGAAACATAAGTATAGGGAGCCGTGAATCTTATTTAACAAGGCCAGTGAGGAGAAGAAAAAGAAAAGAACTGTTGGTAGGAATATTAGTGATTGGCAGTCACACGTATTTGTCTCCATGTGTTTGTTTGAATGGGCTTCAGTAAGTATTTGAGGGTTATTCCATACACTTGACGGGTCCTTCCAAAAATACAAAAAATGATTGAAACCGTTATTCTTTTTTTAAGGGTGATGCAACCATTTCATAAACTTTAGGATGATGTTATAATATATGAGTTTAAAAGCAAAGGATATAAGTATATAAATCATAGGTAAAATCATTTTTAGATAATAAAGTAAAAATACAGTTATTTGATAAACCAAACTCTATTATTCTACATACAGTTGCATATTAAACCCTATAAAATAATTATACTTTAGTTGTGTTTTCAGCTGCGCTTGCTTGTCACAAAGTTTGTTAGGCGATTACATCCCTTAGCAGCAGAAGAGGCATTTAAAACTATTAATTATAGTGAATACAAAAGAAGTAGTTACATTATTTTAATTTTCATTAATTCCTGTTAGATGGATTCGTATCACTTTAAAACAGTGAGTTAGTAAGTTGTTTCTGATTACTATATCCTGATTCTACCAAGGGACATTTGTGTCCTTGAAAGCTGGAACCGCATGAAAACATGCTTAGAATAACAATCGATCATAAACAAAACAGTTGCCTGTATCACTTCCATGCTAAATGTTACTTTTTTTCAGTGACATAATATAGAGAAACAAAGTACCAAGTAATCAAAACCACAGGAAGAATATTATACGTAATTCAGTGACATCAAGGTATAATTACGTTTTGGATTTATGTTGCTAAAGGCCCTTTGGAAGTGATACAGACCACTGATGTTTTAATGATCATTCATTATTCTAAGCATGTGTTTGTTTGGTTTTGAGCATTGGAGGTCAAAGGTGTCCTTTGTAAGACCAATAATATGCTGAAAAACTGAGCACAATTAAACATAATGAGTAGAGGTTGTAGTACAACATGAAAGCAACCACCACTAAGAAGTAGCAGTGTTCTAAAGAGCGCATGAAAACAAAAACTGTTTTAGATAAATCTGATATTTTGCACTCACGTGACTTTCTCTACTCTTTTGTCAATTACCCTTTAAACACTTGTTGGTCTATTGAATGTTAATCAGGGTAAATGTCTCAAGGTTTGAGGCATACAATCTGCAAAATCTTTTTCTGCACATATACACTGATAAGGCTGTACTCAACCAGACTTCACTCATTAAATTCTTGGGTCTGAAGGTGAGGCAAATCCTAATTTAAAAGTAAATATAGATAGTAATGTACTCAAGTTGAGGAAAACTAATTTTGCATTTATGTCATTGAACTCTGTTTTAACTCAGACTTTAAAACCAATATACTAAACATATTTTTGTTCAATAATGAAATATGGTTTGACATTTTTTAATGGAGAGTAAGAGAGTTCTTATATTACGGGAGAGAGCTATAAGAGTGATATGTGGTATCAATGTTATGGCTCCGTTTAAGTTCTGTTTCAAAGGCTGAATATTTTAATACTTCCTTGTGAATATATCTTTATGCTTATATGTTTCCAAAACAAAAAGACAAAATTACACGAAATGTGAATATACACAGCATTATTACTAGACAAAGAATGAACTTCACACAAACACAGTGCTAGACTGAATTGTTTCCAGAAAAGAGCATATTATGAATATATCAGAATATTCAATGCCCTTCCAAAATATTGACAAGTACCATCTTCAGGGAAAATGAATAGGTATAAGTCTACACTTAAACACTCTCAATTCAGCAGGATGTGTCATGTGTATCTCCATAAAGAAATAATGGTCCAATTTTTTGGATTATGTCACATGTTCGTGCATGGCTCTTTTAAATCTAAGTTCCTTACTTTTTTAATCTTGTATGTTGATTAGGCACTGTGTTCAGATATAATAGTGATCTGTAATTGTATAAAATTATATATAAAATGAATATCACGACAGGTGGTGCAAATCATTTTCGTGCTAATGAAGTCAACTCTTTTGTTTAATTACAGAGTAGCTTTAAGAGTTAACATAACTTGGAGTATTGTTATTTCTCAATTTAGCCAAAGAGTAGCAAATAACTATAGGTGCAAGCATTAGAATGAATAGAGTAAGCTACAGTGAATCTTCTATAATTTGGAAACTAATAGTGTAATGAAATGCCATATTGTACATGAATTTGAATATACAATGGTTCAAGCTTCTAATCTATATAACATATATTTTGAAGTCAGCAGAATAAATTATAGAAAAAAATAAGGAATAATGTATATTAGTAACAGATACTACATACTGTTGGGCTTATTCTAACAAATTTGCCATGCGTATGTCATACACAGAGTACTGAAGGAGAACAGCATATGCTTTCTAAGAGAAGCTTATGCTTTGTTGATATATGGATATGGAGCCACAATCCAGCTTCTGAGTCACTGTAATCTTCTCAGAGACATTCTTGTGAATGTCTCAGCACACAGTCACCTTGGGAGGAAATTCACTGCAATGTTTCTTACTTATCAAAAGCAGAAAAACATTTCAGTTTTACAATTAAAACCCACAAGTTGGCTTCCTATCATAACAAAGTTCCCTTACGCCTTACCACATTTTATAACTCAGGATCATTCGATAAAATTTATCTTCAAATTGCATAAAATTGTGTTTGAATAAAAGATATGTATGCACTGTTTACACAGGAAATTCAAGAGGAGAAGGACAAGAATAATTTGATTTATTTATTATATTTATTATTATTATTCCTTCCGTTGTAATTCTCCGGCAGCTACAACGAATTACGTAATCAAGTATTTTCTGTTAACGCTTTATTAAATCCGTAGCGCACACCAAAGTAAGGACTGTTTTAATGATTGAATTGAGAAAGTTGTGTGAGCGTTTTGGTATTTACGAGGCATTGTAAACAGTTGACAAATGGAACACGTATTTTAATTGTATTGATTGTCCGCCAGGAGAGTGGCGATGGTTGTGCCAAAAATGCAATGGCCTTTACGCACTGCGTCGTGCTGTCGAGAGATGGCACCATCTGTCGAAATTTATTCGGGGAAGATTATTTATACATATTTCTAAACTTTGATTACCAACTAAGTTTATGATTAGTAAATAAAGGGTAGATTGCATTTAGTTTTGATATTTGAGAGGACGCTGCAGCTCCAATGTCCATAACGGCATTCTAGGAACAAAAAATAACTATGCGTGAGAACGAAAACCTTCTAAACCAAATATATATACACGCATTTCTAAAATTTTACTTTCATATTTCACATTGCAATAGAGGCTTTTCACATGTTTTGTTGGAACTTGTAGACTCTTGTTATAATATTGAACATATACTGGAATATTCTCCCAGTCTGGTTAACGCGGCATGCACATTCAGCTCGCCATGATGCCTTAAGGAGTACCTGCGTAACTGTGGGCGAGGTACTACATAAAATTTCCGATTCTGTGGTATATTTACAGATATATTTTGTGTTGTTTTAAGTTCAGTGTACTTTAACTTTTCCCAACTCCCATGTGTTTGTTTTATACGTGGACCTGATATACATATAATCTGAACGACACCATAGTACTGACCTGCTTTTTCAACGTGTTCTGTTGTTTCGATTAGTTTTACCCCTCTGACAGTTATTACGAAATGGGTAATGGAACATTTTGTGTAAGCGTTTCATTAACTCTCCGTTAGGCACGTGCCTTGGCAGAACACCGTTGGTCTCGTAGGGCCTAGGTGGCCCGCGGTGTATCTCTGTGCATATATGCCTGTATTTTTTATTTTTCTTCATTTTGGTTTCTCTCTCTAGTTTTTAGCTTTCTTAGGCTTAAATATAGATTACTTTTATTAGTATAATCATACTATTATGTGTTTCAAATAAGAAGAGTTCCGGAGTCCAACTAATCAGATGCCGTATCACACTCAGCGTTGCCAGCTTGTTACTCCACTACTCTTATATTTCCCTCTCTCTCTCTCTCGCACACTTATACAACATGCAGGTCTGCTTGGCGCAGACGTATGGTAAGCTAATTATACTTTACAAACTTTTACAATGATGTAGTTGCCAAAATCAAAATTGGAAAAAGTATTTTTGCAAATTATCTGTATTTTAAAATAATATAACTATAATTACAGTTTATGAATTACCTGTATTTTTAATCCAATGGAACTGCCTGTGGCTCAACCATATCGCTGTCAATGTCACTTCCATTCAGAGGCAATTCGGCATTGTCACTATCTTCATCGTCTCTCCCACAAAGGTTCCAACATCTCGTCACGTGCTATTTCTTTCTTAAAATCGTCTTCTTGAAGATTTTCTGCATGTCTCACCCTGTTTTCCCAGTTCTGTTGGTACCTTGTCAATTTCTTCGTGAAAAAGTCATTTAACATCCGTCAGTTTATAAGTATTATTTCTGTTTGCAACCCCCGTTTTTATTTGAGCCCACACTAACTCAGTTGGATTATATTGGCAGTGGTACGGTGGGAGGCTTATTACCTCGTATCCCGTTTCAATCGCAAGTTCAACCAGCTGATACACTTTTTCCGTGTTTTTAAACGGAAGTACTCTTTGCAATAACTCATCTTTAGTTTCTGTTTCCCAAAAATTTTTGAAGAACGTGTACACCTTAAAACTAATACTTCGATCCTGACTTCATAATACCTGCCTTTTTTACTCCCACCAAATTCACCGCACGAAGCAATGGCACTATTTAACTCTTTCTGTACTGTTGTGTAAAGAACAAATGAATGATATTGATCTGAACTCAACCAGAGTAAATAAACACTTCTTATCCCACATTCATCCGTAAACATAAGCATACAACATTCCACAGGCTAACAGGAAATAAAGTGCTTGCTCTTTCTCGAATTTAACACTTTGACTTATTAACAGTAATTCTTTTATCTGTCATGTGCAACAGTATTTTTGGGTTATGTTCGGAGGAATTATGAAGGGATTATGAATTTATAGAAATATATGTATTTGTGTGATTGGCCGAAGTAGTAACGGTATGACGTAATATGACGTAATGTGGTGACGTGCCATTGGATCGGCCAATCACAAAATTAAGAAGTAAGGAACGATAGTGACGAAAATCAATAATCTTTAGGAGGGAGATATGTTCTTCAGTCTTGTTACGTGACGATAAATCAATAATCTCGTTTTAAAGAGAGAGATTTTTGTTTTAATGGTGGAGTGTGATGAATACTGGTACTTGATCAGGAAAATTTTAAGTTATAATTTGAATCTGTATAAATATAACCAATTACAGAATTTGACTTCTTTATTCCGAACCACGCCTTGAAACACAGATGTCTCATGACTCTTATTTAGAATAAAATGATACAATTGGTGACCAGAGGAAATAGATAGCCGCAAAATACTCACAGGAGAAGAGAAAGAATTGTGCGTCCAACATAGAAATCCTGTCCCAAATTGCACCCGAACGGCTGATGAAGACGAAGATAAATTAATGACGAATAGACTCAAATTCCTGTTACACATGTCATCAGTTTAAATTTCAGTTCTGAGTAATTAAAGTTATATATATATATACATACATACATACATACACACCAACCACTTTGAACTCTCTAGATTAAATAGAGATCACGAACCATTCATAAACAAAGATATAATGTGACCAGACACGTTCTGCCAGGGTAGCAGGAAATTTGTTGTTTCCACTCGCTCGAATTGGATTATTCAAATAAATTCTTTTATCACGTCATGTCAAACATTTACGTTTCAGTTATGAGTAATTACAAATATACGAACACGCATATATGCCAACCAATAATGATATTTATACAGTGCTTACGTCACGATTTATTGTTATAATACAGGTAATAGTGGTTTGTTTATTTATTTGTATTAGAAAAACTATTTGAGCTAATAATGTGAGGTTTCACGGTTATGTTAGATACATTACTCTCTGCCTTCCACATGGATCAGTCTCGGCAAAATCTGACGTTCCTCACACGCCACTTAGCGGGAATGCAATACGACAACTCCGCAGGACTCCCATTGGTTGCTCACATTGTAGCGCTCAAGGACAAACACCTTCCCATTTAAAACAGATGATAAATACATCGACAAAAAATATAATACGAATAGAGTTTACATTATAATTTACATTACCATCAGTGAAAAGAAAATAACGTATTTTAAAATAATCCTTGCCGTTGGAAATGCTCAGTTAATCGAAGTCATCAACTATTTCTTCTCTGTTTTCGTGATTAAGCAGTTATCGCAAATAATTTCGCGTTTTTTTCACAAACAGAGGAGCGTTGCATTTCACACATGCATATTTAGTTTTGCTGTTATTTTTGTCTTTACTGCAAGGTTCAATTCGTTTCCTTTTCAGTGATTCTGGTGTGTTCGGCAACTCATCTTCTGTTGGTTGTTCAGGTTTATATTTCTTTAGGTGCTCTTTCAAATCATTGGGTAGCTTTGATGCTATTGATCTTCTTTGTAGCTGTTGAGACCCTAAAGTTAAGGGCAGTACTTTCAAATGTTCCAGTGTTGTGGAATATTTGTTTCGGCTTCCAAGAAAAGTAGCCATTGAATTAATACCTGCAATGTTCAACACATAGCAAAGATTACCATTAAACACTTTCATTTTTTTCTGGCTACATTGTATGTAGTACACAATCTATCCATTACATCAACTCCGGATTTAGTATCGTTGTAATGCATGATTATTTCAGGATTATCTCGACACCTTCTCACAGGTTGTCCAATATATCTTGTAGACTTGAGATCATAACTACTTTTTCTGAATCTAATGTTCTTGTTCCACTTTATTCTGAGAATCAGAATCATCTGATTCGTACAAATTGTCGTCCAACGGTAAGGCATTGTCATTGCAAAGTAGACGATGTACTTTTACCAAATCCTATTCAGTAGATCATACCTTTTTCTGATATTCATAATGAAGAACTAATGGGTCCTTCCACTGGCAATGCAACATTCCACAACTTGCAAACGAAGAAAAGCATGCCATCAGCATGTAACGGGAGTAGGCGCAAGGGAACTGCCAGACCCATACGACACCTAACTGTTGATTCGTCATTCTTGTAGCTATAACAATAAAGAGAAAAATGTGTCGCCGTAACAAATATTCGAATAAGTTGTAATGTTATATGTTCTTTTCAGGCAATTACGTAGGTGCATTCTTTCGGAAACTACAAAATTTAAATAAAACTAGAGGCCTAACAGGCCCCAGGCAATTAACGGTGGGTTAAATCTGGACAAGGTCCAGAAATATTATATCTTTGTTTATGAATGGTTCGTGATCTCTATTTACTCTAGAGAGTACTACAGAAAAAGAAGATTCGTATAATATCAAATGCCCATAAACTTGAACATTGTAAACCTTTGGTTATGACACAGGGTATTTTGACAGTGATATGTTTTTTTTTTCTGTTTTTTAATTTGTAATTTACGTCCTCCAACCTTAAATCATATCGGACGATGAATGAAATGGGTGAAATGATGCTCAAATGAGTCTGGAGTCCATGGAGCTTAGAGTTACCTGACATTCGTATTTCGGAATAAGGGAAAACCCCGGATAAAGCCTTATCGAGGTAACTCACCCTGACCAAGATTCGAACTCGGGGCCTCTTGAACGTGAGGCAGATTGACTGTGATAAACTTGTATATCTATACTGTGGTGAATTATGTGAAAACCCACTTACATGAGTTGGACTATACATGCATACAATACCAGAAATAGAAATCAAATTAACATTCCACAGGCTAACATTTCATAGGCTTACAGCAACAGCAAAGTGGTTCTAGGTGATAGGACTATACAATTGGCTGCCACAGAAAATAACCATACTGCCAGTAGAAATATTTAAACAAGAGACATACAACTGGTTAGTTGCAACTCCATACTATTCGGTTGAAGTGTTTCTGGATGGTAAGAACAATAATGCATAGAACTTCATATGTGTAGTCCTCATCATCACACGTTAAGTTAATGAAAATCTACATTCTTTAACATTGTTCTCTTTATTCCCGTTTTTATAAAACTGTAAAATTTGTGATATTGATTAGGTGTACTGCATAGTATTCTGTATAATATTTGATTCCTATTCTTCCTATATTTCAATGTACTTTAACCTGGTCATTCTATTGTAAGTGCATAGTCTTGTATCAATTACAACCAAATGGTGACTAATGTTATTTTAATGTATCAAATTTGTGATACTGACTTAGCTGGTGATGAGAACAGTACTGCACGGTACAAAGTGTGACGTAAAGCTGGTTGGACAGAAGCTGCACACACATGAATACTACTGCAGGTTTGGAGGGTTAGGATGGGGGTGGTAGATTCGTCGGCCGGCGGTAGCGGAGTGGCTGTGCGTGGTGATGACCGCGCTTATTTATTTTATTATTTATTTATTGCTATCTGAAAAGGTTCCCAGAGCCATAGCTCATGCTAAGTAACAGTACAAAAATATATAAAATGATGGCAAACAGCCCTTAACAATACTTATATTACAATGTCATAGTAGGAACGAATTACCATACAAAAATAACATATATGAAACATACAAAGATACAAACATCCACTATAACTCAAGAACTAATAGTAACAAAGGACATTACAGAAAAAAGCTCCATATTCTATAGGACATTAATACATATTAAGGGCGCCGGGGTAGCGCGGTGGTTTCGTTCGCGGCTCCCGTTCTAAGGGTCCCGAGTTCGATTCCCGGCTCTGGGGTTGGCGATTTTAAGTCGGCCCTATCCACGCCTTCACCTCTGTCTAGCACACGTGAAGTATCCCCTATGCCCAACGTGGTTCGGAGTCCACGGTAAAAACTGTAGGTCCTCTCACCTCACCGCCATCTTCCCTATCACCCTATCATCGGAGGTAATGGACACCGCCCTCTGGGTGCCTCCACCTGAGAAATGGGTCCGGTCATCACTTGGTGGGGTGAGGTTACCCCGAAGGCCAAGGTTGTCATGTGGGGAGTGTTAGTAACTAACTAACTTAATACATATTAATTTTTAACCAGTTCAGCTATCAAACCAGCCATAAATGTGTGACACCTTATCAGCTATCAAAAATGCCTTCAGTAAATTTTCAGCAACTTTCCTTTTAAAACCTTTTATGTTCCTGTAGCCTCTCAGTTCCAGTGGCAGCGCATTATATAAGTTGATAACGTATGAGGTTAAGCTGTTCAGGTCACAGTTGAAGTGTTCACTGTTGATTTTGTTAAGTTTCCTTTATTTCTTGTATTACATATATGTGAGGAGCTTTCAAATGTTAGATTAGACTTTAGAAGATTATTTTTTATTTTGTGGAGGTATACTATCAAGGACAACCCCATGCTTACTTGTAATGGTAAAATGTTAGTTACATGGTAGAATGTTTTTGTATTTGTTGTAAAGGGCAGATTGTAGATTATTTTCAAGGTACGATTTTGAAGTACTTCGAGGTTATGAATTAAATATTTAACAGAACTACCCCATAAGATCTTTAAGTAATCCAAATGAGATTGAATTAAAGTATGGTAGATACTTCGTAAACGATTTACACTGAATCCTTTAAATTTCAGCTAACACCTGAAAATCTTACTTTTTACATGCGTAATGGGATCCTTCCATGTAAGGGTGCTGTATAGAATCAAACATAGATATGTTTCAGTCACTGCATTATCAACAAGTATCTTGTTATTTACTACTGGTACGTATGATCTTTTATGAAATAACATATATTTTGTTTTACAGACATTTAATGTTAACTTATTGCCCTTAAACCAGCTATTTGCTTCAGAAGCAAAAGTGTCGCCACTTGCTATCATAATTAACAAATCACTTATACTCGTATTACTGTCTTAACCCACTATCCCGGAAACAATTATTTTGCATCTGATCCAAATTTAGGATATCTGTTAACAAAATTAATTTCACTGTTCGTTTCTTTGTAGAAACAAGGTGCATAATGAGGCTGAAGTAGAAATACATGTTTTAAAAGCGGGAAGAAACATGTTGCGTTTCATATCCTCTGCTATTCGTATGACATTGCTGTAACATGAGAACAAAGTTATGCATTTAAAGAAATGAATGTGTTGAATAATTGAAACAAAAACAAAGAGGAACTCGAAAATTGCTAAGATACATATAACTATAATTAGGAAATACAAGCCCATCATGGAAACGTATCATGATGCTTAATGAAATATAAAGAAGTTCCCTCAAGAACTAACGAAGCAATAAATTTCTGCCTAATTCACCTAATCGTCAGTGGCACAAGACGGGTACATATAATCACTCAGCTCAAAAACGTTCCCTTTTGTACATTATGTTTTTTTTTTTTTTTTTTTTTTTTTGCAATTTAGGTCCTCTAACATTAAGTCATATCGGACGGTGAATGAATTGGGTGAAATGATGCTCAAATAAATCCAGGGTCCATGTAGCTTACAGTTACCCGATATTTTTCTTGAAGGATAAGGGAAAACCCCGGCAAAAACCTTATCCAGGTAAATCACCCTGACCGAGATTCGAACTCGGGAACCCTTGGACGTGAGGCAGGCTATTACCGCGCTACCGAGGCGGGCCATGCAGTAATGCTGGTGATAGAAACGTTACATTACATGATATGCTGGGGATTTTGCATATGGCTTAATCTGCAATTATCCAATTTTCAGAGGAGGCAAAATGCACTCTTGAAGCTTTGCTATGCAATACTTATGAATAAGCCAAACTTTTGTTAAAATAAATGTATTACTGAAATGCATTAGCTTTTCAAGAACTAAAAAGAATAGGTATTTCAAATAAATGTATTGTAGCTAAAAATGTAAAATCCAGAAAGTTTCTGAAAATGCGGTTCGTCTCTCTCAAAGCCTATCGATTTTTATATGTTACGCCATCATTTATTTTGCGCTTAGTAACTATGTGTTTAGAGTACGTTATTGTATAGTATATTTTTGATATTTTATACAGCAGAGTTAAAAGAATGCACTTAGTAATCTTTCCAAAAGGTAAATGCAGGTAAATATTCCTAGGGTTAGTATCATCAAGGTTTCTGTTACTTGCCTGTTTTAAAGCTAGATGGGCCACGTAGTTCCACGTGATTTTACTCCTCTTGCATATCTCCTAATCCCAGATAGGAATAACTTAACTGGATGTGAATATTTGTAAATTGGTTATTACTGCGACCAATATACTAAAAGATAATATAATTTTGTGTGGAACTCGTACCCAATGCCCTGTATATTGCTAGTGTTCACCTAGAACTCGTTTCGTTAGGGTCTTCCTTACATCTTCAGCCAATGTTGACATTGTCAATACGGGATGGTATAGAAGGAAGGTATAGAACAGTTCATTAGGTGGTGACATTGGGAGGTACACTGCAAGTAACATCGAAATAGTCTTCATGGAGAAAAATGTATTCTGCGTAGGGAAGGAACTCTCTGTAAGGTACACTCGGTATATCACCGTCCAATATTACAGGAAAAGAAATTGGGTGGTTGGTACAGTTGGAATTGTCCCGTAACCTTCAAATGCAAGTCTTAAACGTCATTAACTGAGCCATCCCGTTCAGTTACTCTTAGCGATCCTTTTCTTGATCGTATTCCCCATTTCAGATGAGGATGAGCGTGTCCTAATTGGAAACAGTCAATTAATCGTGTCCTAAAAGAACAGTCAATCTTTAGTTTCCACTCTCTCTGTAAAGCTTGCTCACTTATTTTGGTTTACAGAATACAGGATAAAAGCACTGTTTTTATTACGAGCGTGTAGTGTGGTCCAATTGATTAATATAGCTATGTTTAGGTTTAGTTTTTGTAATAGCGTTTGAGTGGCACAAAACAGCTAAGTCAACAGCGCCACGCTCTAGCTACATATTTATTCATCAAGCTGGGATACACATGCTGCAAAGATAAGCGTAGCTTCACTAATGTTATGTTGCCAAATACTACAACTTTTATTTAATTTACGTCCTCCAATGTTAAGTCATATCGGACGATGGATAAAATTGTTGAAATTATATTGAAATGCACCCAGGGCCCATAGAGCTTAGAGTTACCAGACATTCATTCTTCAGGGTAAGGGAAAACCTAGACACAATTGTAAACTCACACACTTGAACCTGTGGAAGACACGCTACCTACGCTACAGAGGTGGGCAGTACTATATCGCAGAAGATTTTACTTTTGCAAAGGTAGAGAAGGACTAAAAAGTTCAATGCCATAGTCGGGATTTGAACCACTGACCTCCTTGTAGTCACGCAGTTGTTACTAAACATTGAACCACCATGGCAACTTTTCAGCACGACATATGCTCCAGCCGACTCTTATTTCCTCTGTTACTCTTCAGCACTTCTCCTATACACATGAGACTGCTAACTTAATGGCAACTTACATGTGGAAATTCAGTTTGCCTTAGAAAAGAAACCTTAGAGGAACTTACGGCTATGTGTCCCCTTCTAGTAAGGGGCCGATGTGAATAACATACATTTTTCTTATATTAATGTTCATTGCCTTCTATATTATTAACAACAGAATTGGTATTGCTTCTGCTCTGTTTAATTCACTTTCATAAGAGCCAAATGACATGGGGACGAAATGTAGTCAGTATTTCCAGTGGACAAATTCGCATTGCTAAAAGTGATTTCGCCATTTGTGCTGTTCAACTTCCTCAAGATTCGGTAAACGGGATATCAAATCCATACGCTCCTAAGATGGTAACAAATCCGTGCGTATACCACGGAAAGGAACTACACAACAGCGCTCCAGGCCGGTGCCACACGGAGTCGATAAGGAATGGGATGTAATGATTTTAAAGCATGTCTAAACAAGATTGGTCCAACAAAGTATTACCAATTCTAAATACTGTAATTAACCTGACACACACAAAGTATAAATCCAGAACCTCGGCTATATATCCACTAAATGCAGATTTCCATTCTCGCAATCTGCTATTTCTTCATTGCATATTCTGTTAATATACATGATGCATATGGTTTCTCTTAATGTTGGAGAAAGCAATAAAATATTGGCTACACGCAACGAACATAGTTTAATTAGTTATATAGATTTGTAAATAATTACATATTTTCATTAAGTAACTATCAAATTACATGCAGAGCCATCTGCACAGCCAGATGAGGCACTTTATAACACGGCCAACGCTTCTTCACCTAGCGGGAAATTTATGTAACTAACACGTCGTCACCTGGAGACCGGGTATACAAGAAATGCTATCTTTTTCTTCCCGCCACATCCTTAAATTCTACTTAACAGGGGAAGGTGTCATTTTGGATGGAATACAATACTTTTCCCACCACAAAGACAAGCATTAATATAACATGTACATTTGCCATCGCGTGTTTTCGTAATGTATCGCTACTGGCAAATTATAACTACATAGTTGCTTTTTGTACCAGAACTTTATTTTTGAAATATCTAATTTAAGTTGTGACTGTTTTCCAGGTGTAATTTGGGCTCGTACAGCCGTAGTGGTGTACTCACTTAGAGAAAACGGATGTTTTATTAAAGCCGTGTTTCCTTTTGCTGCAGTACTCCGTCTGCATCCGATATTCTTGATGAAAGTGGTGCCAGCATTTTGTAGGCTGTCGTCGAAATATTGGAAAATACTTAGGAATTCCAAGGTTTGGTTTTGACACATTACTTGATCATCGTTGGCGAGACCTTTCAATCTGTCACTTTATGCAAAAGATAGTAAGTTATTACGTATATGTATATATATTGTTAATTAAATACGTTACAGGTAGTTGCCTTGTTAGTTATTGATTATTATTATTTTAGCATTTATTTATTTTTACTTGAAAGTAATAACTCATGTTAATATGAAATGTTTTAAACTTTGTAATATTTAGTACAATTTGAGTAGCAGGGTAAGAACATCTTGTAGTTTTAGAATATATTTACCTACTGTGGTAACTAAGTTTACTAGTCTTTGGTACTCTTTTGTTGTATATTGGTAAATTAATGCTGAATTAAAGAATAGTTATGTATTTTGGACAGTAAGAGGTTGACAATGTAAAGAAAACACAAGAAGCCATATTCAATATTGTGTTCATAAATTTTCTTTCTGTTAAGGATTATTAAGAACAGGTATTTTGTTTGAATGCACTTTAAGATCTGTTTCCTTGAATAACAAGTTCTAAATTCTTCTATCTTTCATAATTCCAAGAAAAATGGAATAGTACGTTTAACGTCATATATTTTGCCAAACATATCATTAAGTCAATATGGTTCTTAAGCAGAAAGCTTACACTTATATGCGTAACCATCTCTATATATTGTCGCGGCAACGCGCATAAATAGATAACAGACGGCGGATAGTGTTTCACGGTGATAAAGAGCTTGCATAAGCAGTTAACGATAGCGTGGCTAGTGTTTACAAAGAGCCGGCATTACAGTAGCAGAATTACATCACATACACAATACAACTGGCAAGGTCAACGGCTACAACACAGCTCACACAGCTGTTCATGCACGTTCAATTAACAGCTGTTCAATTAACAACTAACTCTGTGGCAGGCCGGCGGCTCCTTTTATAGTTACTCAGTATTCCGTAAATTCGTGGAATGTTCCAAAACAATCAGGACGGCGTTAGAAGAAATAGAAACTCTCCAGAAATCAGTCTCCTTCCCTCCACCATTTCAGTAAGCTTTTATCTCTGCACTGTACTGTCTGCCCCTTTGAACTTGTCCCTTGCGCCACTTCGCAGCAACAATGCATTTGCGACAGTATTAATAAATTGGTAACCTTTATATGTAATACATTTTAACCCCCTATAGTTTAAATTTGCAATTTTGACTTTTACTTCCTCTGTAGGAAACATATATTCTTGAGATATTGCTTTGCAGAAACTAAAACAATTGCTACGGCTACTACAACTTCTCTAGTTGTACCGCTACCGTGGTGTTATGGGATTCTTCTTCCTCTATCCCTTATGCCTTTAGGCATCCAGTTGAGGGACAGAAACTCTGGTTCAGACAGAAAACCCAGGATGGATGATCAGTCCAATGCATGGTATGAAAGTAAGAGAAGTAGATGACAGAATAAGGGCGAAATGAATGAAAGAAAAGAAGATAATGGAACAGATGTTAGAGTGATCGCTGGGTAAACTGGAGATCCCGGAGAAAATCTGACCCTGTGCAATTTTTTCCACCACAAATCTCATTTGTAGTCGCCTGGGATTGAGCCCAGACTGCCGTCGTGAGGGTCAAGTGATGTAACTACTTGGCCACGACGTGGCCCAGAAATTTTCTTTTTTAAAGTAACTTAATTCCGTGCACTGCATTTGAAATGTTAGTCTAAGTTAACAGTTTAAGTCCAAGTTATCACTGATGAACAAATGGAACTTTAAAGTTTTCATTATGTATTTTGTTTCATTTTTTAATTAACATTTGGTGGTTCCTGAGACTGGAGTTACATGATCTAATTTAACATATTCTTATATTTAGTCCACAGATCTGGCTGTCCTCCTCCTTCACCTCTTCCAAATATGCATGTGAATTAGTTTGGAGCGCAAACCACATGTCTAGGAGAGCTTATTCCTCAAGCCAACACATTACTGAGAGCCCTCTATTCATGTGAAAATGATATTCTTCATGGAAATATACCAACTCACAAGTTCTTGTTTGCCTTGGAGACACATGGCATGAAGAAACAAATTAACCATGGCCACAATGCAGTGAATAGAATTGGATCCATGTTGCTAAGAACTTCCTTTCTGGAATAAATGTGTTAAACTGAAAAGGTCCTGTAATGAGATATGAAGATCTTTGGAACTTGTATAGCACAGATCACTCATTTTATTAATGCTCTTTGGCTAGCAGAGAATCTCAAAGAAGGAATATATTATATAAGCAATTACAAAGCTGAATAAATAACATTATCAGATATATGGAGCTGTTGCAACAATGTAATCTTCCAATATTATTAATTTATGACTGGTTTATATAGTTATATTATAATATGAGTTAAAACTGGAAGCAGTACACAGTGAAGTGAAATGACAATTTTATAAAATTGATTTTCCACTTAACTAGCTTTGCCAACCTCAGTCACTTATAGCTCAGGAACAAACAGTATGTCTTTGAAACATTTTATATAGCTGCAAAGGTTATTGTAGCTAGTTAACTGTAAATTCAACTCAACTAATGCTCTATAAAAAGTTGTATTCATGATTGTATGCTACAGATACTAACATGCCGAGTATCTTGGAAATGCCATATTAATTTTTCTGTTTATGTTATTGGACAATATCAGTCTAATGTGTTAATTGTGGAGAATAAGATCTGATATAATATGAATTGCATCTTGGTGTAGTCCTCATGTAATAGTTCACAGGCTTTATTTAGAGATTAAAGAATAACGAAATAAATTAAAATATTTTATTTTGTTTTGTATCTTCCATTGTCACTAACATGTGTTTAAACTGTAAGGAGTTGCTTCTCATTACAAAGATGAACAACATATTACAATAGGGGAAGCGGGACGATTATTGGATAGTTTCCCAATATCGGATAGAATAATTTCCTAATCTTGAAACTGGTGCACTGTATTGCAGGATGAATGAAATGCTCTGACTTTCCCTCCTCTGCAGTAATTTTGTGTTCGCTTGCAGGAAGAGAAACTTGTGCTAATTTAATCACAAGTTTTATGAAATGGCAGTTGCGTAATATTTTGTAGCGCTCAGTGTATCTGAACCCGTCGGCTAAATTTAAGTAATAATTCAAGATAACTTTAAAGATAACTAGAAATCGTCATGGTGTAGATTTTGGAATATACAGGACGCCCACACACATAGATAAGTACATAAAGAAGAATGAATAAAGCCCAGTTTCACATCAACTAGCTGCCTTTAGAAGTCTAATTCACTGGCTATACAACATCCCACTGAGTAAGGAGGAATTTTTGAAAGAACAACAACACATAAAAGAGATAGCGGTATTAAATGGTTTCAACCCTGCCATCATAAGGAACATGATGAATAAAAAGGAAAAACTGGAGATAATATCAAAAAATACCACTCTCACACCACTGAAAACACAAATTGGCAATATAGAAAATTCATCAACCATTCATGGGCTTTTACAAAATTTGAACGAATATTCAGAAAACTAAACTTAAAAACTAGCAACCCAAAACAAATTCAGTCTGAAGAACCTGCTAAATAAACCACTAAAAATTCAATCCCCAACAAATGGAAATCAGGAGTAAATCAGATAAATTGTGAAAACTGTGAAAAAAAACTACATAGGAAAAACTAAGAGAAACTTGTACAACCATAGAAATGGATATTTGGGAAAAAATATTCATAACCAGAAACCGTGATAAAGTTATAAATTTTGAAATCCCAGCATTAAATAAAGTATTAAAACTTAGTGCCAGTAACACCAGATAGAGGAGTGATCGGAGCTCCGTAGTGGTGGAAGAAGGGAGATGTTCATTTAGTCACCAAACAGCTGAGGATGAGATTGAATGATCTTGAAAACGTCTCAAATATACAACAAGTAAGTTACATTATTTAAATATTAATACTTAAAACATTTTTGTGTGAAAACAGTAGGTGTGCTGCCTCTTTTGAGAACAGAAAACTCTGAACAAGTGTGCTCATTATAATTGATTACAAGTGCCATCAAAGGAACGTCTTAGACGCAAAAGTCAAATTCCCAATGCACACAGTTCTCAAATCTCAGGAAGTATTCATGCTGCAGGAGGAATCATCTCTGCCAAACAATTATTTGCTTGTTCCGTACTGTCCCAGATCTCACTTTAGCTGCTAGTAATTTTCAGGTTCAAGAAAAGCATGTAATTATCAGCAACTGCTGAAAATCATAATTACAATAATTACAATGTTGTGAAACATTTGTCTTCTGGCGGACAGTCAGTGAACTATAACAGCTACCCTTATATAATATCAGTTTATAATAAAGTCAATGTACCCATACTATTTTCGTAACGTACTCCTAAACAACAACATATCTTTCTATCTGATCCAAGTTCCAAAAAGAGTTTAGAAGGAATTGTATCAGTTTATTTTTGGTTGCGTATACAAGATGTCTACAACAAAGTAAGTGATAAATAATGTTTGAAATGTGGCGAGCTGTATGTCGCCATTTAAATTATATGCCATTCTAATCAATAAAAGAGAAAACACACCATTGATGCGTATTGCAGATAGAATGAATGGGAATTGAAACTCGGAACACAAACATAAAATAAATTAGTTTTCAGACGAACCCAAAATATTAGGTACTGCGAAATACTCAGAAACGTTCACGCAAATTCTAGGGCGGGTTTTTAAATTCGAATGCCATTTGTCGCATTTATTACACAGGAAAAGGAGATTCCTAAGATGTTGAACGTCATAACTGGATACAACTGCCAATAATATTCTCCTCCACAATATTTATCTAATCAACCACAACAACACCATAATTTCTTCAACTTCAGCTTTCTTCAACTGGAGGCGCGAAATTGGTCCATTGTACCTAAGTCCGCAAGTGCAGCACTCCTGGGAACAATGAGGCGAGGAAACACGGAGGACGACGTTCCAGTCAGCCACGACGGTGAAGTTAGCCGAATCCCTACAACTGACCAGTCAGAAACTCCCCGGTAGGCCAGTCCAACCCAACGTTTTCCTAAAACAAAAATTAGTACAAAGTACAAATGCTAGTACAAAGATTTTGTTCCTTAGTTCGGAGTATTTCTTGAATGCTAATTTTGTCATTCTTTTACAGCTACATAACAAAACAATACACACAACCTGAAGGCCAAACAACAAAAGGAAGTAAACAATGGCCAGTGTTTTGCATAATGCCAGCAGGTATAACGTACCTTTCCATACAGTTATGAAGAAAGTACGACAAAGAAAGCAATCCAAAGGTTGGATATACGCAGGAGCTCATCGCCTCCCTAGGGAGGATGGTAGCATAGCTGCCTCACGTTTTAGAGTTCCCGAGTTCAAATCTCGGTCAGGGTGAGTCACCTAGATGAGGTTTTTTCCGGGGATTTTCCCTTACCCTTCAAGACGAATGTCGGGAGCTCTAAGCTGCAAGGATCCTGGACTCATTTGAGCATCATTTCACCTAATTCATTCACCGTCCGATATAACTTAACGTTGGGGCGGACGTGAATTAAAAAAAAATGCGCAGGGCCTAAGGCTTTTGTTGCGTTTTCATTGCCAGCATGTACAACTAAAGCAAAGAACATGATTAAACAACTCCATTCAACGAACAGCACTGTGCAATTACTGTTATGTGGTTTAGAGGCCCAGTGTGTTGAAATAAGCAACAGATCTCTGTGCGAAAGCAGTGAGTGTGCTGCCTCCTTTGAGAACAGATAACTATTAACAAGTGTACTCATTATTATTGATTACAAGTACCATTAAAAATAGGACAAAGGAGGTTAAATGACCAATGCACACAGTTCTAAAATCTCAGGAGGTATACGTGCTGCAGGAGGAATCATCTCTGCCAAACAACTATTTGCTCGTTCCCTAATGTCCCAGTTGTCACTTTAGCTGCTAATGACTTTTAGGTTGAATAAAAGCATGTAATTATCAGCAACTGCTGAATATCATAATTACAATTTCTCAAAAGCTTCTTTAAATATTAATGCAATACCTTCAAGGCGATACAGATCACTGGCAGTGCCATCTCTCGGCACCACGGCGCACTAAGTAAATTATCGTTTCTTAGTTGTGAAACATTTCTCCTCTGGCGGAAATTCAGTGAACTATAACAGCTACTCTTATATAATATCTGTTTATAATAAAGTCAATGTACCCACACTATTTTAGCAACGTACTGCTAAACAACAACACAGATTTCTATCTGCCTCAAGTTCCAATAACAGTTTAGAAGAAATTGTATCAGTTTATTTTTGGTTGCGTAAACAAGATGTGTGCTACAAAGTAAGTGATAAATAATGTTTGAAATGTGGCTAGCTGTATGCTGCCGTTTAAATTACATGCCACTCTAATCAATAAAAGAGGACCCACACCATTGATGGGTACTGCAGTTAGAATGAATGGGAATTAAAACTCGGAACACAAACATAAAATAAATTAGTTTTCAGAAGAACACAAAATATTAGGTACTTCGAAATACTCAGAAACGTTCGCGCAAATTCTTGGGCGGGTGTTTAAATTCGAATGCCATTTGTCGCATTTATGACACAGGAAAAGGAGATCCCTAAGGTGTTGGAATTCATAACTGGATACAACTGCCAATAATATTCTCCTCCACAATATTTATCTAATCAACCACAACAACATCATAATTTCTTCATCTTCAGCTTTCTTCAACTGGACTATGCTAAGGATGTCGAAATTGGACTATTGTACCTAAGTCCGCAAGTGCAGCACTCCTGGGAAGGATGAGGCGAGGAAACACGGAGGACGAAGTTCCAGTCAGCCACGACGGTGCAGATAGCCGAATCCCTACAACTGATCAGTCAGAAACTCCCCGGTGGGCCACTCCAACCCAACGTGGTCCTAAAGCAAAAACTAGTACAAGGTACAAAGGCTAGTACAAGGATTTTGTTCCTTAGTTCTGAGTATTTCTTGAATGCTAATTTTGTCATTCTTTTACAGCTACATAACAAAACAATACACATATCCTGAAGGCCAAAAACAAAAGGAAATAAACAATGGCCAGTGTTTTGCAAATGCCAGCAGGTATAACGTACCTTTCCATACAGTGTTGAAGAAAGTACGACAAAGAAAGCAATTCAAAGGTTGGATATACGCAGGAGCTCATCGCCTCCCTAGCGAGGATGGTAGCATAGCTGCCTCACGTTTAAGAGTTCCCGAGTTCATATCTCGGTCAGGGTGAGTCACCTAGATGAGGTTTTTTCCGGTGTTTTCCCTTACCCTTCAAGACGAATGTCGGGAGCTCTAAGCTCCATGGATCCTGGACTCATTTGAGCATCATTTCACCTAATTCATTCACCGTCCGATATAACTTAACGTTCGGGCGGATGTGAATTAAAAAAAAAGAAAAATACGCAGGGCCTAAGGCTTTTGTTGCGTTTTCATTGCCAACATGTACAACTAAAGCAAAGAACGTGATCACTAAAAAACTCCATTCAACGAACAGCACTGTGTAATTACTGTTATGTGGTTTAAAGGCCCAGTGTGTGGAAACAAGCAACAGATCTCTTTGTGAAAGCAGTGAGTGTGCTGCTTCTTTTGAGAACAGATAACTATTAACAAGTGTACTCATTATAATTGATTACAAGTACCATCAAAAATAGGACAAAGAAAGTTAAATGACCAATGCGCACAGTTCTCAAATCTCAGGAGTTATACGTGCTGCAGGAGGAATCATCTCTGCCAAACAATTATTTGCTTGTTTCCCTACTGTCCCAGTTTTCACTTTAGCTGCTAGTGACTTTTAGTTTCAAGAAAAGCATGTAATTATCAGCAACTGCCGAAAATCATAATTACAACTTCTTAACAGATTCTTTAAATATTAATACAATACCTTCACAGGGATACAGAGCACTGGGAGTGCCACCTATCGGCACCAAGGCGTACTCCGTAAAGGATCCATTCTTAGTTGGGAAACATTTCTCCTCTGGCGGACAGTCAGTGAACTATAACAGCTACTCTTATATAATATCTGTTTATAATAAAGTCTATGTACCCATACTATTTTCGCAACGTACTCCTAAAAACAACACACATTTCTATCTGCTTCAAGTTCCAATAACAGTTTAGAAGAAATTGTATCAGTTTATTTTTGGTTGTGTAAACAAGATGTGTACAACAGAGTAAGTGATAAATAATGTTTGAAATGTGGCTAGCTGTATGCTGCCGTTTAAATTATATGCCACTCTAATCAATAAAAGAGGACCCACACCATTGATGGGTACTGCAGTTAGAATGAATGGGAATTAAAACTCAGAACACAATTATAAAATAAATTAGGTTTCAGAAGAACACAAAATATTAGGTACTTCGAAATATTCAGAAACGTTCACGCAAATTCTAGGGCGGGTTTTTAAATTCGAATGCCATTTGTCGCATTTATGACACAGGAAAAGGAGATTCCTAAGATGTTGAACGTCATAACTGGATACAACTGCCAATAATATTCTCCTCCACAATATTTATCTAATCAACCACAACAACATAATTTCTTAAACTGGACTATGCTAAGGAGGTGCGAAATTGGACTATTGTACCTAAGTCCGCAAGTGCAGCACTCCTGGGAACGATGAGGCGAGGAAACGGGGAGGACGACGTTCCAGTCAGCCACGACGGTGCAGATAGCCGAATCCCTACAACTGACCAGTCAGAAACTCACCGGTAGGCCAGTCCAACCCAACGTGGTCCTAAAACAAAGATTAGTACAAGGTACAAAGGCTAGTACAAAGATTTTGTTCCTTAGTTCTGAGTATTTCTTGAATGCTAATTTTGTCATTTTTTACAGCTACATAACAAAACAATACACACAACCTGAAGGCCAAACAACAAAAGGAAGTAAACAATGGCCAGTGTTTTGCATAATGCCAGCAGATATAACGTACCTTTCCATACAGTCTTGAAGAAAGTACGAAAAGAAAGCAATTCAAAGGTTGGGTAAACGCAGGAGCTCATCGCCTCCGTAGCGAGGATGGTAGCATATCTGCCTCACGTTTAAGAGTTCCCGAGTTCAAAACTCGGTCAGGGTGAGTCACCTAGATGAGACTTTTTCCGGGGTTTTCCCTTATCCTTCCAGACGGATGTCGGGTAGCTCTAAGCTCCATGGATCCTGGACTCATTTGAGCATCATTTCACCTAATTCATTCACCGTCCGATATAACTTAACCTTGGGGCGGACGTGAATTAGAAAAAAAGAAAGATGCGGAGTGCCTAAGGTTTTTTTTGCGTTTTCATTTCCAACATGTACAACTAAAGTAAAGAACATGATGACTAAACAACTCCATTCAACGAACAGCACTGTGCAATTACTGTTATGTGGTTTAGAGGCCCAGTGTGCTGCAATAAGCAACAGATCTCTGTGTGAAAGTAGTGAGTGTGCTGCCTCCTTTGTGAACAGATAACTATTAACAAGTGTATTAATTATAATTGATTACAAGTTAAATCAAAAATAGTACAAAAGAAGTTAAATGACCAATGCACACAGAGGTCCAGAGGTAGTCCTAGTCGGGCGGGGCTTTCCCCGTCCGGGTGTCATATGCCGCAGTACCTAGCCGCTTTGCGGCTTAACCTGCGAAATGAACTAGTAGATCCATGTTCTGCTGGGGTGTTTGAATTTGTTTACTGTTTGAAATTTTGGAATTTTGGATAGGTGTGGTATGGGTTGCCCCTCTTTATCGTGGGCAGCTGTACTTAATCGTTCTCCCTTTTTGGGAGACACGAATTAGTTTTTTTTTTTTTTTTTTTTTTTTTTGCCCCGTTTTGGATACGGGTTGTGTAGCGCTTGGTCCTTTGGCGTTGAAGTTGTTCCCAGAGTCATCTGGGGTTTTCCTTGGGTTCTCAAATCTCAGGAGGTATACGTGCTGCAGGAGGAATCATCTCTGCCAAACAAATATTTGCCTGTTCCCTACTGTCCCAATTTTCACTTTAGCTGCTAGTAATTTTCAGGTTCAAGAAAAGCATGTAATTATCAGCAACTGCTGAACATCATAATAACAATTTCTTAACAGATTCTTTAAATATTAATACAATGCCGTCACAGCGTTTAAGATCACTGGCAGTGCCACCTGTCGGCACCAAAGCACACTCCGTAAAGGATCCATTATTAGTTGGGAAACATTTTTCCTCTGGTGGACAGTCAGTGTACTATAACAGCTACTCTTATATAATATCTGTTTATAATAAAGTCAATGTACCCATACTATTTTCGAAACGTACTCCTAAACAACAACACACATTTCTATCTGCCTCAAGTTCCAATAACAGTTTAGAGGAAATTGTATCAGTTTATTTTTGGTTGCGTATACAAGATGTGTAAAACTGAGTAAGTGATCGATAATGTTTGAAATGTGGCTAGCTGTATGCTGCCATTTAAATTATATGCCATTCTAATCAATAAAAGAGGAACCACACCATTGATGGGTATTGCAGTTAGAATGAATGGGAATTAAAACTCGGAACACAAACATAAAATAAATTAGTTTTCAGAAGAACACAAAATATTAGGTACTTCGAAATACTCAAAAACGTTCACACATATTCTAGGGCGGGTTTTTAAATTCGAATGCCATTTGTCGCATTTATGACACAGGAAAAGGAGATTCCTAGGGTGTTGAACGCCATAACTGGATACAACTGCCAATAGTATTCTCCTCCATAATATTTATCTAATCAACCACAACAACACCATAATTTCTTCAACTTCAGCTTTCTTCAGCTGGACTATGCTAAGGAGGTGCGAAATTGGTCTATTGTACCTAAGTCCGCAAGCGCAGCACTCCTGTGAACGATGTGGCGAGGAAACACGGAGGACAACGTTCCAGTCAGCCACGACGGTGCAGATAATCGAATCCTTTTTTTTAACCTAACAATATTTAGTAAAGGGTCGTAAAAAAAGTTAGGAGTGGAAGTAAAAGAGATAGAGGAGTTCCGCATAAGCACCTCCGTTAGTTTCGGTGAATGCTAGCTGCGCGTAAGGAAGGGTGCAGGAAACGTGGTTTTATCTGGCTATGGCCATGACACTAGGCCCGGACTATAGCCCAGAGGCTCAAGGTGAGGAATAAAAGGAGTAAAAGTGGTGAAAAAAGGAAGTTAAGCGTTTATTTTTAACAAAAGGATAAATATGACTGTGCACCAATGGTGCTTGGGTGAGTATTTTGCAGTATTATTTAGGCCTATCGGCGTTTCGATCGCTGTGTAGTAGTTTGGTTGGAGTTCTGCTGATTTGGAAGTGTCGAGGGATTTCGAGGTAAGTCGCTGAGGGGCACCTCAATGCGCTCGATAATTTCCGTGAAGTATTGGTTAAGTATGTTCGTGTCGCAGTCGTGGCCTACGTTGCCTATTGCAATCATGAGGTCCAGGCTCCTCTGGTTGAGTGCTTGTAGTAAGTTGGCTGTAAACTTCTGGTCGGCGTTGGTGGTCGATGTTGTAATTTCGATGCGTTGAAGCATTGTCTGCTGGGATGATGCAGTTGTGGTTAGCTGGTTGCTGAGTTCATGGAGTTTTGTAAGCTGCTTTGTGATGGTGTGAACAGCTTGGAGAGATGCCAGGCTGTCAGTCACGAGCTTCTCGGTGCGCGAGAGATGGCCTTTAACTTCAGTCAGCGTGGCTTGGGCGACGTCATGTCTAGCGTTGATGGCGGCGAGTGAGTCCTCCAAGTTCCCTAGGCGAAGACTGATGTTCAGGACCTCAGAATGGAGGTCCTGTACGTCGGCTCTAGGAGTCCCTTGGCTCGCTGAGGCGGGTCCGCTTACCAGTTGCTCCTCGATGGAATGAAGCCGTCGGTTGACCTTCTGAACTTCATCCTTGAGGCTGTCCAGCACTTGGCTCCAGTCGGCAGGATCGTTAAGGTGAGCCGTGGGAGGTGAGGTGAGGCTGGAATCTTGGCGTGGGCGAGCGGGGCAGGGCACTGCGCCTGTCCTGTAAAATGTCTGTAGGCATTGCAGGTGGCACAGTACCGGCGTCGGCGGCGAATATCGTGCTGCTGGCATTACCCTGTGAGTGTCGCGGAACCGCAGTAATGGCACCGTGGGGTTTCAGTGCAAGTGGTGGCTAAGTGTCTGTACCTGCAGCATCGACGACAAGGTGCTGGACGCTTGGAGCGGCTTGCCTCAATTTTGAGACACTGCCCTAACAAGGGAAGGCCCATCCTCAAGGTCGCGTTAATGTCGGCTTCGTCTTCTAGCTGCAGGCGGACCAAGGATGTGGCGCGGCCTCTTATGCTGATGCGGCTGGCCCGCAGGGCGAGGGCCACTACTGTTGGGCGGCGGCGAGAATAAACCTGCACGGCAGGTCACGAGGCACATCCGTAACGACGACGGTTGCGGTCCACGGTGGCCGAGCAGGCTCGGCGGGTGGCAATGTTGAGGTCCTCGGCGCTGTGGCAGCAGCGGCAGCGAAGGTTGCTGCTGAGGTGAGCTCCGGGAGGGATGTTTGGGTGGCGCGCGTGCTGCTGAGTAGGTGTGGCGGTGTCAGCTGGCGTTGAGCGACTGCGTCTGGCGATGCGTGCGGTGACGTTGGGAAGGGACTGACACAGAATCGGTCGGTGCGCATGGCGGGCGACTCGCTCTCGTCCGCCGATGCTATCAGCGAGACTGGCGTGGGCGCCCGAGAGCCGGCAGGAGAGGGCTGCGGCGGAAGCGGCTCTACTGCCTGGCGCTTCCTACAAATGACCAGTCAGAAACTCCCCGGTAGGCCAGTACCACCCAACGTGGTCCTGAAACAAAGATTAGTACAAAGTACAAAGACTAGTACAAAGATTTTGTTCCTTAGTTCTGAGTATTTCTTGAATGCTAATTTTGTCATTCTTTTACAGCTACATAACAAAACAATACACACATCCTGAAGGCCAAACAACAAAAGGAAATAAACAATGGCCAGTGCTTTGCATAATGCCAGCAGATATAACGTACCTTTCCATACGGTTTTGAAGAAAGTACGACAAAGAAAGCAATTCAAAGTTTGGATATACGCAGGAGCTCATCGCCTCCGTAGCGAGTATGCTAGCATATCTGCCTCACGTTTAAGAGTTCCCGAGTTCAAATCTCGGTCAGGGTGAGTCACCTAGTTGAGGTCTTTTCCGTGGTTTTCCCTTGCCCTTCAAGACGAATGTCGGGTAGCTCTAAGGTCCATGGATCCTGGACTCATTTGAGCATTATTTCACCTAATTCATTCACCGTCCGATTTAACTTAACGTTGGGGCGGACCTGAACTAAAAAAAAAAAGAAAAATACGCAGGGCCTAAGGCTTCTTTTGCGTTTTCATTGCCAACATGTACAACAAAAGCAAAGAAGATGATGATTAAACAACTCCATTCAACGAACAGCACTGTGCAATTACTGTTATGTGGTTTAGAGGCCCAGTGTGTGGAAATAAGCAACAGATCTCTTTGTGAAAGCAGTGAGTGTGCTGCCTCCTTTGAGAACAGATAACTATTATCAAGTGTACTCATTATAATTGATTGAAAGCACCAACAAAAGATGTACAAAGGAAGTTAAATGACCAATGCACACAGTTCATTCATTCATTCAAGTAGCTGGCGGCTGACTGAGGGTCAGCACGATGTGTGTCATTCGTGTACCTGTCCTACACGGACTTAACCACTTAATGACAGGAAATGTGGGGTTTTGCAGGTTGATGGTTTAAGATAATGTAGAAGAAAAGAAGGGAGGTAGCCGTAGCTCCTCTTGGTAGCCAACTCGGGTGCAACGCTATGTTAGCACCGCTGGTGTGATAATTTTCAGGAAGAGTTTAATTTAGATTGTCTATTAAATTCAATTCAAACAGTAGTGATTTTAGGCTGAAATAAGTAATCTATTGTTACCGGGTGTGCCCGCACGCCATGCGGGGAAGCCGGTATAGCTTGTAGCGTCTTTCGGTTGCTCTGTAGTTCCCTAGAGACCTAAACAGGGCGCTCTGATGTTGAGGCAAACTCGCGTAGAATTTTGTGGCCCGGCACCTAATGCACACAGTTCTCAAATCTCAGAAGGTATATACGTCCTGCAGGAGGAGTCATCTCTGCCAAACAATTATTTGCTCGTTCCCTACAGTCACAGTTTTCACTTAAGCTGCCAGTAGTTTTCAGGTTCAAAAAAAGCATGTAATTATCAGCAACTGCTGAATATCATTATAACAATTTCTTAACAGATTCTTTAAATATTAATACAATACCCTCACAGCGATAAAGATCATTGGCAGTGCCATCTCTCGGCACAAAGGTGCACTCCGTAAAGGATCGTTTCTTAGTTGTTAAACATTTCTCCTTTGGCGGACAGTCAGTGAACTATATAACAGCTACTCTTATATAATGTCTGTTTATAATAAAGTCAATGTACCCATACTATTTTTGCAACGTACTCCTAAAAACAACACACATTTCTATCTGCTTCAAGTTCCAATAACAGTTTAGAAGAAATTGTATCAGTTTATTTTTGGTTGTGTAAACAAGATGTCTAAACAGTGCAAGTGATAAATAATGTTTGAAATGTGGCTAGCTGTATGCTGCCATTTAAATGATATGCCATTCTAATCAATAAAAGAGAAACCACACCATTGATGGGTATTGCAGTTAGAATGAATGGGAATTAAAACTTGGAACACAAACATAAAATAAATTAGTTTTCAGAAGAACACAAAATATTAGGTACTTCGAAATACTCAGATACGTTCAGGCAAATTCTAGGGCGGGTTTTTAAATTCGAATGCCATTTGTCGCATTTATGACACAGGAAAAGGAGATTCCTAAGATGTTGAACGCCATAACTGGATACAACTGCCAATAATATTCTCCTCCACAATATTTATCTAAGCAACCACAACAACACCATAATTTCTTCAACTTCAGCTTTCTTCAACTGGACCATGCAAAGGAGGTGCGAAATTGTACTATTGTACCTAAGTCCGCAAGTGCAGCACTCCTGGGAACAATGAGGCGAGGAAACACGTAGGACGACGTTCCAGTCAGCCACGACGGTGCAGATAGCCGAATCCCAACAACTGCCAGTCAGAAACTCCCCGGTAGGCCAGTCCCACCCAAGGTGGTCCTAAAACAAAGATTAGTACAAAGTACAAAGGCTAGTACCAAGATTTTGTTCCTTAGTTCTGAGTATTTCTTGAATGCTAATTTTGTCATTCTTTTACAGCTACATAAGAAAACAATACACACAACCTGAAGGCCAAACAACAAAAGGAAATAAACAATGGCCAGTGCTTTGCATAATGCCAGAAGGTATAACGTACCTTTCCATACAGTTTTGAAGAAAGTATGACAATGAAAGCAATTCAAAGTTTGGATATACGCAGGAGCTCATTGCCTGCGTAGCGAGGATGGTAGTATATCTGCCTCACGTTTAAGAGTTCCCGAGTTCAAATCTCGGTCAGGGTGAGTCACCTAGATAAGGTTTTTCCGGGGTTTTCCCTTAGCCTTCAAGACGAATTGCGGGTATCTCTAAGCTCCTTGGATCCTGGACTCATTTGAGCATCATTTCACCTAATTCATTCACCGTCCGATATACTTTAACTTTGGTGCGGACGTTAATTAATAAAAAGAAAAATACGCCAGGCCTAAGGCTTTTTTTGCGTTTTCATTGCCAAGATGTACAACAAAAGCAAGGAACATGATAAAACAACTCCATTTAACGAACAGCTCTGTGCAATTACTGTTATGTGGTTTAGAGGCCCAGTGTGTGGAAATAAGCAACAGAACTCTTTGTGAAAGCAGTGAGTGTGCTGCCTCTTTTGAGAACAAATAACTATTATCAAGTGTACTAATTATAATTGATTGCAAGTACCATCAAAAAATGTACAAAAGAAGTCAAATGATCAATACACACATTTCGCAAATCTCAGGAGGTATATAATTGCTGCAGGAGGAGTAATCTCTGCCAAACAATTATTTGCCCTTTCTCTACTGTCCCAGTTTTCACTATAGCTTCTAGTAATTTTCAGGTTCCAGAAAGGCATGTAATTATCAGCAACTGGTAAATATCGTAATTCCAGTTTCTTAACAGATTCTTTAAATATTAATGCAATACCTTCACAGCGATTCAGAGCACTGGCAGTGCCATCTCTCGGCACCAAGGCACACTCCGTAAAGGATCCATTCTTAGTTGCGAAACATTTCGCCTCTGGCGGACAGTCAGTGAACTATAACAGCTACTCTTATATAATATCTGTTCATAATAAAGTCAATGTACCCATACTATTTTCCTAACGTACTCCTAAACAACAGCATATTTTTCTATCTGCTCCAAGTTCCCATAGATGTTCGGAAGAAATTGTATCAGTTTATTTTTGGTTGCGTATACAAGATGTGTACAACAGTGCAAGTGATAAATAATGTTTCAAATGTGGCTAGCTGTATGCTGCCATTTAAATTATATGCCATTCTAATCAATAAAAGAGGAACCACACCATTGATGGGTATTGCAGTTAGAATGAATGGGAATTAAAACTCGGAACACAAACATAAAATACACTAGTTTTCAGAAGAACACAAAATATTAGGTACTTCGAAATACTCAGATACGTTCACTTAAATTCTAGGGCGGGTTTTTAAATTCGAATGCCATTTGTCGCATTTATGACACAGGAAAAGGAGATTCCTAAGATGTTGAACGTCATAACTGGATACAACGGCCAATAATATTCTTCTCCACAATATTTATCTAAGCAAACACAACAACACCATAATTTCTTCAACTTCAGCTTTCTTCAACTGGACCATGGAAAGGAGGTGCGAAATTGGACTATTGTACCTAAGTCCGCAAGTGCAGCAGTCCTGGGAACGATGAGGCGAGGAAACACGTAGGACGACATTCCAGTCAGCCACGACGGTGCAGATAGCCGAATCCCAACAACTGCCAGTCCGAAACTCCCCGGTAGGCCAGTCCCACGCAAGGTGGTCCTAAAACAAGGATTAGTACAAAGTACAAAGGCTAGTACCAAGATTTTGTTCCTTAGTTCTGAGTATTCCTTAAATGCTAATTTTGTCATTCTTTTACAGCTACATAACAAAACAATACACACAACCAGAAGGGCAAACAACAAAAGGAAATAAAAAATTGCCAGTGCTTTGCATAATGCCAGAAGATATAACGTAACTTTCCATACAGTTTTGAAGAAAGTACGACAAAGAAAAGCAATTCAAAGTTTGGATATACGCAGGAGCTCATCGCCTCCGTAGCGAGGATGGTAGCATATCTGCCTCACGTTTAAGAGTTCCCGAGTTCAAATCTCGGTCAGCGTGAGTCAGCTAGTTGAGGTCTTTTCCGGGGTTTTCCCTTGCCCTTCAAGACGAATGTCGGGTAGCTCTAAGGTCCATGGATCCTGGACTCATTTGAGCATCATTTCACCTAATTCATTCACCGTCCGATTTAACTTAACGTTGGGGCGGACCTGAACTAAAAAAAAAAGAAAAATACGCAGGGCCTAAGGCTTTTTTTTGCGTTTTCATTGCCAGAATGTGCAACTAAAGCAACGAACATGATGATTAAACAACTCCATTCAACGAACAGCACTGTGCAATTACTGTTATGGGGCTTAGAGGCCCAGTGTGTGGAAATAAGCAACAGATCTCTTTGTGAAAGCAGTGACTGTGCTGCCTCCTTTGAGAACAGATAACTATTATCCAGTGTACTCATTATAATTGATTGCAAGTACCATCAAAATACTTTGAAGGAAGTTAAATGACCAATGCATACAGTTCTCAAATCTCAGGAGGTATATACGTGCTGCAGGAGGAATCATCTCTGCCAAACAATTATTTGCTCGTTCTCTACTGTCACAGTTTTCACTTTAGCTGCTAGTAATTTTTACGTTCAAGAAAAGCATGTAATTATCAGCAACTGCTGAAAATCGTAATTACAATTTCCTAACAGATTCTTTAAATATTCATACAATAACCTCACAGCGATACAGATGACTGGCAGTGCCATCTCTCGGCACCAAGGCACATTCCGTAAAGCTTCCATTCTTAGTTGCGAAACATTTCTCCTCTGGCGGACAGTCAGTGTACTATAACAGCTACTCTTATATAATATATGTTTATAATAAAGTCAATGTACCCATACTATTTTCGTAACGTACTCCCAAACAATAACACACATTTCTATCTGCTTCAAGTTCCAATAACAGTTTAGAAGAAATTGTATCAGTTTATTTTTGGTTGTGTAAACAAGATGTGTACAACAGAGTAAGTGATAAGTAATGTTTGAAATGTGGCTAGCTGTATGCTGCCATTTAAATTATATGCCATTCTAATCAACAAAGGAGGAACCACACCATTGATGGGTATTGCAGTTAGAATGAATGGGAATTAAAACTCGGAACACAAACATAAAATAAATTAGTTTTCAGAAGAACACAATATATTAGGTACTTTGAAAAACTCAGTAACGTTCACGCAAATTCTAGGGCGGGTTTTTAAATTCGACTGCCATTTGTCGCATTTATGACACAGGAAAAGGAGATTCCTAAGGTGTTGAACTTCATAACTGGATACAACTGCCAATAATATTCTCCTCCACAATATTTATCTAATCAACCAAAACAACACCATAATTTCTTCAGCTTCAGCTTTCTTCAACTGGACTACGCTAAGGTGGTGCGAAATTGGTCTATTGTACCTAAGTCCGCAAGTGCAGCACTCCTGGGAAGGATAAGGTGAGGAAACACGGAGGACGACATTCCAGTCAGTCACGACGGTGCAGATAGCCGAATCACTACAACTGACCATTCCGAAACACCCCGGGAGGCCAGTCCCAGCCAACGTGCTCCTAAAACAAAGATTAGTACAAAGTACAAAGGCTAGTACAAAGATTTTGTTCCTTAGTTCTGAGTATTTCTTGAATGCTAATTTTGTCATTCTTTTACAGCTACATAAGAAAACAATACACACAACCTGAAGGCCAAACAACAAAAGGAAATAAACAATGGCCAGTGCTTTGCATAATGCCAGAAGATATAACGTACCTTTCCATACGGTTTTGAAGAAATTATGACAAAGCAAGCAATTCAAAGGTTGGATATACGCAGGAGCTCATCGCCTCCGTTGCGAGGATGGTAGCATATCTGCCTCACGTTTAAGAGTTCCCGAGTTCAAATCTCGGTCAGGGTGAGTCACTTAGTTGGGGTTTTTTCCGGGTTTTTCCCTTATCCTTCAGGACGAATTCTGGTAGCTCTAAGCTCCATTGATCCTGGACTCATTTGAGCATCATTTCACCTAATTCATTCACCGTCCGAAATAACTTAACTTTGGCGCGGACGTGAATTAAAAAAAAAAAGAAAAATACGCAGGGTCTAGGTTTTTTTTTGCGTTTTCATTGCCAACATGTACAACTAAAGTAAAGAACATAATGATTAAACAACTCCATTCAACAAACAGCGCTGTGCAATTACTGTTATGTGGTTTAGAGGCCCAGTGTGTTGAAATAAGCAACAGATCTCCGTGTGAAAGCAGTCATTGTGCTGCCTCCTTTGACAACAGATAACTATTATCAAGTGTACTCATTATAATTGATTGCAAGTACCATCAAAATATTTTGAAGGAGGTTAAATGACCAATGCATACAGTTCTCAAATCTCAGGAGGTATATACATGATGCAGGAGGAGTCATCTCTGCCAAACAATTATTTGCACTTTCTCTACTGTCCCAGTTTTCACTTTAGCTGCTAGTAATTTTCAGGTTCAAGAAAAGCATGTAATTATCAGCAATTGGTGAATATCATAATTCCAGTTTCTTAACAGATTCTTTAAATATTAATGCAATTCCTTCACAGCGATTCAGAGCACTGGCAGTGCCATCTCTCGGCACCAAGGCACACTCCGTAAAGGATCCATTCTTAGTTGCGAAACATTTCGCCTCTGGCGGACAGTCAGTGAACTATAACAGCTACTCTTATATAATATCTGTTCATAATAAAGTCAATGTACCCATACTATTTTCCTAACGTACTCCTAAACAACAGCATATTTTTCTATCTGCTCCAAGTTCCCATAGATGTTCGGAAGAAATTGTATCAGTTTATTTTTGGTTGCGTATACAAGATGTGTACAACAGTGCAAGTGATAAATAATGTTTCAAATGTGGCTAGCTGTATGCTCCCATTTAAATTATATGCCATTCTAATCAATAAAAGAGGAACCACACCATTGATGGGTATTGCAGTTAGAATGAATGGGAATTAAAACTCGGAACACAAACATAAAATACACTAGTTTTCAGAAGAACACAAAATATTAGGTACTTCGAAATACTCAGATACGTTCACTTAAATTCTAGGGCGGGTTTTTAAATTCGAATGCCATTTGTCGCATTTATGACACAGGAAAAGGAGATTCCTAAGATGTTGAACGTCATAACTGGATACAACGGCCAATAATATTCTCCTCCACAATATTTATCTAAGCAAACAACACAACAACACCATAATTTCTTCAACTTCAGCTTTCTTCAACTGGACCATGCAAAGGAGGTGCGAAATTGGACTATTGTACCTAAGTCCGCAAGTGCAGCACTCCTGGGAAGGATGAGGCGAGGAAACACGGAGGACGACGGTGCAGATAGCCGAATCCTAACAACTGCCAGTCAGAAACTCCCCGGTAGGCCAGTCCCACCCAAGGTGGTCCTAAAACAAAGATTAGTACAAAGTACAAAGGCTAGTACCAAGATTTTGTTCCTTAGTTCTGAGTATTTCTTGAATGATAATTTTGTCATTCTTTTACAGCTACATAACAAAACAATACACACAACCTGAAGGCCAAACAAATAGAGCAAATAAACAATAACCAGTGCTTTGCATAATGCCAGAAGATATAACGTACCTTTCCATACAGTTTTGAAGAAAGTATGACAAAGAAAGCAATTCAAAGGTTGGATATACGCAGGAGCTCATCGCCTCCGTAGCGAGGATGGTAGCATATCTGCCTCACGTTTAAGAGTTCCCGAGTTCAAATCTCGGTCAGGGTGAGTCACCTAGATGAGGTTTTTTTCCGGGGTTTTCCCTTACCCTTCATGACGAATTGCGGGTAGCCCTAAGCTCCTTGGATCCATGACTCATTTGAGCATCATTTCACCTAATTCATTCACCGTCCGATATACTTTAACGTTGGTGCGGACGTGAATTAATAAATAGAAAAATACGCAGGGCCTAAGGCTTTTTCTTGCGTTTTCATTGCCAACATGTACAACTAAAGCAAAGAACATGATGATTAAACAACTCCATTCAACGAACAGCACTGTGCAATTACTGTTATGTGGTTTAGAGACCCAGTGTGTGGAAATAAGCAACAGATCTCTTTGTGAAAGCAGTGAGTGTGCTGCCTCTTTTTAGAACAGATAACTATTATCAAGTGTACTAATTATAATTGATTGCAAGTACCATCAAAAAGATACAGAAGAAGTTACAAGGTCAATACACACATTTCGCAAATTTCAGGAGCTATATACATGCTGCAATAGGAGTCATCTCTGCCAAACAATTATTTGCACCTTCTCTACTGTCCCAGTTTTCACTATAGCTTCTAGTAATTTTCAGGTTCAAGAAAAGCATGTAATTATCAGCAACTGGTGAATATCATAATTCCAGTTTCTTAACAGATTCTTTAAATATTAGTACAATACCTTCACAGCGATTCAGAGCACTGGCAGTGCCATCTCTCGGCACCAAGGCACACTCCGTAAAGGATCCATTCTTAGTTGCGAAACATTTCTCCTCTGGCGGACAGTCAGTGAACTATAACAGCTACTCTTATATAATATCTGTTTATAATAAAGTCAATGTACCCATACCATTTTTGCAACGTACTCCTAAAAACAACACACATTTCTATCTGCTTCAAGTTCCAATAACAGTTTAGAAGAAATTGTATCAGTTTATTTTTGGTTGTGTAAACAAGATGTGTACAACAGAGTAAGTGATAAATAATGATTGAAATGTAGCTAGCTGTATGCTGCCATTTAAATTATTTACCATTCTAATCAATAAAAGAAGAACCACACCATTGAAGGGTATTGCAGTTAGAATGAATGGGAATTAAAACTCGGAACACAAACATAAAATAAATTTGTTTTCAGAAGAACACAAAATATTAGGTTCTTCGAGTTACTCAGAAACGTTCAGGCAAATTGTAGAGCGGGTTTTGAAATTCGAATGCCATTTGTCGCATTTATGACACAGGAAAAGGAGATTCCTAAGATGTTGAACGTCATATCTGCAAACAACTGCCAATAATATTCTCCTCCACAATATTTATCTAATCAACCACAACAACAAAATAATTTCTTCAACTTCAGCTTTCTTCAACTGGACTATGCTAAGGAGGTGCGAAATTGGACTATTGTACCTAAGTCCGCAAGTGGAACACTCCTGGGAAGGATGAGGCGAGGAAACACGGAGGACGACGTTCCAGTCAGCCACGACGGTGCAGTTAGCCGAATCCCTACAACTGACCAGTCAGAAACTCCCCGGTAGGCCAGTACCACCCAACGTGGTCCTGAAACAAAGATTAGTACAAAGTACAAAGGCTAGTACAAAGATTTTGGTTCTTAGTTCTGAGTATTTCTTGAATGCTAATTTTGTCATTCTTTTACAGCTAAGTAACAAAACAATACACACATCCTGAAGGCCAAAAAACAAAAGGAAATAAAAAATGGCCACTATTTTGCATAATGCCAGCAGATATAACGTACCTTTCCATACGGTATTGAAGAAAGTATGACAAAGAAAGCAATTCAAAGGTTGGATATACGCAGGAGCTCATCGCCTCCGTAGCGAGTATGCTAGCATATCTGCCTCACGTTTAAGAGTTCCCGAGTTCAAATCTCGGTCAGGGTGAGTCACCTAGGTAAGGTTTTTTCCCGGGTTTTCCCTTACCCTTCAAGACGAATTGCGAGTAGCTCTAAGCTCCACGGATCCTGGACTCATTTAAGCATCATTTCACCTAATTCATTCACCGACCGATATAACTTAACGTTGGTGCGGACGTGAATTAATAAAGAAAGAAAAATAGCAGGGCCTAAGGATTTTCTTGCGTTTTCATTGCCAACATGAACAACTAAAGCAAAGAACATGATGAATAAAAAACTCCATTCAACCAACAGCACTGTGCAATTACTGTTATGTGGTTTAGAGGCCCAGTGCGTAGAAGTAAGCAACAGATCTCTTTGTGAAAGCAGTGTGTGTGCTGCCTCCTTTGAGAACAGATAAATATTATCAAGTGTACTAATTATAATTGATTGCAAGTACCATCAAAAAATAGACAACAGAAGTTAAAAGGTCAATACACACATTTCGCAAATTTCAGGAGGTATATACATGCTGCAGGAGGAGTCATCTCTGCCAAACAATTATTTGCACTTTCTCTACTGTCCCAGTTTTCACTTTAGCTGCTAGTAACTTTCAGGTTCAAGAAAAGCATGTAATTATCAGCAACTGGTGAATATCATAATTCCAGTTTCTTAACAGATTCTTTAAATATTAATACAATGCCTTCATGACGATTCAGAGCACTGGCAGTGCCATCTCTCGGCACCAAGGCACACTCCGTAAAGGATCCATTCTTAGTTGCGAAACATTTCGCCTCTGGCGGACAGTCAGTGAACTATAACAGCTACTCTTATATAATATCTGTTCATAATAAAGTCAATGTACCCATACTATTTTCCTAACGTACTCCTAAACAACAGCATATTTTTCTATCTGCTCCAAGTTCCCATAGATGTTCGGAAGAAATTGTATCAGTTTATTTTTGGTTGCGTATACAAGATGTGTACAACAGTGCAAGTGATAAATAATGTTTCAAATGTGGCTAGCTGTATGCTGCCATTTAAATTATATGCCATTCTAATCAATAAAAGAGGAACCACACCATTGATGGGTATTGCAGTTAGAATGAATGGGAATTAAAACTCGGAACACAAACATAAAATAAATTTGTTTTCAGAAGAACACAAAATATTAGGTACTTCGAAATACTCAGATACGTTCACTTAAATTCTAGGGCGGGTTTTTAAATTCGAATGCCATTTGTCGCATTTATGACACAGGAAAAGGAGATTCCTAAGATGTTGAACGTCATAACTTGATACAACGGCCAATAATATTCTTCTCCACAATATTTATCTAAGCAAACACAACAACACCATAATTTCTTCAACTTCAGCTTTCTTCAACTGGACCATGGAAAGGAGGTGCGAAATTGGACTATTGTACCTAAGTCCGCAAGTGCAGCAGTCCTGGGAACGATGAGGCGAGGAAACACGTAGGACGACATTCCAGTCAGCCACGACGGTGCAGATAGCCGAATCCCAACAACTGCCAGTCCGAAACTCCCCGGTAGGCCAGTCCCACGCAAGGTGGTCCTAAAACAAGGATTAGTACAAAGTACAAAGGCTAGTACCAAGATTTTGTTCCTTAGTTCTGAGTATTCCTTAAATGCTAATTTTGTCATTCTTTTACAGCTACATAACAAAACAATACACACAACCAGAAGGGCAAACAACAAAAGGAAATAAAAAATTGCCAGTGCTTTGCATAATGCCAGAAGATATAACGTAACTTTCCATACAGTTTTGAAGAAAGTACGACAAAGAAAAGCAATTCAAAGTTTGGATATACGCAGGAGCTCATCGCCTCCGTAGCGAGGATGGTAGCATATCTGCCTCACGTTTAAGAGTTCCCGAGTTCAAATCTCGGTCAGGGTGAGTCAGCTAGTTGAGGTCTTTTCCGGGGTTTTCCCTTGCCCTTCAAGACGAATGTCGGGTAGCTCTAAGGTCCATGGATCCTGGACTCATTTGAGCATCATTTCACCTAATTCATTCACCGTCCGATTTAACTTAACGTTGTGGCGGACCTGAACTAAAAAAAAAAGAAAAATACGCAGGGCCTAAGGCTTTTTTTTGCGTTTTCATTGCCAGAATGTGCAACTAAAGCAACGAACATGATGATTAAACAACTCCATTCAACGAACAGCACTGTGCAATTACTGTTATGGGGCTTAGAGGCCCAGTGTGTGGAAATAAGCAACAGATCTCTTTGTGAAAGCAGTGACTGTGCTGCCTCCTTTGAGAACAGATAACTATTATCCAGTGTACTCATTATAATTGATTGCAAGTACCATCAAAATACTTTGAAGGAAGTTAAATGACCAATGCATACAGTTCTCAAATCTCAGGAGGTATATACGTGCTGCAGGAGGAATCATCTCTGCCAAACAATTATTTGCTCGTTCTCTACTGTCACAGTTTTCACTTTAGCTGCTAGTAATTTTTACGTTCAAGAAAAGCATGTAATTATCAGCAACTGCTGAAAATCGTAATTACAATTTCCTAACAGATTCTTTAAATATTCATACAATAACCTCACAGCGATACAGATGACTGGCAGTGCCATCTCTCGGCACCAAGGCACATTCCGTAAAGCTTCCATTCTTAGTTGCGAAACATTTCTCCTCTGGCGGACAGTCAGTGTACTATAACAGCTACTCTTATATAATATATGTTTATAATAAAGTCAATGTACCCATACTATTTTCGTAACGTACTCCCAAACAATAACACACATTTCTATCTGCTTCAAGTTCCAATAACAGTTTAGAAGAAATTGTATCAGTTTATTTTTGGTTGTGTAAACAAGATGTGTACAACAGAGTAAGTGATAAGTAATGTTTGAAATGTGGCTAGCTGTATGCTGCCATTTAAATTATATGCCATTCTAATCAACAAAGGAGGAACCACACCATTGATGGGTATTGCAGTTAGAATGAATGGGAATTAAAACTCGGAACACAAACATAAAATAAATTAGTTTTCAGAAGAACACAATATATTAGGTACTTTGAAAAACTCAGTAACGTTCACGCAAATTCTAGGGCGGGTTTTTAAATTCGACTGCCATTTGTCGCATTTATGACACAGGAAAAGGAGATTCCTAAGGTGTTGAACTTCATAACTGGATACAACTGCCAATAATATTCTCCTCCACAATATTTATCTAATCAACCAAAACAACACCATAATTTCTTCAGCTTCAGCTTTCTTCAACTGGACTACGCTAAGGTGGTGCGAAATTGGTCTATTGTACCTAAGTCCGCAAGTGCAGCACTCCTGGGAAGGATGAGGTGAGGAAACACGGAGGACGACATTCCAGTCAGTCACGACGGTGCAGATAGCCGAATCACTACAACTGACCATTCCGAAACACCCCGGGAGGCCAGTCCCAGCCAACGTGCTCCTAAAACAAAGATTAGTACAAAGTACAAAGGCTAGTACAAAGATTTTGTTCCTTAGTTCTGAGTATTTCTTGAATGCTAATTTTGTCATTCTTTTACAGCTACATAAGAAAACAATACACACAACCTGAAGGCCAAACAACAAAAGGAAATAAACAATGGCCAGTGCTTTGCATAATGCCAGAAGATATAACGTACCTTTCCATACGGTTTTGAAGAAATTATGACAAAGCAAGCAATTCAAAGGTTGGATATACGCAGGAGCTCATCGCCTCCGTTGCGAGGATGGTAGCATATCTGCCTCACGTTTAAGAGTTCCCGAGTTCAAATCTCGGTCAGGGTGAGTCACTTAGTTGGGGTTTTTTCCGGGTTTTTCCCTTATCCTTCAGGACGAATTCTGGTAGCTCTAAGCTCCATTGATCCTGGACTCATTTGAGCATCATTTCACCTAATTCATTCACCGTCCGAAATAACTTAACTTTGGCGCGGACGTGAATTAAAAAAAAAAAGAAAAATACGCAGGGTCTAGGTTTTTTTTTGCGTTTTCATTGCCAACATGTACAACTAAAGTAAAGAACATAATGATTAAACAACTCCATTCAACAAACAGCGCTGTGCAATTACTGTTATGTGGTTTAGAGGCCCAGTGTGTTGAAATAAGCAACAGATCTCCGTGTGAAAGCAGTCATTGTGCTGCCTCCTTTGACAACAGATAACTATTATCAAGTGTACTCATTATAATTGATTGCAAGTACCATCAAAATATTTTGAAGGAGGTTAAATGACCAATGCATACAGTTCTCAAATCTCAGGAGGTATATACATGATGCAGGAGGAGTCATCTCTGCCAAACAATTATTTGCACTTTCTCTACTGTCCCAGTTTTCACTTTAGCTGCTAGTAATTTTCAGGTTCAAGAAAAGCATGTAATTATCAGCAATTGGTGAATATCATAATTCCAGTTTCTTAACAGATTCTTTAAATATTAATGCAATTCCTTCACAGCGATTCAGAGCACTGGCAGTGCCATCTCTCGGCACCAAGGCACACTCCGTAAAGGATCCATTCTTAGTTGCGAAACATTTCGCCTCTGGCGGACAGTCAGTGAACTATAACAGCTACTCTTATATAATATCTGTTCATAATAAAGTCAATGTACCCATACTATTTTCCTAACGTACTCCTAAACAACAGCATATTTTTCTATCTGCTCCAAGTTCCCATAGATGTTCGGAAGAAATTGTATCAGTTTATTTTTGGTTGCGTATACAAGATGTGTACAACAGTGCAAGTGATAAATAATGTTTCAAATGTGGCTAGCTGTATGCTCCCATTTAAATTATATGCCATTCTAATCAATAAAAGAGGAACCACACCATTGATGGGTATTGCAGTTAGAATGAATGGGAATTAAAACTCGGAACACAAACATAAAATACACTAGTTTTCAGAAGAACACAAAATATTAGGTACTTCGAAATACTCAGATACGTTCACTTAAATTCTAGGGCGGGTTTTTAAATTCGAATGCCATTTGTCGCATTTATGACACAGGAAAAGGAGATTCCTAAGATGTTGAACGTCATAACTGGATACAACGGCCAATAATATTCTCCTCCACAATATTTATCTAAGCAAACAACACAACAACACCATAATTTCTTCAACTTCAGCTTTCTTCAACTGGACCATGCAAAGGAGGTGCGAAATTGGACTATTGTACCTAAGTCCGCAAGTGCAGCACTCCTGGGAAGGATGAGGCGAGGAAACACGGAGGACGACGGTGCAGATAGCCGAATCCTAACAACTGCCAGTCAGAAACTCCCCGGTAGGCCAGTCCCACCCAAGGTGGTCCTAAAACAAAGATTAGTACAAAGTACAAAGGCTAGTACCAAGATTTTGTTCCTTAGTTCTGAGTATTTCTTGAATGATAATTTTGTCATTCTTTTACAGCTACATAACAAAACAATACACACAACCTGAAGGCCAAACAAATAGAGCAAATAAACAATAACCAGTGCTTTGCATAATGCCAGAAGATATAACGTACCTTTCCATACAGTTTTGAAGAAAGTATGACAAAGAAAGCAATTCAAAGGTTGGATATACGCAGGAGCTCATCGCCTCCGTAGCGAGGATGGTAGCATATCTGCCTCACGTTTAAGAGTTCCCGAGTTCAAATCTCGGTCAGGGTGAGTCACCTAGATGAGGTTTTTTTCCGGGGTTTTCCCTTACCCTTCATGACGAATTGCGGGTAGCCCTAAGCTCCTTGGATCCATGACTCATTTGAGCATCATTTCACCTAATTCATTCACCGTCCGATATACTTTAACGTTGGTGCGGACGTGAATTAATAAATAGAAAAATACGCAGGGCCTAAGGCTTTTTCTTGCGTTTTCATTGCCAACATGTACAACTAAAGCAAAGAACATGATGATTAAACAACTCCATTCAACGAACAGCACTGTGCAATTACTGTTATGTGGTTTAGAGACCCAGTGTGTGGAAATAAGCAACAGATCTCTTTGTGAAAGCAGTGAGTGTGCTGCCTCTTTTTAGAACAGATAACTATTATCAAGTGTACTAATTATAATTGATTGCAAGTACCATCAAAAAGATACAGAAGAAGTTACAAGGTCAATACACACATTTCGCAAATTTCAGGAGCTATATACATGCTGCAATAGGAGTCATCTCTGCCAAACAATTATTTGCACCTTCTCTACTGTCCCAGTTTTCACTATAGCTTCTAGTAATTTTCAGGTTCAAGAAAAGCATGTAATTATCAGCAACTGGTGAATATCATAATTCCAGTTTCTTAACAGATTCTTTAAATATTAGTACAATACCTTCACAGCGATTCAGAGCACTGGCAGTGCCATCTCTCGGCACCAAGGCACACTCCGTAAAGGATCCATTCTTAGTTGCGAAACATTTCTCCTCTGGCGGACAGTCAGTGAACTATAACAGCTACTCTTATATAATATCTGTTTATAATAAAGTCAATGTACCCATACCATTTTTGCAACGTACTCCTAAAAACAACACACATTTCTATCTGCTTCAAGTTCCAATAACAGTTTAGAAGAAATTGTATCAGTTTATTTTTGGTTGTGTAAACAAGATGTGTACAACAGAGTAAGTGATAAATAATGATTGAAATGTAGCTAGCTGTATGCTGCCATTTAAATTATTTACCATTCTAATCAATAAAAGAAGAACCACACCATTGAAGGGTATTGCAGTTAGAATGAATGGGAATTAAAACTCGGAACACAAACATAAAATAAATTTGTTTTCAGAAGAACACAAAATATTAGGTTCTTCGAGTTACTCAGAAACGTTCAGGCAAATTGTAGAGCGGGTTTTGAAATTCGAATGCCATTTGTCGCATTTATGACACAGGAAAAGGAGATTCCTAAGATGTTGAACGTCATATCTGCAAACAACTGCCAATAATATTCTCCTCCACAATATTTATCTAATCAACCACAACAACAAAATAATTTCTTCAACTTCAGCTTTCTTCAACTGGACTATGCTAAGGAGGTGCGAAATTGGACTATTGTACCTAAGTCCGCAAGTGGAACACTCCTGGGAAGGATGAGGCGAGGAAACACGGAGGACGACGTTCCAGTCAGCCACGACGGTGCAGTTAGCCGAATCCCTACAACTGACCAGTCAGAAACTCCCCGGTAGGCCAGTACCACCCAACGTGGTCCTGAAACAAAGATTAGTACAAAGTACAAAGGCTAGTACAAAGATTTTGGTTCTTAGTTCTGAGTATTTCTTGAATGCTAATTTTGTCATTCTTTTACAGCTAAGTAACAAAACAATACACACATCCTGAAGGCCAAAAAACAAAAGGAAATAAAAAATGGCCACTATTTTGCATAATGCCAGCAGATATAACGTACCTTTCCATACGGTATTGAAGAAAGTATGACAAAGAAAGCAATTCAAAGGTTGGATATACGCAGGAGCTCATCGCCTCCGTAGCGAGTATGCTAGCATATCTGCCTCACGTTTAAGAGTTCCCGAGTTCAAATCTCGGTCAGGGTGAGTCACCTAGGTAAGGTTTTTTCCCGGGTTTTCCCTTACCCTTCAAGACGAATTGCGAGTAGCTCTAAGCTCCACGGATCCTGGACTCATTTAAGCATCATTTCACCTAATTCATTCACCGACCGATATAACTTAACGTTGGTGCGGACGTGAATTAATAAAGAAAGAAAAATAGCAGGGCCTAAGGATTTTCTTGCGTTTTCATTGCCAACATGAACAACTAAAGCAAAGAACATGATGAATAAAAAACTCCATTCAACCAACAGCACTGTGCAATTACTGTTATGTGGTTTAGAGGCCCAGTGCGTAGAAGTAAGCAACAGATCTCTTTGTGAAAGCAGTGTGTGTGCTGCCTCCTTTGAGAACAGATAAATATTATCAAGTGTACTAATTATAATTGATTGCAAGTACCATCAAAAAAGAGACAACAGAAGTTAAAAGGTCAATACACACATTTCGCAAATTTCAGGAGGTATATACATGCTGCAGGAGGAGTCATCTCTGCCAAACAATTATTTGCACTTTCTCTACTGTCCCAGTTTTCACTTTAGCTGCTAGTAACTTTCAGGTTCAAGAAAAGCATGTAATTATCAGCAACTGGTGAATATCATAATTCCAGTTTCTTAACAGATTCTTTAAATATTAATACAATGCCTTCATGACGATTCAGAGCACTGGCAGTGCCATCTCTCGGCACCAAGGCACACTCCGTAAAGGATCCATTCTTAGTTGCGAAACATTTCTCCTCTGGCGGACAGTCAGTGAACTATAACAGCTACTCTTATATAATATCTGTTTATAATAAAGTCAATGTACCCATACTATTTTGGTAACGTACTCCTAATACAAGCATATTTTTCTATCTGCTCCAAGTTCGCATAAATGTTCGGAAGAGATTGTATCAGTATATTTTTGGTTGCGTATACAAGGTGTGTACAACAGTGCAAGTGATAAATAATGTTTGAAATGTGGCTAGCTGTATGCAGCCATTTAAATTATATGCCATTCTAATCAATAAAAGAGGAACCACACCATTGATGGGTATTGCAGTTAGAATGAATGGGAATTAAAACTCGGAACACAAACATAAAATAAATTTGTTTTCAGAAGAACACAAAATATTAGGTTCTTCGAGTTACTCAGAAACGTTCAGGCAAATTGTAGAGCGGGTTTTTAAATTCGAATGCCATTTGTCGCATTTATGACACAGGAAAAGGAGATTCCTAAGATGTTGAACGTCATATCTGCAAACAACTGCCAATAATATTCTCCTCCACAATATTTATCTAATCAACCACAACAACAAAATAATTTCTTCAACTTCAGCTTTCTTCAACTGGACTATGCTAAGGAGGTGCGAAATTGGTCTATTGTACCCAAGTCCGCAAGTGCAGCACTCCTGGGAAGGATGAGGCGAGGAAACACGGAGGACGACGTTCCAGTCAGCGACGACGGTTCAGATAGCCGAATCCCTACAACTGACCAGTCAGAAACTCCCCGGTAGGCCAGTCCCACCCAACGTGGTCCTAAAACAAATATTAGTACAAGGTACAAAGGCTATTACAAAGATTTTGTTCCTTAGTTTTGAGTATTTCTTGAATGCTAATTTTGTCATTCTTTTGCAGCTACATAACAAAACAATACACACAACCTGAAGGCCAAAAAACAAAAGGAAATAAACAATGGCCAGTGTTTTGCATAATGTGAGCAGATATAACGTAACTTTCCTTACAGTTTTGAAGAAAGTATGACAAAGAAAGCAATTCAAAGTTGGATATACGCAGGAGCTCATCGCCTCTGTAGCGAGTATGCTAGCATATCTGCCTCACGTTTAAGAGTTCCCGAGTTCAAATCTCGGTCAGGGTGAGTCACCTAGATGAGGTTTTTTCCGGGGTTTTCCCTTACCCTTCATGACGAATTGCGGGTAGCCCTAAGCTCCTTGGATCCAGGACTCATTTGAGCATCATTTCACCTAATTCATTCACCGTCCGATATACTTTAACGTTGGTGCGGACGTGAATTAATAAATAGAAAATTACGCAGGGCCTAAGGCTTTTTCTTGCGTTTTCATTGCCAACGTGTACAACTAAAGCAAAGAACATGATGATTAAACAACTCCATTCAACGAACAGCACTGTGCAATTACTGTTATGTGGTTTAGAGACCCAGTGTGTGGAAATAAGCAACAGATCTCTTTGTGAAAGCAGTGAGTGTGCTGCCTCTTTTTAGAACAGATAACTATTATCAAGTGTACTAATTATAATTGATTGCAAGTACCATCAAAAAGATACAGAAGAAGTTAAAAGGTCAATACACACATTTCGCAAATTTCAGGAGCTATATACATGCTGCAATAGGAGTCATCTCTGCCAAACAATTATTTGCACCTTCTCTACTGTCCCAGTTTTCACTTTAGCTGCTAGTACTTTTCAGGTTCAAGAAAAGCATGTAATTATCAGCAACTGGTGAATATCATAATTCCAGTTTCTTAACAGATTCTTTAAATATTAGTACAATACCTTCACAGCGATTCAGAGCACTGGCAGTGCCATCTCTCGGCACCAAGGCACACTCCGTAAAGGATCCATTCTTAGTTGCGAAACATTTCTCCTCTGGCGGACAGTCAGTGAACTATAACAGCTACTCTTATATAATATCTGTTTATAATAAAGTCAATGTACCCATACCATTTTTGCAACGTACTCCTAAAAACAACACACATTTCTATCTGCTTCAAGTTCCAATAACAGTTTAGAAGAAATTGTATCAGTTTATTTTTGGTTGTGTAAACAAGATGTGTACAACAGAGTAAGTGATAAATAATGATTGAAATGTAGCTAGCTGTATGCTGCCATTTAAATTATTTACCATTCTAATCAATAAAAGAAGAACCACACCATTGAAGGGTATTGCAGTTAGAATGAATGGGAATTAAAACTCGGAACACAAACATAAAATAAATTTGTTTTCAGAAGAACACAAAATATTAGGTTCTTCGAGCTACTCAGAAACGTTCAAGCAAATTGTAGAGCGGGTTTTTAAATTCGAATGCCATTTGTCGCATTTATGACACAGGAAAAGGAGATTCCTAAGATGTTGAACGTCATATCTGCAAACAACTGCCAATAATATTCTCCTCCACAATATTTATCTAATCAACCACAACAACAAAATAATTTCTTCAACTTCAGCTTTCTTCAACTGGACTATGCTAAGGAGGTGCGAAATTGGACTATTGTACCTAAGTCCGCAAGTGGAACACTCCTGGGAAGGATGAGGCGAGGAAACACGGAGGACGACGTTCCAGTCAGCCACGACGGTGCAGTTAGCCGAATCCCTACAACTGACCAGTCAGAAACTCCCCGGTAGGCCAGTACCACCCAACGTGGTCCTGAAACAAAGATTAGTACAAAGTACAAAGGCTAGTACAAAGATTTTGGTTCTTAGTTCTGAGTATTTCTTGAATGCTAATTTTGTCATTCTTTTACAGCTACGTAACAAAACAATACACACATCCTGAAGGCCAAAAAACAAAAGGAAATAAAAAATGGCCACTGTTTTGCATAATGCCAGCAGATATAACGTACCTTTAAATACGGTTTTGAAGAAAGTATGACAAAGAAAGCAATTCAAAGGTTGGATATACGCAGGAGCTCATCGCCTCCGTAGCGAGTATGCTAGCATATCTGCCTCACGTTTAAGAGTTCCCGAGTTCAAATCTCGGTCAGGGTGAGTCACCTAGGTAAGGTTTTTTCCCGGGTTTTCCCTTACCCTTCAAGACGAATTGCGGGTAGCTCTAAGCTCCACGGATCCTGGACTCATTTAAGCATCATTTCACCTAATTCATTCACCGACCGATATAACTTAACGTTGGTGCGGACGTGAATTAAAAAAGAAAGAAAAATAGCAGGGCCTAAGGATTTTTCTTGCGTTTTCATTGCCAACATGAACAACTAAAGCAAAGAACATGATGAATAAAAAACTCCATTCAACGAACAGCACTGTGCAATTACTGTTATGTGGTTTAGAGGCCCAGTGCGTAGAAGTAAGCAACAGATCTCTTTGTGAAAGCAGTGTGTGTGCTGCCTCCTTTGAGAACAGATAAATATTATCAAGTGTACTAATTATAATTGATTGCAAGTACCATCAAAAAATAGACAACAGAAGTTAAAAGGTCAATACACACATTTCGCAAATTTCAGGAGGTATATACATGCTGCAGGAGGAGTCATCTCTGCCAAACAATTATTTGCACTTTCTCTACTGTCCCAGTTTTCACTTTAGCTGCTAGTAACTTTCAGGTTCAAGAAAAGCATGTAATTATCAGCAACTGGTGACTATCATAATTCCAGTTTCTTAACAGATTCTTTAAATATTAATACAATACCTTCACTGCGATTCAGAGCACTGGCAGTGCCATCTCTCGGCACCAAGGCACACTCCGTAAAGGATCCATTCTTAGTTGCGAAACATTTCTCCTCTGGCGGACAGTCAGTGAACTATAACAGCTACTCTTATATAATATCTGTTTATAATAAAGTCAATGTACCCATACTATTTTGGTAACGTACTCCTAATACAAGCATATTTTTCTATCTGCTCCAAGTTCGCATAAATGTTCGGAAGAGATTGTATCAGTATATTTTTGGTTGCGTATACAAGGTGTGTACAACAGTGCAAGTGATAAATAATGTTTGAAATGTGGCTAGCTGTATGCAGCCATTTAAATTATATGCCATTCTAATCAATAAAAGAGGAACCACACCATTGATGGGTATTGCAGTTAGAATGAATGGGAATTAAAACTCGGAACACAAACATAAAATAAATTTGTTTTCAGAAGAACACAAAATATTAGGTTCTTCGAGTTACTCAGAAACGTTCAGGCAAATTGTAGAGCGGGTTTTTAAATTCGAATGCCATTTGTCGCATTTATGACACAGGAAAAGGAGATTCCTAAGATGTTGAACGTCATATCTGCAAACAACTGCCAATAATATTCTCCTCAACAATATTTATCTAATCAACCACAACAACAAAATAATTTCTTCAACTTCAGCTTTCTTCAACTGGACTATGCTAAGGAGGTGCGAAATTGGTCTATTGTACCCAAGTCCGCAAGTGCAGCACTCCTGGGAAGGATGAGGCGAGGAAACACGGAGGACGACGTTCCAGTCAGCGACGACGGTTCAGATAGCCGAATCCCTACAACTGACCAGTCAGAAACTCCCCGGTAGGCCAGTCCCACCCAACGTGGTCCTAAAACAAATATTAGTACAAGGTACAAAGGCTATTACAAAGATTTTGTTCCTTAGTTTTGAGTATTTCTTGAATGCTAATTTTGTCATTCTTTTGCAGCTACATAACAAAACAATACACACAACCTGAAGGCCAAAAAACAAAAGGAAATAAACAATGGCCAGTGTTTTGCATAATGTGAGCAGATATAACGTAACTTTCCTTACAGTTTTGAAGAAAGTATGACAAAGAAAGCAATTCAAAGTTGGATATACGCAGGAGCTCATCGCCTCTGTAGCGAGTATGCTAGCATATCTGCCTCACGTTTAAGAGTTCCCGAGTTCAAATCTCGGTCAGGGTGAGTCACCTAGATGAGGTTTTTTCCGGGGTTTTCCCTTACGCTTCGTGACGAATTGCGGGTAGCCCTAAGCTCCTTGGATCCTGGCCTCATTTGAGCATCATTTCACCTAATTCATTCACCGTCCGATATACTTTAACGTTGGTGCGGACGTGAATTAATAAATAGAAAATTACGCAGGGCCTAAGGCTTTTTCTTGCGTTTTCATTGCCAACGTGTACAACTAAAGCAAAGAACATGATGATTAAACAACTCCATTCAACGAACAGCACTGTGCAATTACTGTTATGTGGTTTAGAGACCCAGTGTGTGGAATTAAGCAACAGATCTCTTTGTGAAAGCAGTGAGTGTGCTGCCTCTTTTGAGAACAGATAACTATTATCAAGTGTACTAATTATAATTGATTGCAAGTACCATCAAAAAGATACAAAAGAAGTTAAAAGGTCAGTACACACATATCGCAAATTTCAGGAGCTATATACATGCTGCAATAGGAGTCATCTCTGCCAAACAATTATTTGCACCTTCTCTACTGTCCCAGTTTTCACTTTAGCTGCTAGTACTTTTCAGGTTCAAGAAAAGCATGTAATTATCAGCAACTGGTGAATATCATAATTCCAGTTTCTTAACAGATTCTTTAAATATTAGTACAATAGCTTTACAGCGATTCAGAGCACTGGCAGTGCCATCTCTCGGCACCAAGGCACACTCCATAAAGGATCCATTCTTAGTTGCGAAACATTTCTCCTCTGGCGGACAGTCAGTGAACTATAACAGCTACTCCTATATAATATCTGTTTATAATGAAGTCAATGTACCCATACTATTTTCGTAACGTACTCCTAAACAACAGCATATTTTTCTATCTGCTCCAAGTTCCCATAAATGTTCGGAAGAAATTGTATCAGTTTATTTTTGGTTGCGTATACAAGATGTGTACAACAGTGCAAATGATAAATAATGTTTGAAATGTGGCTAGCCGTATGCTGCCATTTAAATTATATGCCATTCTAATCAATAAAAGAGGAACCACACCATTGATGGGTATTGCAGTTAGAATGAATGGGAATTAAAACTCGGAACACAAACATAAAATAAATTTGTTTTCAGAAGAACACAAAATATTAGGTTCTTCGAGATACTCAGAAACGTTCAGGCAAATTGTAGAGCGGGTTTTTAAATTCGAATGCCATTTGTCGCATTTATGACACAGGAAAAGGAGATTCCTAAGATGTTGAACGTCATATCTGCAAACAACTGCCAATAATATTCTCCTCCACAATATTTATCTAATCAACCACAACAACAAAATAATTTCTTAGACTTCTGCTTTCTTCAACTGGACTATGCTAAGGGGGTGCGAAATTGGTCTATTGTACCTAAGTCCGCAAGTGCAACACTCCTGGGAAGGATGAGGCGAGGAAACACGGAGGACGACGTTCCGGTCAGCCACGACGGTGCAGATAGCCGCATCCCTACAACTGACCAGTCAGAAACTCCCCGGTAGGCCAGTCCCACCCAACGTGGTCCTAAAACAAAGATTAGTACAAAGTACAAAGGCTATTACAAAGATTTTGTTCCTTAGTTTTGAGTATTTCTTGAATGCTAATTTTGTCATTCTTTTACAGCTACATAACAAAACAATACACACAACCTGAAGGCCAAAAAACAAAAGGAAATAAACAATGGCCAGTGTTTTGCATAATGCCAGCAGATATAACGTACCTTTCCATACAGTTTTGAAGAAAGTATGACAAAGAAAGCAATTCAAAGTTCGATATACGCAGGAGCTCATCGCCTGCGTAGCATTGATGGTAGCATATCTTTCTCACGTTTAAGAGTTCCCGAGTTCAAATCTCGGTCAGGGTGAGTCACCTAGATGAGGTTTTTTCCGGGGTTTTCCCTCACCCTTCAAGACGAATTGCGGGTAGCCCTAATCTCCTTGGATCCTGGACTCATTTGAGCATCATTTCACCTAATTCATTCACCGTCCGATATACTTTAACGTTGGTGCGGACGTGAATTAAAAAATAGAAAAATACGCAGGGCCTAAGGCTTTTTCTTGCGTTTTCATTGCCAACATGTACAACTAAAGCAAAGAACATGATGATTAAACAACTCCATTCAACGAACAGCACTGTGCAATTACTGTTATGTGGTTTAGAGACCCAGTGTGTGGAAATAAGGAACAGATCTCTTTGTGAAAGCAGTGAGTGTGCTGCCTCTTTTGAGAACAGATAACTATTAACAAGTGTACTAATTATAATTAATTGCAAGTACCATGAAAAAGGTACAAAAGCACTTAAAGGTCAATACACCAATTTCGCAAATTTCAGGAGGTATATACATGCTGCAGGAGGAGTCATCTCTGCCAAAAAATTACTTGCACTTTCTCTACTGTCCCAGTTTTCACTTTAGCTGGTAGTAATTTTCAGGTTCAAGAAAAGCATGTAATTATCAGCAACTGGTGAATATCATAATTCCAGTTTCTTAACAGATTCTTTAAATATTAATACAATACCTTCACAGCGATTCAGAGCATTGGCAGTGCCATCTCTCGGCACCAAGGCACACTCGTTAAGGATCCATTCTCAGTTGCGAAACATTTCTCCTCTGGCGGACAGTCAGTGAACTATAACAGCTACTCTTATATAATATCTGTTTATAATAAAGTCAATGTACCCATACTATTTTCGTAACGTACTCCTAAACACCAGCATATTTTTCTATCTACTCCAAGTTCCCATAAATGTTCGGAAGAAATTGTATCAGTTTATTTTTGGTTGCGTATACAAGATGTGTACAACAGTGCAAGTGATAAATTATGTTTGAAATGTGGCTAGCTGTATGCTGCCATTTAAATTATATGCCATTCTAATCAATAAAAGAGGAACCACACCATTGATGGGTATTGCAGTTAGAATGAATGGGAATTAAAACTCGGAACACAAACATAAAATAAATTTGTTTTCAGAAGAACACAAAATATTAGGTTCTTCGAGATACTCAGAAACGTTCAGGCAAATTGTAGAGCGGGTTTTTAAATTCGAATGCCATTTGTCGCATTTATGACACAGGAAAAGGAGATTCCTAAGATGTTGAACGTCATAACTGGATACAACTGTCAATAATATTCTCCTCCACAATATTTATCTAATCAACCACAACAACAAAATAATTTCTTCAACTTCTGCTTTCTTCAACTGGACTATGCTAAGGAGGTGCGAAATTGGTCTATTGTACCTAAGTCCGCAAGTGCAACACTCCTGGGAAGGATGAGGCGAGGAAAAACGGAGGACGACGTTCCAGTCAGCCACGACGGTGCAGATAGCCGTATCCCTACAACTGACCAGTCAGAAACTCCCCGGTAGGCCAGTCCCACCCAACGTGGTCCTAAAACAAAGATTAGTACAAAGTACAAAGGCTATTACAAAAATTTTGTTCCTTAGTTTTGAGTATTTCTTGAATGCTCATTTTGTCATTCTTTTACAGCTACATAACAAAACAATACACACAACCTGAAGGCCAAAAAACAAAAGGAAATAAACAATGGCCAGTGTTTTGCATAATGCCAGCAGATATAACGTACCTTTCCATACAGTTTTGAAGAAAGTATGACAAAGAAAGCAATTCAAAGTTCGATATACGCAGGAGCTCATCGCCTGCGTAGCGAGGATGGTAGCATATCTTTCTCACGTTTAAGAGTTCCCGAGTTCAAATCTCGGTCAGGGTGAGTCACCTAGATGAGGTTTTTCCGGGGTTTTCCCTTACCCTTCAAGACGAATTGCGGGAAGCCCTAAGCTCCTTGGATCCTGGACTCATTTGAGCATCATTTCACCTAATTCATTCACCGTCCGATATACTTTAACGTTGGTGCGGACGTGAATTAATAAATAGAAAAATACGCAGGGCCTAAGGCTTTTTCTTGCGTTTTCATTGCCAACATGTACAACTAAAGCAAAGAACATGATGATTAAACAACTCCATTCAACGAACAGCACTGTGCAATTACTGTTATGTGGTTTAGAGACCCAGTGTGTGGAAATAAGCAACAGATCTCTTTGTGAAAGCAGTGAGTGTGCTGCCTCTTTTGAGAACAGATAACTATTATCAAGTGTACTAATTATAATTGATTGCAAGTACCATCAAAAAGATACAAAAGAAGTTAAAAGGTCAATACACACATTTCGCAAATTTCAGGACGTATATACATGCTGCAGGAGGAGTCATCTCTGCCAAAAAATTACTTCGACTTTCTCTACTATCCCAGTTTTCACTTTAGCTGCTAGTAATTTTCAGGTTCAAGAAAAGCATGTAATTATCAGCAACTGGTGAATATCATAATTCCAGTTTCTTAACAGATTCTTTAAATATTAATACAATGCCTTCACCGCGATTCAGAGCATTGGCAGTGCCATCTCTCGGCACCAAGGCACACTCGGTAAAGGATCCATTCTCAGTTGCGAAACATTTCTCCTCTGGCGGACAGTCAGTGAACTATAACAGCTACTCTTATATAATATCTGTTTATAATAAAGTCAATGTACCCATACTATTTTCGTAACGTACTCCTAAACACCAGCATATTTTTCTATCTACTCCAAGTTCCCATAAATGTTCGGAAGAAATTGTATCAGTTTATTTTTGGTTGCGTATACAAGATGTGTACAACAGTGCAAGTGATAAATTATGTTTGAAATGTGGCTAGCTGTATGCTGCCATTTAAATTATATGCCATTCTAATCAATAAAAGAGGAACCACACCATTGATGGGTATTGCAGTTAGAATGAATGGGAATTAAAACTCGGAACACAAACATAAAATAAATTTGTTTTCAGAAGAACACAAAATATTAGGTTCTTCGAGATACTCAGAAACGTTCAGGCAAATTGTAGAGCGGGTTTTTAAATTCGAATGCCATTTGTCGCATTTATGACACAGGAAAAGGAGATTCCTAAGATGTTGAACCTCATATCTGCAAACAACTGCCAATAATATTCTCCTCCACAATATTTACCTAATCAACCACAACAACAAAATAATTTCTTCAACTTCTGCTTTCTTCAACTGGACTATGCTAAGGAGGTGCGAAATTGGTCTATTGTACCTAAGTCCGCAAGTGCAACACTCCTGGAAAGGATGAGGCGAGGAAAAACGGAGGACGACGTTCCAGTCAGCCACGACGGTGTAGATAGCCGTATCCCTACAATTGACCAGTCGGAAACTCCCCGGTAGGCCAGTCCCACCCAACGTGGTCCTAAAACAAAGATTAGTACAAAGTACAAAGGCTAGTACAAAGATTTTGTTCCTTAGTTCTGAGTATTTCTTGAATGCTAATTTTGTCATTCTTTTACAGCTACATAACAAAACAATACACACAACCGGAAGGCCAAAAAACAAAAGGAAATAAACAATGGCCAGTGTTTTGCATAATGCCAGCAGATATAACGTACCTTTCCATACAGTTTTGAAGAAAGTATGACAAAGAAAGCAATTCAAAGTTCGATATACGCAGGAGCTCATCGCCTCCGTAGCGACGATGGTAGCATATCTTTCTCACGTTTAAGAGTTCCCGAGTTCAAATCTCGGTCAGGGTGAGTCACCTAGATGAGGTTTTTTTCCGGGGTTTTCCCTTACCCTTCAAGACGAATTGCGGGTAGCCCTAAGCTCCTTGGATCCTGGACTCATTTGAGCATCATTTCACCTAATTCATTCACCGTCCGATATACTTTAACGTTGGTGCGGACGTGAATTAATAAATAGAAAACTACGCAGGGCCTAAGGCTTTTTCTTGCGTTTTCATTGCCAACATGTACAACTAAAGCAAAGAACATGATGATTAAACAACTCCATTCAACGAACAGCACTGTGCAATTACTGTTATGTGGTTTAGAGGCCCAGTGTGTTGAAATAAGCAGCAGATGGTTTTAACTAAACCGAGTTTGTGAACTGATTACTGACCGTGAGTTGCACAATTGAAGTCCAGGTTGTATTCCATAAAATAACTATGTTCTAATCACAACATGGCATTTAAAAGTGGAGGACGAATATTGGATCCGTTTCTCCAAAATTGGAGAAGAAGTTCACTCAAATCATGACTGTAGGTGCAATATAACATTCATAAAAATGAACTCTTGCTTTCACAACGCAATTCTTCAGGGTAAGAAATCAAAGATAAATCTTAGACTCTGAAATAATTAGATCAATATATATGTAAGCTCGAATAACATTCGTCACATAGCACACATAAGTTCAAATTGGTATTCCTTCTATATTCTGTGTTATTAACTAAATGCGATTAAAGGGTAAACCGAAAATAAAACAGCATTTGTTGCATGATTGTTTTGCACCAATCTATAGTAGATAGAGTCCACATGAAAAGTTCAATGCCATTGCCAGGATTTGAAACACGGATCTACTGGTTTCTGACCAGTAACTCTTACCCATCTAGATACCATGACCAATTTGCCGCACTGACATCAAATTCTCCAGTTCACCTGTGCATTTTCCGGTGACTCTCTAGGTGCAATCGTTTCCGAGATACACCGTTTGTACTTGAGTCCCACATTTTATCACTTAATTCTTGTTATATAATTTAGTTGATAGAAATTAATCATTCCTTTACACTACACGTATATAGGCAAAGGCTTCTATAGATTGAGTCAGAATGAAAATTTCAATGCCATATCAGGGACGGCACTTTGGCAATGGTAGCTCAGTGGGTAAGGGCGACTGAACGGAAACAATGAGATCCGTGGTGCAAATCCCTGCCATGGCACTGCATTTTTCATGTTGACTCTATCTATCAAAAACCTTAGCGTATATATGGCTAGTTGAAGAAATGATTAATTTCCATCAGCTAACCTAAATCTGTAGCAACTTACTATATGATATACAGTACATAATATCCATGGCACTCTGATCTGTCGATGACATACTAATATATTTGTACCAACACTGAAGAGGTGGGACATACTGTGACCCACGTACGATAGGTGTAGAATGAGCCGTACTTTAAATATTATTTAGAATAATACAATGTCAAGGGGTGATAGTAGTTTATTGAGTTGATATATGCTGTTATAGATCCAAAAAAACTTTCAGGTCATTATTGTAGAGTACATGAAAACTGTAAGGTTTATTTTTATCTAGAAACTTCCTTTCCAAATCAAAAGGGATTTGAAAACCTCTTTTATCCTCTCTGTCATCCACTATACCCTCCATATCCCAGGAGGTTACATACTGATAAGTAAAGAACATTTTGAAGCTATAAAAATGCTTTCAGAAAGGAGGAAACAAACATTTACTAAAAATTATATAATTGAAAAACATTTTTATAATGAATAGTTCTTCATAAAACTACTTAGAAATACAGATATGTGTAACAGCAGTTGTTTTCTAACTTTGAATTTGTGTATTTGAGAGTTTCAGTAAATAATGTTATACATTTTCTTTGTTTCTCAATGTTGTTAATATTGGTTAAGTACTAGTTGTATTTACATTTTTCTCATGCATTTTAAATTATTTATGATTCAACATTCGTTTAGGAGGTATTTAAGACATTAAACAATCTAATAAAAATTATTCTTTCAAATAGTACACTTAACACTCTGTTTTATGAAACTTGCTATCTTTTTTTAGCCACGTCCGGAAACTAACAAACTACGGATATTGGGAACCCTGCACTATGCTATCATGACTTCCAGGCGTCTTAGTATTTTCTCACCTCACCCGTTCCTCTAGAATATAGACATAAAATGTCGTCTTTAGTCACAATTCCTAAGCTCCCCTCCAAGCCTATTTGTAGAGACGTAATTTCGTGCATGATAGAGTCATGACAAGGACGGCACGTTGGCAATGGTAGCTCAATGGGTAAGGGCGACAGAACGGAAACCATGAGATCCGAGGTTGATATCCGGCCATGGCATTGAATTTTTCATGTTGACTATCTATCAAAAACCTTAGCCTATATATGGCTAGTAGATGAAATGATTAATTTCCATCAGCTAACTTTCATCTGTAGAGCCGGAGAATGAGGCGTATTTTAAATATTCTTTTAAAATACAATTTCAAAGGATGATAGTAATTTATTGAGTTGAAATATGCTGTTATAGATCCAACAAAACTTTCAGGTTATTAATGTAGATTACATGAAAACTGAAAGGTTTATATTTATCTAGAAACTTCCTTTCTAAATCAAAAGGGATTTGAAAACCTCTTTTACCCTCTCTGTCACCCACTATACCCTCCATATCCCAGGAGTTTGCATACTGATAAGTACAGAAGATGTTGAAGCAATGGAAATGCCTTCAGAAACGAGGGAGCAAACAATTACTAAACATTGTGTCACTTTAAAACATCTTATAATGAATAATTCTTGATAAAAAAATCAGAAATACAGATATGTGTAAAGCAATTGCTTTCTAACTTTAAATTTGTATTTTTATAGTTTTCGTAAACAAGGCTAAATATTTTCTTTGTTTCTCAATTTTGTTAATGTTGGTTAAGTGCCAGTTGTAATTAAATTATTCTCATGCATGTTATATTCTCTATGATTCAACAGTTGTTTAGGCAGTAGTTGAGACATAAAACAATATAATAAAAATTGTTCTTTCAAATAGTATACTTAACACTCTTAAACAGAAAACTTATACTTAATCAGAAAACAGCTGTAAAGTGATGTTGTAACGAGAGCTGACCGCTGTTTGTTATTGTCCTCGACTTTGGTGTTGTAGATTGTGATACGTGATGTCATTCTGCTGCTACGCAGTGTGTTTCTACGAAAATAAGGAACATTTAGGATTTCGGCAAATTGGACTTTTAATTCCATGAAAACACAAAGGCACAATATTGTAGTTAACGTTATCTGCGTTAGAAAACTTGGTCTTTAGGGCTTCTGCCATTTTAGAACCAAGTTTTTTGTTGTCCTCTAATCCTATAATACTTTGATTTATTCTCAATATCACTTTGGATTGTACATGATTTAGCCGTATGAATTGCAGTGGCATTACCAGGTTTTATTATTTGGATAACACGTTTCAACAACTAGTTTTGTAAGTAATTGCAATTCTAATAATAAATTACGAAGGTAACTAGGCTCTATATGTACTCCCAATAAAGGACTTCCTTTCCTGAAGAGTAATACCCTTTCGATCTTTACTCTCTTTATATACATCTTAAGTCCCATGGTTTTTCACACAAGAAAAAACAACTACTTTGAAGTTATATCCAAAACACTTAATTAAAATTGGTTTGAAAACTTCGTAAATAATTACATTTACTATGCTAAAAGATTTTACAGGTAGAGACATCTATTGACCGCGAGACATTTCATTAGCGGTGAAATCAGTTTGTCCCCTAGCGGGAAATAAATATACTAACACATCGTCCTGCGTATGATACCACGGCCAGCATGGTGCTGTGGTCGCTTTTAACTTCGATTTTATTTCTTACATTACGTTGGCTGTTCGCCAGAGAAGTAAACCTAGCACTAAATATGTAAATTGGTTTCGAAAGTGGTATCTACACGACCAAACATGCACCGTATCTGTTAAGATGGCGCCAATCAAAAGTTCTTTTTTCCGTTATAGCTAAAGCTAAAAATTGACAAATTCATTTATATGAGCTCCTCCACTCGCTCTCTGGTAATAATTATAATTGTCCCTAAAACTATTGTGGTTCTATCAATTTCGTGATAATCGGGATAAACGTTTGTGGTAATCGTTTAGTTACAGATTTTTTTGTAGATACGATCGGAATAAAACAGCATAGAAGGCTTAAAAGATTGTGGAAATATTTAAGAGTGTGGCTAGGTGTTGCGTTTCAAATTTCTTTCTTTTAGCTTAGACAGGATATCAAAAAGAATTCCTATTTGAAAAAGGTATAATCATTTGAAAATTCCTGTTTGATCTCACAAGATTTTCTGTAGCTTCTCTTGTAATTTTCTTCCATTCCTTCATTTAAAACTTCTTAAAATCATTTTATTACAGAGCTTGTATTTTCGTCAATTTTCTTCAACAATAAGCCATACATTATCAATTGTGTTGATGTCTGGTGATTGTGGTGGTGTTTTCATCCATTGAATAATGTGTTATATTGCATCCAGAACGTTGAGTGGTTTGGGATTAGTATCCTGTAGCAAGATGTAGCCAACAATAAGGCCTATATTGCTAACATTCTGAAACATGTGACTTCAATATATTAATATAAATTCTGTGGTCTATTTTCCCATCCATAAAACACAGACCCCCAACATCATTCGCATTCGTGCACCTCCAGACAACCACAGATCCTTCACCATGTTTAACAGTGGCTGTGACATTTTTTATTTCCAATTCCCAATTTCGCAGCCACTATATCTCTTCCTTTTGATGCAGATATTCTGAATCTACTTTCATCGGTACACACTTCCATTTTTGCGGAAGCCGCAATCATCATTTATGTGAGTTTTGGAATATGCCAGTCCCATACTTCCGTTAACCTTTGTTATTTAAGGTTTTCTATGCGATATTCAGTTATATTCAACCTCGTGAAGAATATTTCTTATTGTCTGCATATGTATAAGTTTTATCATACCTTTTCCACTTCTGAACCAATCTTTGTAGCACCCAGTTTAGGATCTTATTTCACCTTTCTCACTATCTGACATTTTTCAGGTTGAGTCATGACCGAAGGCCGAACTTTTCTTGTTTTGTTTTTGTATGACTGTATCTGTATATGATACCCTTAACAGTAGCAATTGCCACATTAAATATTTCAGCATATTTAATATTTAATATTTATACCATTTTTGATGCACCTTATTGCAGTTTGCCCTTCTTTCTCTGCTTCAGATTCAGATTTAGATTTATTCTGCCATTTGTAACATTTTTTTTTTACAAATCATCATCAAAAAATAACACTAAAACTACATTTTTATAGTTATAAAATTAAAACTAGTAAATCTATTACCGATTATTAGCAGTTTTAGATACACAAAGTAGATTCATAACAAATTTTAATAAACTAAGTCACTCTTCCATGTTTGTATTCATCAACTGAGTAGAAAGTGTTTTTCACTAGGGAAGTATTTATTGGGGAAATTTTCTTCACTTCTTCATTTATTGCCCTCGATAGAGTGAGGTAAATGATTGTTTAAACTCTTTTTGCGGTACTTTCAATTCTTTTGGCAGCTAATGTTCCCCTGAACCTATTTCTAAAGTAGTTCTGTTTTGTTCTTGTATTATATTCATAAATGTTTCTATTTTTTCCTTCTAAGTGGTTTCTTATTACCTGTTTGAGACATTCAAAAATATATAAGCGGGGAAATGTGAGTATTTTAGATTTTTAAAACTACTTTTTTACATGATTGTCTCCTAGGGATTTTTTCCATTATTCTTATTGCTCTTTTTCTTTGTCTCAATGTTTTAACATATTTTACTGACCTGCTGCTCCCCATCAAATTATCCATTAATTGAGGTGTGCATGTATAAATGCGTAATAAACCTTTAGTGCATTGACTTCATCCATAATTTGTGTTGTCTGTTTTAATACGTATATGCCCTTGTTTATTTCCTTTATGATCTTTTCTATCTGTTTGTGCCATTTTAAACTACTATCTGTAACTAATCCTAAAAAGTTTGTCTGTGCTACTTGGCTGATTAGCCTATTTTTTATTGTTAAATGTAAAATATTAAATGTTAAATGTTTTAATGTAAGAGTAAACAGATGTATTTAAATGATACTAAACCACATGGCTACATTGCAAAACTTACTCTAAATACTGTTTGTATGTAGTGTCTTGTAAAGAGTATACATGTATAATTTTTTATGTTTTTTTGTTTTTTTGTTCTTAATTTACGCCCTCCAACGTTAAGTCAAGCTTAAGTCAACAGTAAGCTTATGTATACTAACAGCGCTGGGCTACCTTTCACCCTGTCCAACAATATTTGCCCTTCATTTTTAAGTAAGTACTCCCTCTCACTAATAGCTCAGCCTATATTTGCTTTTGTGTGCGCCCCATTCCAGTAGATAATATTTCAGTGAACGAACAGCAGTTTGTTTATGATTTGTGGGATTTACATGAACCTTATATTTGAGATGTGTAATTTAATTTTGTGTATCAGTGTTTACAACGTGTTGCTAATAATTATATAGATGTTACATGATAACTAAGTTGGTTTGTTAGATATGAGGTTGTGCAATTAGCTATCTTAACTGCTATGTACAGCAAGTATAACGACTGATGGTACAGGAAAATAGTTTTGAAAAAGTTTGTTTCATCTAAAAACTGTGAATAATAGTAAGAGCTACATTTTGTTTGTTTTCTATAATTTATTATATTATTTATTTATTCAAAAATATTAAATTATATCAATATGTTTTTTAAAGATGTTATAATTAGTTTAACTACATAAGTGGCATGGAAATGTATTGTTGTAATGAAACACATTACTTAAATGGGGAAACTGAAGTCGTAGGGTATTGCAATTTACTTAACAGGTCAAAGTTTAGCAGACTTTTGCTGTACATTAATAAAACATTTTAATCTGCCTGCTGTAGAAAGAAAGAACAGTTATGTATTTTGGTCATACAGAGTTAAACATCGCAAAACAAGACAGAAGAAGCCATGTATAATAATGTACTCAGAAATTATGGTTTTCCAGCCCATGTCTACCAAAAAGGTAGAAGGTTTGAAGGCGCTCTCATCTGAGCTATGTGATTATTTTTGGGGGATCAGCAGGGAGGAAACGTACTAAAAATATTTAGGCTGCAGAAAAGAGGGATAAGAGTTCTTAAAAAAATATCCAAAGAGAAACACCCGCAGAACAGCATTTAAGAAATTAGGTATAGTTACGCTGCCTAGTCTATATGTACATGAATGTCTAAAATATGTAACCTCACAGAAGGAAGACAAAAATACAAGAACATAAACAAGAACAAAGGAAAATTACTTTACAAATAGACTAAGAGGCTCATTATCAAATAAATTTATTGAAAATAAGGCAAAAGATCTATACAATTATTTACCTCACTGGATTGAAGAAATAGGGAAAGAACAAATAAAACTAAAACAAATTAAATCTTATCTAATTAAGAATGCTTTCTATACAGTAGAAGAATATAAGTATTGCAAAAACAAATAGATATGTTTAAAAGTGTAGAGCCAAAATTGTAAATATGGATAGTAGTACCTCTCCATTGTAACTAACTTTATGTATACTTCACATGACGAAACCTGGGAAAACTATTATAATTGGTGAATAAACAATCTCAATCTCAAAAATGACACATGAAGATTAATATTGTTGAATATTATGTTTCCAAAGTCAAACAGAAAATAATCTTTTACTTTCCATTTTTTCCATATGTGCTATATATTAACTGAATGAAATTAAATATTCGGATATATTTCCTAGCATAGTAAATGGCTCTAAAGAATTTTAACACCCTCCGAGTAAAAATAAGAAATTGTGTGTCAGTACTTATCCTTAGGATTTTGGCAGAGTTTTGCAATGATAACAAGCAATAACTAATCACAAGTTAATTGTCAAGAAATTATGATCTACAAGAGGCAATTAAAGAGTGTCAAAGTTTAATAAATATGCATCGAGTGATGCCAGTGGGAATGATATTTTGTTTAGGTTTTCTTACAATTTAATGCGGTTTTTACTGTAATAATTTTTTTTCCACTGAAGTTTTACTTTTCTTTTCAGCAAATAAGTTGCTGGATAATACTGTGTTGTTCTACACCCAATCAAATTTTGGTTCAAGTGAGGATGTATGTATTGGATCCACAAAATGCACATATCAGCTATTGTTGATAGGATTGTTGGAGCTATTATGGTCCAGCAGGTTTACTTACAGGCTTTTTATTTAACTTAATGCGACCTGGTGCCGGCACATGGGCACCGGCTTACAGGCTCTACAATATCATTTGATTACAATTTTGACTTTTCATGTTCATTGGGCGCTTCGAGAACAACCTTATAAAGTTCATTGTGTTTGTTCGTTTGAGTCCTGTGTTTACTTATTTACATATTACACACACACACGCACACACACACATGGGCATATCATGTATGCCCTGCACATTCATAGAAAGATAAGCGTAGCTTTACTAAGGTTATGTTGCCAAATACTACAACATTTATTTAATTGACGTCCTCCAATGTTAAGTCCAATCGGACGATGCACAAAATTGGTTAAATTATGCTGAAATGAGCCCAGGGTCCATAGAGCTTAGAGTTACTAGACATTCATCTGCAAGGATAAGGGAAAATCTGGAAAAAGTTTCAAACTCTGGAACACCTGAAAGTTTGGCGGACACGCTACCTACGCTACAGAGGTGGGCAGTATTATATCGTAGAATATTTTACTTTTGGAAAGGTAGAGAAGGACTAAACAGTTCAATGCCATAGCCGGAATTTGAACCACTGACCTCCTTCTCGTCACCCAGTTGCTACTAACCATTGAACCACCATGGCAACTTTTCAGCATGACATTCTCCAGTCGACTCGTATTTTCTCGATTACTCTTCAGCACTTCTCCTATACACATGAGCCTGCTAACTTAATGGCAACTTACAATGTGGAAATACAGTTTGCCTTAGAAAAGAAACCCCAGAGGCTTTGTGTTCCCTTCTAGTAATGGGCCGATGTGAATAACATACATTTTTCTGATATTAATGTTCATTGCCTTCTATAGTATTAACAACAGAATTGGTATTGCTTCTGCTCTGTTTAATTCACTTTCATAAGAGCCAAATGACATGGGGAGGAAACGTAGTCAGTATTTCCAGTGGACAATACGCATTGCTAAAAGTGATTTCGCCATTTGTGCTGTTCAAATTCCTCAAGATGCGGTACCAGGGACATAAAATCCATACGCTCCTAAGATGGTAACAAATCCGTGCGTATACCACGGAAAGGGCCTACACCACAGCGCTCCAGGCCGGTGCCACACGGAGTCGATAAGGAATGGGATGTAATGATTTTATAGTATGTCAAAAGAAGATTGGTCCAACAAAGTATTACTAATCTGAGTATTGTGATTAGCATAACACACACAAAATGTAAATCCAGAACCTCAGCTATATATGCATTAAATGCAGATTTCCATTCTCGCAATCTGCTATTTCTTCATAGCATATTCTGTTAATATACATGATGTATTAGGTTTCCCTTAATGTTACAGAGAGCGCAATAATATATTGGCTACATGCAACGGACACAGTTTAATTAGTTAAACACATTTGTAAATAATTACATATTTTCAATAAGTATCTATCAAATTACATGCAGAGCCATCTGGACAGCCAGATGAGGCACTTTGTAACAGGGCTAACGGTTCTTCACCTAGCGGGAAATTTATGTAACTAACACGTCCTCACCTGGAGACCGGATATACAAGACATGCTATCTTTTACTTCCCGCCGCAATCTTAAATTTCACATAAAAGAAGAAGGTGTTATTTTGGTTGGAATACAATACTTTTCCAACGACAAAGACAAGCATTTATATAACATGTACATTTGCCATCACGTTTTTTCGTAATGTATCGCTACTGGCAAATTATAACGACATACTTGCTTTGTGTACCAGAACTTTATTTTTGAAATATCAAATTTAAATTGTGACTGTTTTACAGGTGTAATTCGGGCTCGTACAACCGTAGTGGTGTACTTACTGAGAGAAAACGGATGTTTTATTAAAGCCATATTTCCTTTTGTTGCAGTACTCCGTCTGCATCCGATGTTCTTGATGAAAGTGGTGCCAGCATTTTGTAGGCTGTCGTCGAGATATTGGAGAGAACTTAGGAATTCCAAGGTTTGGTTTAGACACATTACTTGATCATCGTTGACGAGAACTTTCAATCTGTCACTTTATGCAAAAGATAGTAAGTTATTACGTATATGTATATATTTGTTTCATTAAATATGTTATATATATAGTTGACTTGTCAGTTATTACTTATTATTATATTTAGCATTTATTTATGTTTACCCAAAAGCAATCACTCATGTCAATATGAACTTTTTTAAACTTTGTAATATTTAGTACAATTTGAGGAGCAGGGTAAGAACATCTTATAGTTTTAGAATATATTTACTTACTGTGGAAACTAAGTTTACTAGTCTTTGGTATTCTTTTGCTGCATATTGGTAAATTAATGCACTCTGGTGCAGCTGAACCAAAGATCACTTATGTATTTTGGACAGTAAGAGGTTAACAATGTAAAGAAAACACAAGAAGCCATATTCAATATTCTGCTCATAAATTGTCTTTCTGTTAAGGATTATTTAGAACAGGTATTCTGTTTGAATGCACTTTAAGATCTGTTTTCTTGAATAACAAGTTCTAAATTCTTTTATCTTTCATAATTCCAAGAAAAATGGAATACTACATTTAATGTATTATATTTTAGAAAACATTTCGTTAAGTCAATATGGTACTTCCGAATAACATTTTGAATTAAAGTATTACACTGATTTAGGAAAATGATTTTTAGTTACCTTGTAAACCTAGTTTTAGAATTCAGGCAGCCTGTGTTATTTAAAACTTAATTTTCTATAGAGTACTTAAGACTGCGATACCCATTTTTTGATAATTTGAGTTAAATTTAGGGTGTACTATTTCAATCAGAAAAACTCCGGTTAAGGCAATTTTAAACTTGAAAACTCAAGCATTATGATATATTTATACTAGCATCTTATCAAACAAAAATGTACCACGTACTAAACAGTGCATTAGAGAGCACATGTTGCAGGTTGCATTAGTTAACATGACTCTGCAATTTATCTATACCTAAAATTTCGAGGTGTTATGTCACAAAATTTACTCACATCAAATGAATATAAGCAGAGCATATCTGTGTCAGTATTAAATCACTAAATCGGCGTTTTTCACATTTGACATCTCACATATGCTCTGTTTAAACCTTTCACATATCACTTTATCGAAAGCATTCCAAAGGGTAGTTTCATGCAAAACAATAAGTTACAAATTATGAGTAAAAGATAGTTGAAGCTTCTATAAACTGGTAGCACAATACATCCATAATACCTTCTAAATAATGCTATATTTACAGATTCTGACATACACCTTTATATAGATTCTGCCTCTATGGTACAATGGGTAACATTTTAGGCTTCATGTCCAGTTCTTCCTAGCTCACCTCCAAACTGCAAATTTTTCTCAATTAAGAATGATATCTTAGTAAATAAATAAATATGTAAGTAAATAAATAAACAAATTAATTTAATGAGATAAATAAAATAGTAATTAATATCTACATTCCGGGTCCTAATTTCTAATACCGGGATATGATTTCCAAATTCTTATTTATTAGAACCCAAAAATTACATACAATTACATTACAAAGTTTTTCAAATAATAAATTTTCAAAACAAATTACAATAAAGTAAAATAAAATAAATACAAATACAAAGCTACCAGCTTACGAATAAGACTCAAAACTGGTAACCAGTAAAACAATTAACTGGTATCCAGCAAATTAAAATATATATATGTGTGTGTGTGTGTGTGTGTGTGTGTGTGTGTGTGTGTGTGTGTGTGTGTGTGTGTGTGTGTGTGTGTATCTACAAATTACTAAAATACCGGTATACAAACTAATAGCCAATACATTAAAATATTTCAATTAACTGATATTATTATAACTTTAAACTTTAAACCAAAATCTTTATATAAATCAAAATTTAAAAATTTCTCCTTTTCAACAACCAATACCAGACAAACAAAATTTATAATATCTCGTATATCCTTTAAAAATTTAAATCCATTAAACTCATAATATATTACTACTCAAATTACAATCTTTTTACACATCAATTAAATTCAATATTTAACAAATTGATAAATATATTTTTAAATTTCAGGAATTTCACGAAAACGAAAAACAAACATATTAAATATTTATCTAATCAACCACAACAATACCATAATTTCTTCAACTTCAGCTTTCTTCTACTGGACTATGCTAAGGAGGTGCAACACTGGTGTATTTTACCTAAGTCCGCGAGCGCAGCACTCCTGGGAAGGATGAGGCGAGGGAAGACCTAGGACGACGTTCCAGTCTGCCACGACGGTGCAGATAGCCGAATCCCTACAACTGACCAGTCAGAAACTCCCCGGCAAGCCAGTCCCAATCAGCGTGGTCCTAAAACAAAGATTAGTACAAAGTACAAAGTCTAGTACAAGGATTTTGTTCCTTAGTTCAGAGTATTTCGTGAATGCTAATTTTGTCATTTTTTACAGCTACATAACAAAACAATACACACAACCTGAAGGCCAAGCACTAAAAGGAAATAAACAATGGCCAGTGTTTTGCATAATACCAGCAGATATAACGTACGCTTCCATACAGTTTTGAAGAAAGTACGACAAAGAAAGCAATTGAAAGTTTGGATATACGCAGGGGCTGCCCTCCTCGGTAGCCTAGATGGTAGCATGTCTGCCTCACGTTCAAGAGGTCCCGAGTTTGAATCTCGGTCAGGGTAAGTTACCTAGATAAGGTTTTTTCCGGGGTTTTCCCTTATCCTTCAAGACGAATGTCGGGTAACTCTAAGCTCCATGGACCCTGGACTCATGTGAGCATCATTTCAACTAATTCATTCACCGTCCAATATAACTTAACGTTGGGGCGGACATGAATTAAAAAAAAAGAAAAATACGCAGGGGCTAAGGCTTTTTTGCGTTTTTATTGCCAACATGTACAACTACAGCAAAGAACATGATGATTAAACAACTCCATTCAACGTACAGTACTGTGCAATTACTATTATGTGGTTTGCAGGCTCAGTGTGTGGAAATAAGCAACAGAAGGATTTAACTAAACCGAGTATATGAACTGATTTTTGACCCTGAATTGTACAATTGAAGTCCAGGTTGTATTCCATAAAATAACTATGATTTCTTTATAATAACTATTCTAGTCATAACATGGCATTTTAAACGTGGAGGACGAAAATTGAATCTGTTTCTCAAGAACTGGAGAACAAGTTCACTCAAATCGTGAATGTAGGAGCAACATAACATTCATAAAAATGAACTCTTGTTTTCACAACACAATTCTTCAGAGAATGAAATCGAAGCTAAATCTTAGACTCTGAAATAATTAGATCAATATATATATATATATATATATATATATATATATATATATATATATATATATATATATACATATGAGCTCGAATAACATTCGTCACATAGCACACATAGTGTCAAATTGGTGTGCCTTCTATGTTCAGTTTTATTAACTCAAATGGGATTAAAGAATAAACCGAAAATAAAACAGCATTTGTTGCAGCAATCTATAATAGGTATAGTCAACATGAAAAATTCAATTCCCTTGCAGGGATTTGAACTACGGATCTACTGGTTTCCGCCCAGTAACTCTTACCCAGTGAGCTGCCATGGCCAATTTGCCGCACTCACACTAAATTCTTCAGTTGACTCACATTTTCTCTGTAAGCCACTAGGGGCTCTCGTATCCGAAAATCACCGCTTGTGGTGACATATTATTGTAAGTACTTGAGTCCCACATTTTATAGTTTAACACTTATTATTTAAGTTAATTGATAGAAATTAATCATTTCTTTACAATAGCCGTGTATAGGCAAAGGCTTTTGATCGATAGAATTTTAATGAAAGGTCCAATGCCATGGCATGGACGGCACGTTCGCAATGGTAGCTCAATGGGTAAGGGCGACTGAACGGAAACAATGAGATCCGTGGTTCAAATCCCGGCGATGGCATTGAATTTTTCATGTTGACTCTATCAAAAACCTTAGCCTATATATGGCTAGTTGAAGAAATGATTAATTTTCATCAGCTAACCTAAATCTTTAGTAACTTACTATATCATATACAGTACATAATATCCATGGCAGTCTGATCCGTCGATGACATACTAACATATTTGTACCAACACTGAAGAGGTGGGACATGATGTGACCCACGTACGATAGGTGTAGAATGAGCCGTACTTTAAATATTATTTTGAAAATACTATGTCAAAGGGTGATAGTAATTTATTGAGTTGATATATGCTGTTATAGATCCAACAAAACTTTCAGGTCATTGTTGCAGATTACATGAAAACTGAAAGGTTTATATTAATCTAGAAACTTCCTTTCCAAATCAAAAGGGATTTGAAAACTTCTTTTACCCTCTCTGTCATCCATTATACCCTCCATTTCCCAGGAGGGTATATACTGATAAGTATAGAACATGTTGAAGCTATGGAAATGCCTTCCGAAACGAGGGAACAAACAATTACTAAAAATTATACCACTGAAAAACATTTTTATAATGAATAACTATTGATAAAAATACTTAGAAATACAGATATGTGTAACAGCAGTTGTTTGCTAACTTTGAATTTTTGTTTTTGATAGTTTCAGTAAATAAGGTTAAACATTTTTTTTTTTTTGTTTCTCAATTTTGTTAATATTGGTTAAGTGCCAGTTGTATTTAAATTTTTCTCGTGCATTTTAAATTCCTTATGATTCAACATATGTTTAGGCGGTATTTAAGATATTAAACAGTCTAATAAAAATTGTTCTTTCAAATAGTATACTTAACACTCTGTTTTATGAAACTTGTCCTCATTGTTTGAGTCATCACCGGAAACTAACAAACTACGGCTATTGGGAACCCTGCACTATGCTATCATGACTTCCAGGCGTCTTAGTATTTTCTCACCTCACCAGTTCCTCTAGAATATAGACATAAAATGTCGTCTTTAGTCACAATTCCTGAGCTCCCCTCCAAGCCTATTGTAGAGCAGTAATTTCGTGCATGTTCGCAAATATGTGTAACGAACAGTACTTTCTCTATATATTGTCGTGGCAACGGGCATAAATAGATAACAGACGGCAGATAGTGTTTCACGGTAATAAAGAGCTTGCATAAGCAGTTAACGACAGCGCGGCTAGTGTACACAAAGAGCCGGCATATGCAGATAAACATAGCGCTTGAGATAAGTGACTTGCCTGCCCAGAAAGTGTTTCACGTAACGAAGGTTCTAGTGATATCTCTATTGACACAGAATAGTTGCTTTTCTTTTTTGCTCGAGAACTCTCCCGAATTTATGAATGAGATTGTGACACGCCAGCTGTGAGTTGTTGTAAAGACATTTAACAAGAGAGTTGTAAAACAAGATTTGTGAGTAAGCAGAAAACAGCTGTAAAGTGTTGTTGTGTAACGAGAGCTGACCGCTGTTTGTTATTGTCGTCGACTTTGGTGTTGTACATTGTGATATGTAATGTATTTCTGCTGCTACGCAGCGTGTTTCTACGCCAATAAAGAATATTTAGAATTTCGGCAAATTGGACTTTAAATTCCACGAACCCACAATATTGTAGTGAACGTTATCTACATTAGAAAACTTTGTCTTTAGAGCTTCTGCATATTAGAACCAAGTTTGTTAGTTGTTGTTCTCTAATCCTATACCACTTTGATTTTTACTCAAAATCACTTTGGTTTATAAGTCATTTAGCCGTATGAATTGCAGTAGCATTGCCAGGACTTATTGTTTGGATAACACGTTTAAACAGGCTCTATATGTACTCCCAATAAAAGACTTCCTTTCCTGAAAACTAATACTCTTTCGATCTTTATGTTCTTTATATACATCTTATGTCCCTTGGTCTTTCACAGAAGAAAAAGCAGCTACTTTGAAGTTATATCCAAAGCACATAATTAAAATTGGTTTGAAAACATCGTACATAATTACAAATATTTTCTGTGCGTAAGGATCTTACAGGTAGAGACATCTATTGACCGCGAGACATTTCATTACCGGCGAATTCAGTTTGTCGCCTAGCGGGAAATAAATATGCTAAAACATCGTCTCGCATACGATACCACGGTCAGCATTTTGATGTGGTCGCTTTTTTCTTTGATCTTTATTTCTTACATTACGGTTGCTGTTCGCCAGAGAAGTAAACCTAGAACTAAACATGTAAAATGGTTTCGAAAGTGGTATACTCCACGTCCAAACATGCACTGTAGCTGTTAGGATGGTGTCAATGCATCGCAGCCTCTCGGTACATATTAACCACACAAGATGGCAGCACCAGTAACTACTCCATGAAATAATGGCAGATAGCGTTGTTACTGAAACATGTCCAGTCCCTTATATCTTTAGATGGACCGGCATAAATTTGGTAACTACCAAAGAAAGTAAATTAGTAAATAAACTACATACAATTTACACAAAATTAATCAAGCACACATAAATTGCGCCAGTCAAAAGTTCTTTTCCGTTTTAGCTTAAACCAAAAATTGACAAATTCATTTATATGAGCTCCTCCACTCGCTCTCTGGTAATAATTTTAAATGTCCCTAAAACTATTGTGGTTCTATCAACTTCGTGATAATCGTTTAATTACAGATTTGTTTGTAGATACCATCGGAATAAAACAGCATAGCAGGCTTAAAAGATTGTGGAAATATTTAAGAGTTGGTGGCTAGGTGACGCGTTTCAAATTTCTTTCTTTTATCATAGACAGGATGTTGAAAAGAATTCCTATTTGAAAAAAGTAAAACCATTTGAAATTTCAAATGAGTAACAAAGAATGTCTGAAAAGTGATATTTTAAAAAGAATGTTTTAAATAAATTGTGTGGTTTAACGCCAACTACTCTTTTGTGTTGGGAAATTTTGTCAATCTCTTAGGTTAGCTAATTGGTCAAACGTAATGTTTAGTTTAGTTCATTGGCTATAAATATTCCACTCACACATATATGAGACTGTTTCTCAAAAAAAATTCCTGTTTTATTTGTAATTTGAAAAAGCATATTCCTGTTTAAACCTCAACACCAAATTTATGCGAGTTAAGTGTCATGCCATCCCTCCCAATTTGTTACGTGCTAGACAAAGTAAAAGCAACTGAATTTGACATATGTTCGGTTAATCAAGAAATGTTGTTCTTTAAGGCAAGGCTACACTGAAAATTCCAAACTCTATAATAATAAACCTGTTATAATGAAAAGTTGGCCACATAATTAGAGTATCATTTTAAACTTGCATGAAAATTGTTATGTTGCTCCACCAAATAATTCACTAACTATTAATTATTTTTTGTGAAAATATTGTAAAAATTTATAATGTTCTACGCGTCATAAAATTTGAGATGTTAAGTTGAATTTTTGTTTTTGGTTAGTACAGAGCAATTCTAGCAGACCTACATTCTTATTTTTTGGAATACTCTTGTAGCATTCGTTCTAAAATATTTTCCACGTGTTAGCTCTCAAAATGTTGAAAATATTAACTTATTTTATTACTTAACACCATATAATTTTCAAACCATGAGCATTAACAAAAAAGGGGGAATGTGAAGTTTCTTATTTACATATTATGGACCTATCCTAGAAGTTTCACCAAGGTAAGTGGAACACTTTAACGCGTGGGGCATTTTGTATACTGAAAAGTGTTTAAAAAAAGTTTCTCAGAAAATCAATTTTAAAGTCATCATTGTTTATTTTAATGATTGTTAAAGGTCTCTTTAAATTGTTACGTGATGGCCTAAAGTGGTTCACATGATAAAAATAGCGTGCCATCTATTACGACAAGCCCTAAGCTACCAAAATGCCAAAATATTCCATGATTTTAAACATTTTAGGCGAAATTTCAGTGTAGCCTTGCTTTGAACGCAAAACCAAAGCTAAATACAGCAACACTATGTGCACACAAGTAACGGTTCTAGCTGGCTGCTTTCCAGGCCAGGAGTGCTAGAGCTTTTAGAGGAATCGTATTACACTCTAAAATTCCTAAGGAAAGACATCAATGAAAATAAATATTTTGATATTCTGTAAATAGAAAATTTGGTTTTAGGAAGACCTGGTATCCTAATCTTTTGACTTCCTCTACAAACTAGTAGGTACAACAAAATATTAATACTCTATCTAATTTATTACTTATTGTTATCAGGAATAATTACGTCTTGTAAACTGTATAAGTATATGACATGTTGAACCAATAACAAAGGACCTCTTGGAAGCGACACAAGTATTATGTTTCACAAGATAATGTTCATCATAGAGATTTAGGCGTTTATAGCGTTATTTGACAGATTGTGTGTCAGGCATAAGAACATCATTCAGAATGATGAATAGTAACAAACAAAATGTAAATATTTTCAAACCTCTTGTAAACTGAGTCATTATGAAGAATTAAGAAAATATCTTAATCAAAGGTTTACTTTAAACGTCAATTTAGTGTATTAGTGTAAGGATATTTTAAAATATGTTTAATAAATTACCTCTGCTTCAAAATACCATTTGCAAGGAAAACCTTTTCTTATTTATGGTTCCTAAAAATTGTTCTAATGATACACACCAACACACCATATGTTCAATATATTCACAACTGTATACACAGTATAGCGTCAGCCATGGCTGTCTACAGGTCACAGAACCATGAGGGGGAGTGGTATGCAAATTTGTCTGAAACAAGCATTTACCTGTAATTTGACATATAAACTCATATAATTAGTCGGCACTTATTATCAGTATCATGCAAATACATCTACTGCTGTGGTTAAAAATATTTCTGTTGTAAGGAAATATATCTAATAAGGTTAAGTATGGACAAATGTATCCTGAACATAAATGGACAAATTGCTTGCTCCAGAAGTTTCAGGCGATTTACATTTGCCTGTTTGTTTCATTTGCTCTTATAATTTACATTACGAGTTTTGAATTAAGATTGCAGTAAGTAAGTTAAATAAAATTCAACTGAAATTTGTAACAGTAGTTTCGCGTTATATTTAGAAAAGTAATGGAAAGTTTATAAATTTATAAAAAAAATGATTATGTAAATCTATTTCGCAATTTAAACACGTAAAAATATACATAATGGTGTATTGGCCATAAATTGTATGATGTAATGTTGTGACGTGGAATTAAATCGGCAAATCAAAAAATTAAGATAGGAGTAACGATAGTTAGACAAAATCAAAAATGTTGGTATAAAGATGTTTTTTAATGGTGAGTGTGATGAGTAGTGGTGCTGCATCAAGATCATTTATGTAATAGTTGGAACTGTTTAAACATAACAAAGGAAGAGTTTATCGAGATGTTGGAAGTATCTTTAAAGTGACTGGGAAAGGACGTTTATGTAAAGTGTAATTGAAAGAATACGATTAAATAGTTACAAAATTTGACTTTGACGAAACTTTATTCCGATATTCTGGATTACCGTCTGAAATTCTCTTTAAATAATCATAAAAGCAAATAACTGATTGAGCAGTGTTGAAATTGTTGTTAAAATTTGCATGAAAACATTCGCGTGCATTAGTTGTGTAGGGAATTGCTTTTGGAATTAACCCGCACTATAATCATATAATATGTAACACTTACTGACCATTATCTTTGCGAGCCATAGATGACAATTCAGCCCCAAAATTTTTCCCACTATATTACTATTGCTAGTTTGCAGTCCAATATACTTTTAAAACAAGTACTAAAGCAAGAATGGCATAAATTTCTACTTTCCTGTTATTTTGCTTACATTCATGGTCTGATGCTACTGCATCTTTAGGTGAAGGAACACCGGAGCTTCTATAATATACCAAATATGATTTGTATACTCACCATAAAAAGGGGTATAAAATATGTAATTTTGGTACACCTTAACTTTAGTTTGGATTGACTGAATTGTTGTTTTGTGGAAAGTACCAGCCTGTATTTTGAAAATGTGACCAACAATATCAACATATGTGTGCAAGTGTTGAGTAGCTACTTAGAGACTTGAAATAATAAGTAAATTTGAACAATGACATTTATTAAGGAGTTTCCGCTGGAGACACCAGGAACTAGACTCGTTGGTATGAGGAACATAAATGATTGTCCGGAAGTAGCTATTACCTGAAACTGTACTTTTGTCCATGTTTGTTTATTGGTGTTACAAAGGGCACGTGGAACAACAATGGTGTGGCGCATTTGAACCGCTTTACTTTTAAGCAGACGAGAAATGGCATTCGCGGATATAATGACATCGAGGACTGCTTAAATAAAGATAATTTTAAGGAACTTTTGGATTCACATACAAGAGCGAAGCCCCATTGAAATTCAAAACCACTATTCCAGCACAAAATCAGTTTTTGTAGGGCATTCAAAAATAATACAAAATGAAGTTATTGATTGTTGTTGGAGTTTCATTATAAATCTACAATTGTGGGACAATGCTATGATGCAGCCGCTGTTATGGCCGGGCATTTAAATCGTCTCCAAAGAAAGTAAAAGGCATAACAACCCAAGCTATCATTCTTCCCTGTTTTGCATATAAACTTAACCTATTTTCGCAACAAAGCTGTGTCAGAATTAAGAAGTGCTTTTGCCCCTTGTAAACGAGAGTGGAATAACGGGTTTAATATACGCCATTCTATTCAACGGCCTTAATTTCTTGGTTCGAGGGTGGAAGGCGTGTACCTGCAGGAACAACCACTAGGTGGTGTAGTGTTCCAGTCCTGGGTGCATGTCTCTATGTACATCAGTTATGAAAGTTGTTATACTTGTGAATATATTAAATTTTACTTGAATTGTTTGCAATTTTGGGATTTAAAATTCTATAAGAAATAAACTACCCAGTCTACAGCTATCTTGTTACCTACTTGCTCTTTAATTTCGTTACCTTCGGCTCTTTCTTATGGTTTTGCTATCCACAAGTCTTTAACAAAAAGAATCATAACTGAACATTTTGCTTTAATTTACTTAGATTACGAAAATTGTTACATTCTTTACATTTTTGCTATATATGATTGAAACTTTGGATTCTGGTTCCTTTAGATATTAAGGTGAAAAGAAGATTTAAAGGCTCCATCCAGGAATCCTCAAAATTCACATTGCTTCAGCAGCAAGATTTGAAGAACAAGACCGTAGATACAGCATAACATGCAGGATGTATCTGAAGCATGGTGCAGCGATCAGATACAGCATAACGTGCAGGATGTATCACAAGCATGGTGCAGCGATCAGATACAGCATAACGTGCACGATGTATCACAAGCATGGTGCAGCGATCAGATACAACATAACATGCAGGATGTTTCACAAGCATGGTGCAGCGATCAGATACAGCATAAGATGCAGGATGTATTACAAGCATGGTGCAGCGATCAGATGCAGCATAACATGCTGGAGGAATCACAAGCATGGTGCAGCGATCAGATACAGCATAACATGCAGGATGTATCACAAGCATGGGGCAGCGATCAAATACAGCATAACATGCAGGATATATCCTAAGCATGGGGCAGCGATCAGATGCAGCATAACTTGCAGGATGTATCAGAAGCATTGTGCAGCGATCAGATACAACATAACATGCAGGATGTATCACAAAGGTGTAGCAGCGTTCAGAAACACACGAACGCGCGTTGTTGATTACTTAATCGAAAAGTGCAAGGCAACGTATTCAATATGAACGGTCATCATTTTCGAAAGTCATAGGAAAGTACACCAATAAAAGTAATTTGAAATGCTTCAAACCTATCACTCACAGCCTATATGTTTTCTTAGCAGTCTCAGGATTCCTGGATTAAGCAAGTTATCCCGCTCAACTATATAACCAGTGGGTATATAATTTGTGCAATTCCTTATGGAGTCACTCCTCTCTTTATATTATGCTAATGTCATGAATAAGAGGATAATCTTTCGCTAGTTGTTGTTTTTCTTTGTTTTTTACTTTCCTAGCTCTATCACTATCGTTGTGCTAAGGGATTGTTCTTTCTCTGGTCCCACAAGCAAGTTGATAATCATGGTACCAATTTTTCTTTGCTTTCTATTAACAACTACTGCTCACAGAGCACATCTGAAGTTCGTATAGTCACTTAAAGTTGAATGAGGATATATTGATCAATTTATCAATAACCTTAGTATAGGGAGTTGCTCACAATTTTACAAGTCCTTTTCGTTATAAACCTCGGTCATATGTGACAATAACCAATGAGTTCTTGGTGTTATTGTTTATATTGTTGCAATTTGCTTATGAAAAATGTTATTATCTCACTCCTTTACCCAGTGAAACACACACTGTTAAATACGGTTATGACACCACATTATCGGCTTTCAATCGGTAACAGCCCTCTGTGTTCCGAAACTAACGTCTAAATATGAGGCTTTTCTGAGAAAATTATATTCTTAAAATATCTTAATAATATCATCAATATAGAACTACAGTTTAATTTTGGCGGACGCCTTCTACTGGCCTTTATTTTCAATTTCCCAGTATCGTTATATTTGAAAATCGGTAGCTCCCTTTCAGGTTTTTGTGATAGCTTCAGAGGAAGGGCATTATGATTGAAACACGGCATGAGTTGGACAACATTAAGGGCAAAGAGAGTATATACAAATTATATCTACTACGTAATAGTTTGTGAAAGTCGCTCTGTAAACGTATGTCTTATAATTAGAATACGGGAGAGAATTCGTTGTGAAAGAATAAGTTGAGATTGTAACTAAATAAATTACTATTATAAATAAATCTTACACACCAGGTAAGTTTAGTTATACCGGCTTTTCGCAAGCAAATGCTATTTATTTAAGTAGCCAGGACAATGAAAAAGAGCCGCTTGTTGCTCTCCAGAGATGGTGCTACCTATAATATCTTCTATTGGATAGTAAGAATGGCAATATTACACGAAGTTTTATAAGATATGTAGTTATGTTATTTTGGTGTGACTTAGATTTAAAGCGTGTCTTATTATGTAAACGATATAAGTACCTGGAATGTACAGAAACGCAGTAGTAAACGTACACACATTTGTGTGTGGAAATAGAAGAACGCTGAAGTGGATATAAATTAATGCCATTCGCTTAATTTAAGTATGGGATCATCTGAAAATATCCTGACATTTACGTAATTCAATGATATTTTGTTGGCACTTGTTTCGGAAATAATCCTAAAAGAACTCTCTGAATTGGCTGCATACACTTACATATTTTTCCCAGATGTTGTAAAGTTTAACTTCACGCAGTGGAAAATTAAATTCTCATTACACAGGTAACTCACCCTGACCGAGATTCAAACACGAGACCTCTTGAACGTGAGGACATCTTGAGTTCGAATCTTGGTCAGCTTGAGTTACCTGGGTAATGAACATTTTATTTTCCACTATGTGAAGTTAAACTTTAAAACATCTGGGCTTTTACGGGAGTTTCCCTTATCGTGATTGACGAATGTCAGGTAACTGAGCTCCATGGACCCCAGCTCATATGAGCATCATTTCACGAATGTCATTCATCGTCCGATATGACCTAACGCTGTAAATTAAACACATAGTGATAGAGTTTCGGAAGCAGCATGATAGCTTAGCTGAATTACTGAAATTCTGAGAATGTATAATGAATAAATAAGAGTCTGCTGAACGTTTGCTACAAACACTTAAATTAAACTGACCATGTTCCTATATATATATTGCTGTTGTCACCATTTTAACTTGATCCTCATTTCGATGATTTCTAACTACACGTCATCTTTAGTACGCTACGGGTACTTCCAGTTTACTGAGACTTCCAACCCGTGTCGCTGAGGTCGCAGGAAACACACGGGAAATTTGAACTGCAGGTTTTTACACAGTTTTGTTTTTGAATTTATTTTGGGTTTAAAATAACACTTCCTTTACACGTCGTGCATAGTAGGTAGCGGAGTGCTTGCATTCCATAGAGCAATTCATTGTAAACATTGTGCCACAGATATCTATTTTAGGATCACTATAATCCCCCTCCAAAACGTTATATTCACTAAAACCCAAATCTGGATATTGGCTTAAATACCAAATTTGTATATAAGTTCAACAAATTTAAGGATGACTAGTGAACACTCTCTGTCTCCTCTCACCTTATCTTTTTTCCCTGGATGTCCCTCTGGGGAACAGGTACAGTAGAACAAGACTGGTAGCAGAACCGGGCCGCTCCAGAATGCGGGCTGTTCGGATTGTGTTGGAATCGAGCACAGTACCAAACCGCTGCCTTCATGATACCTCATTTGGAGAGGCACGAGCCACACCATAGTAAATAAAAATCACAATTATGTTTTTTTCTGTAGTTGACGTTCCTCCGACGTTTAGTCATATCGGACGAGAAAGATATCGCTGAAATAATGCTTAAATGAGTCCGGGATCCATTGAGCTTAAAGCCACATGATATTCGTGTTTCACGATAAGGAAAAACCACGGAAAATCCTGACCCAGGTAACTCACCCTAACCGAGATTCAAACTCGGGACCTCTTGAACGTGTGGCAGAGACGATGCCATCTACGCCTCCGAGGAGGGCTATGCTTATTCTATTCTAAGTTCTCTAGTCACTCATAAAATATTCACAAAACTTCAAATTAGAAATTTACATATGATAATAATAGTTGGATCCGTTACCGTCATACAAATATTCCTAGACTTTTGTAGCAAATCATAATATTTTTTCTTGGTCTATTTTGATTTTTATGTACAATATAGCTCCAAATACTGCTGCTCATATTCAACTCGTGTTTCACAGTAAAACGGAGCACTGCTATTCTAAGTTTTGCTAGCAATTCCTAATAACCAAGAATTCTTTCTACGTACATTGCAATTACAAACTGCGTTCCATCTGTAACCGCCTATGTGTACTTAGTGTTTCATCAGATTTCCACTGTGTGTCGTTGCTGTCGCAATCACTTGGTAAACCCATGAATAGTTAAACTGTTGATTTGTACTGGTTTTCTTTATTGCGATTTATTTTAGCGTTAAAATAATACTTCTGTACCACGAACATACGTCTTAGATAGAGGAGGCCTACAATCCTTCGAAGATTCGAATGACTAGATTTAATTGAATATATAGGAGAATCACCTGAATCTGGAATATAAATAAGATTCAAAACTGTAGATTCGGTTATTTAAAATACACCCGTCATTCTGAAACATCCACATCCCGCCACTACGTGGTTATGCTCTTCCCAGAGCAGGTACACGATTGTGACCACCCTTCGGGCTGTTCCAAACAGCCCGCCAGCATGGAGTTGAGATTGGGTTAAGTATAAAACTTGTATATAAGATGAACATCTGCCTGGATGACACGTGAATATTCTCAAGAAAATGTCATAATAGGGAACTAAACTTTACTTAAAAATGTTTCGAAAATCAAAACTTTCTCATATATAGTTCTAATGAGTTTAATTAAAGAGCTAAATTTTCATAATCTTTTTATGACAAATGAATTGCATAAGCTCTATCTGTAGAGAATGTTCTCAGAGGTCCTTTTCATTCTGATATAGTTCACATAACTGTAAAGCATTAGAGGTAGAGCAAATATGTTACCCATATTGATGTTGTTAAAGGATCTATCTGTAGTGTCATTAAACCTACTAGTGCTTTCCCAGCCAATCCTTTACTTCAAAAATATAAATGTGATTACCTCGGAAAAGAACTTTCATCCAAAATCCGAACGACCGCCAATTCATTACACGTTACCTGTTTGTTGATGGAAGGAAGAAGAAAAGGTTAGACCAGCAGTAAACCTTTCTCACTTGGGGCACTCATCTTGCCGCCGCTGTCGTGAACCATAAATGTATACAGGAGCTCTATACCCGGCTCGGGATATCATTTGTAAACATCTGAGCTCTTTCGTACTAATGCCGGTTTTATATCACAACTAAGTGTACTTCCAGCTTAATGAGAAAATTAATAAATGAATCAAATCAGTAGAAGCTTAATATGTTTCAATTATATATCCTTTGGTAGACTTTCCTTTTAAAACACAATAGTTCTTGTCGGACTGTAAGGACTCTGTATGCATTAAAGCTACAACTTACTACCGCCTACATCATGTTTACATCAACATCACACAGTGTTATTTTTCATTTATGGAAAATACTGTGAATAACTAAGACAAAGTATTACATCTATAGCAATTCCACGTTGCGCTTCAGCTATATCATGCTACGTGTACTTCCTGTTTACTGAAACTTCCACCGCGTGTCGCTGTTGTCGCAGGAAAGACGCCGGATATTTGTACTTCAGGTATTTATACAGTTTTCTTCTTTGTGTTTCATTTTTGGTTTAAAATAACACTTTCTGTACAAGCCGTACACAGTAGGTAGAGGAGGCTTGCATTCTATAAAGAAATTCATTCTACCGATTTTGCCACTATTACCTATTTTGGTATCATTGAATGCAAAAAAGTGTTATGTTCACTAAAACCCAAACTTGGATAATCAGTTAAATACCGAGTCTGTATATAGGTTCAGCAACTTTAAGGATTACCAGTGAAGATGCTCACGCACATTTCATAGTAAGCCTAAACACCGAAGATTTTCTCCTGGTTAAAGTAACTCCAATGATTTTAAATCAAGTACTATATGTTTAAAATAGCTTACAAAATGACATACACATTAGAAATTTTCTGGAAATACCTCCGGAATTACAATACATTGCTGATCCTGTCGTGTAGGTGTAACACGATTGGTTTATTCCCGCCTTATCCAGTGTACCATAAGGAATTCTCAGAAGCCACCCTTTGGTTCCATGTGCCACTGTAAATGAATGTGGCGTTTGATTCCAAGCACATACTTCTCATTACAAAAATATAACTATTTGAAACAAACAACTTCACATATCAAAAAAATGGTGCTAATTACTGCATTTACGAGACAAAGCTATAAAATTCACATTAGAAACTGAAAATGATGGATCCTTTCCTGTTCTGGTTTTGAAGACAAAAAGAAATAATAATAAATTAGATTTTGGTATTCATAGAAAGTATACTCATATAGATAGCTAAATAAAAATATAGTTTTTAAACTTTCTTTACATAAATTTGATGTTGTAATAGCCTGATATATAGATGAATAAATATAAACCTTAATAAGGAGGTCCGAAGTAACTTAATGTTAGAATTTTTCCATTATCCTGAAAGATGAAAGTCTGGTAACTCTAGGCTCTATGTATACCTACTTATTTGAAAATCATGAAATTCATGGTCCGATATGACTTAATTTTGGGGGTTTTCCCTTATCCTGAAAGTTGAAACTCTGGTAAATCTAGATTCTACGTAGCCCTACTTATTTGATCATCATTCAACTGATTGTCCGATATTACTTAATTTGGGGGATTTTCCCTTACCCTGAAAGATGAAAGTCTGGTAACTCTAGGCTCTATGTACCCTGTACTTAATGGAACATCATTTAATTCATCGTCCGATAATACTTAACCTAGGAGGTTTTCCTCTTTTCTGAAATATGATTTTGGGTTCACTCTAACCTCTACGTACTTTGAACATAATTTCATTCATCATCCGACAGGACTTAACTTTGGTGGTGTTCCCTTATCCAAAAGGATGAATGTCTGGTAAGTCTAAGCTCAAGACACCCTGTATTCATTTGATCATCATTTAGTTCCTGGCCGGACATTACCTAACGATGGAGGTTTTCCTTTATCGGCAAAAATGAATGTCTGGCAATTCTAAGCTCTACGTACCCTGTACTTATTTCAACTTAATAATAATGATAATGTTTTGATGATGATGCTGATAATAATGATAATGATACTAATAATAGTAATAATAATAGTAATAGTATTAATAATAATCCTAAGTGGTTTACCGGGAAAAACACGAGTCAGATAGAGTATTTAATACCATGTCGGCATAATGACCACAGTAGCTCAAGTGTTACAGCGACTGGACGGTAACCAGAAGATCCGTGGTTCAAATCCCGGCTATGGCATTGAATTTTTCAATCTGACTCTATCTTGACATACGTTAGCCTACACACCGCCAGTGTGAAATAATAATAATAATAATAATAATAATAATAATAATAATAATAATAACAATAATAATAATAATAATAATAATAATAATAATAATAATAATAATAATAATAATAATAATAATAATAATAATAATAATAATAATAATAATAATAATAATAATAATAATAATAATAATAATAATAATAATAATAATAATAATAATAATAATAATAATAATAATAATAATAATAATAATAATAATAATAATAATAATAATAATAATAATAATAATAATAATAATAATAATAATAATAATAATAATAATAATAATAATAATAATAATAATAAAAGGTAATGGAGCCGCCATTATTTCAAAGTTGAGCGTGATGACTTCCATTAAGAGCGGTAATAGAGTCTAAATATAAATTAACATGAAACACTTCCTTTCTATTAGTAATTATTCATGGAGTAATATAATAACAACAACACACACATTAAAATTTTTTAAAAGCTCCAAGAACGATATTGTGACTTGTAAGACTTAAAGCTTTCACGGCGAGCATTACTAATCAACGTTTCGCGGGTGATCAGCCGTGTCAAATTAAAAAACGTCGAGCTTTCGGCCATTGTAAACTCCATGGACTTCTTCAGGACCTGAAGATCCCTGCTCAGCCGCGAAGCCTTGATTAATATTGTGACTTGTTATACACCGTACAATAACGCGTTAGACATTTAACTATCTTGAGGCTTCTTGTCCATGTTGTATATAAAACGTAATGTGATGAAGCTGTTCTGGAATTATTTTTCTTTAGGATTACGACGGAGACGTTTAAGCACCAAACATGTAACTGTTTATCCAAATTTGGAGCCAATGAAGAGTTAGGTATTTGTGGAAGGGTGCCTTGAGAAATTATTGTGAGTGTAATATTCTTTCTCGTAGTTATAAGCAGGCCTCAAGTTTTGATGAACTAAAAGGACCAATGAAATGATCTAAAATAGTGAGTTAAAATGTTTGCCCTCTTTTGAGAGTACAGCACAATTCTCACTTCTATTTCCTTACAACTGTAATTAAAAACTGGCAGTAATTTAAACTTGAGTGCCCGCCTCGGTAGCGTAGATGGCAGCGTGTAGCCTCACGTTCAAGAGCTCGCGAGTTTGAATCTGGGTCATGGTGAGCTACCTGTATAAGGTTTTACCGGGGTTTTCCAATAACCTGAAAGACCCGTCTCGGGCAACTCTAAGCTGCACTGACACCGGACTCCTTTGAGCATCATTTCACCCATTTCATTCAACGTCAGATATGACTTAACGTTGGAGGACGTAAATTACCCCAAAAAGAAAACCTTGAGTATTTATATCCCAGGAAGAAGAACGTGTAAAAACAAATTTACCTTCCTTAGAATTATTGCAATAGGTAATTTGTAGCTTACTGAAGTTCTCGAAATTTAGGAAAGCCTGTTTTTGGAAAGCAGGTTTCTTACTCTGAATAAGTGTTTTCCAGATCAGCTGATGCATCTGAAGCTAACTTGAAATTCGCTAAACCACTGACAGTTACCTTTTAAATGCAGGAATTATCAACCATTTCATTGATTAGCGCTTGATAAATGTGTCACAAGCTTTTGTATCCTGAGGGTTGATCAACATTTTTCACCTTCTTTTCTTCCAGCTTTTCCCATTGCACTTTTCTTTTTTAATTTGAAGACGCGTACACTTCAAAAATTAGGTAAGGTTTGTTAAGAGTGGTTATGGAACTAAATTTCCAGTCTCAGTTTACTCCTGCACACGGACGATTTTTTGAATAAAGTCTTCTAAGTAAGTGGGACTGGCGTATTTATAGCCGATGAACTAAACCAAACACCAGGTTCGCGTAATTAGCTAACCTAACAAATCGATAAAATTTCCCAACACAAAAACTAGAACCGATAAGAGTAAATGTCTTTTTTTCAAAATAAAGACCTAAGTTTCGGGAAACAGAGCAAGCTAGTAATTACGATTCCTTGTGACTGATAACTCAAATTGGCCATTAAACTTGCTCATCTCCAAATAAACGGTTTAGGCTATTAATTGCAATGCAATAGCCGAAATTGAGTATACCAATAACACATTCCAACAAAATAATGTCAAACGTCATTTCAATTGACAAGATACCCATAAATAAGGAAGGCATGAAGCCTTTATATATACTCCGCTTTCAAGCCTTCCTTTCCTGCAATCTAAAAACTCTTTCGTTCTGTAATCTTTTTATATGCATCTTATGTACCTTTGTTTACATGGAAGATAAAGCAACTATTAGAAAGTTATATCCACACTACATAATTAAAATTTGTTTGAAATCTTCCTGAGTAATTACAAATTGTTTTTAGCTCTTAAAGATGTTACTGGAAGAGACATCTATTGACCACAAGACACGTCATTACCGTGAAATCAGTTTATGACCTAGCGGGAAAACAATGAACTAACTCTTCTCGCTTACGATGTATCACCAGGGCCAGCATTTTGATGTGGTGGCTTTTAGCTTTGTTCCTCATTACTTACATTATGTGTGTTGTTCGCAAGAGAAGTAAACATAGATCTAAATAGGTAAAATGTTGTCGATAGTGTTATACTCCACGATCGAACATGCACAGAGGCTGTTAAGATGGAGTCAATGTGGCGCACTCTCCCGGTACATAGCAAACCCACAAGATAGCCGCACCAGTAACACTACTCCATGAACTGAGCCAATGCAAATGGCGTTGTAGCGGAAACATTTCCAATATCTTTGGGGAGATTAGCATAGGCAGCGTTTCTACCACAAATCTCCGGATATTTATCCCACTGCTCTGCCTAACATACCATACTACAAACCTACAGCACATTAAATTCCGCCACTGGTTTGTAGTACTTGGTTGCTATTTACTTATAACAAGCAGTAGTATTGTATTCCACCCAAAATTCGATACCAAAATTTGGTCAACCCTACCACTGGTTACCCCTTATTTTCTCAAAATGGCACTTAACGCTTTGATTTAGCTACATGTAATTAACATTGTTCAATTTCAAATCTAATCTATATCATGAATTTCTTGAGAATGTCCTAAGATGTCCTCTTTATACTTAGTGCCTTTTAAATACATGTTAAACCAATACTATTAAACAAAATCTGGTCAGAAAAAAAATTTAAAACATATAAATTTCTGTGGAAATAATTATTTCCGAGATATTCAATGTTATTGTTTTACATTTTCGAAAATTTATTCTCTTTTCAATTAAAAAAAAGAATTACGACTTGCTGTATCCTGCCTACACGAAGAGAACGGAATTTCAAATCTAACATATAGCGAAGAGATCTATTACAACCTGACTAACCCTTAAGCCTACAGCATTCTATTATTTTCCTTATTTGTCTGCAAAGAAATCTTTAATAAACTAATTCTACAAACTTAATCTCGATTACCACTGAGCAAATAGAAAAATAAACGTTTGTAAGGATCGTTTGTCATGTGAGTGCAGGAGATTGGGTTTGTTTTTGTATTAGCGACGGTGCTTATCTCCGCCACCGGTGTGACAGTATTTCGTCTCGTACGGGTTCTTTCACGTGACATGCATATATTAATGATTTTCGAGATATTCTTTGCTTAGCTTCAATTTGATCCTATATTTATATCTTAGAAACTTTGTCCGCACATTCGTGTTTATCTGTTGGTTTCATAGGATCACAATACAGTTAGAAAGGGGATTTGTGTTGACCAAATTTTTAAACACTTCTGACTTCATCTTAGTTATATCTACAATGAAATGGCTTATGAAAGTACTTTGTAAATGTATATCTTCAAATTTTGCATAGCTAGAGAGATAAACCATTCTGAATGAGTGAGCTGAGAATGTTTTTTGATTTTAACACCTCAATTTACTATTATAAGCATACGTTGCACACGAAACAATATATTAGTTACACTGATTATTATCCGCCAGGAAAAAGCATTTAAGATCAAAAGCAAAATCCAAACAAACTCTTGTTTCTCTCCACAGATGGCTCCACCTGTAATAGCTCATACCGGTAACGCATATTTGCAATTATTTATACAAGTTTTCAAGCGTACGTTACTATGTTACTGGTGGGTAGAATAGGTTTAAGTGCGTGTTATTAAGAGTAAACGAAGAGTAGCTAGAATGTACATAAATGCAATATCTAACTAAACAAATAATCGTGTTCGAGAACGGAAGCATTCTAAAGCGGATATATATGTACAGCTTTTGCTCAGCTTAAGTATGGGTCAATGCAATTCAGATTCTAGTTTTGATATATGAGATCAGGATAAAAGCTAAAGGTACGTCACACCGCTAATATTCATAAAGCCGTCAAATTTGTCTGTCATTCCAGTACTGTGTCATTTCAATTTTATTTGCAACACTTAAAATCAATAAGGACGCTGAGCAAATATTGCTGATATATGTATTCTATTGAAGATTCTCTAACAAAAGGCAAAAGTCTGTTTGTTTATATTCAGGGAATAATCCTTTTGCAGGGTTTAGCAAAATGCAAACTCCCATCTCTTGGTGGTAATTAATAGAGTCCGGATTTTATGTAATAACAATTTAAGAAATATGTATATCAATATTTAACAAAATATTGTGAAATATGTAATAAAGCAATTATATGTAAAATAAAAAATGTTATTTCTTTGTTATAAAAAAGAAGTCCACATAGTCAAAAATCTAAGTTAATTTTTAATCAGTTCACTTGTGCTAAAAGTACAATACTGAAGTACAAGTGTCAAGCATTTAAGCATTTAAGCCATATTGGATCAGTGTCCACATGTAATTATAATACACTTTTCCAAATGTTCTGGTGTCATGCACAGGCTTCTGTCTGAAAACATGTTTTTTAAATTAAAAAAAATCGCTCAACTTCGCAAGAAGTCAACGGTTCATATTTATACAAAGGGATTGTCATAGGAATAATATTTTCATGGGGTTATACATTTTCATCATTAAATAAGCGAGAAAGAGTAACAAGAGTTGGGTATCGTGGGTTCTTTTCTAGCACAGAATGCAGTTTAGTGGAAACTACATCACCCATTTCGCCTGGTACAACACTCACCTTTTGAACTGCATCTTCTATTATTTCCGCAGCTTCTTGAAGAGGCATACCTGAAGTTTCCAGTTTCTTAATACTGTCGGGAAGCCAGCTGAAGTGACTTGCGATGTATGAAACTGAACTGAGCACTTGAGAACTTTTGAATGCTGACGAAGATTCACTCACACACACTGCAGGATCGGAAGAAAAGTTCTCAATCACTGACTTCACAGCTTCGAAGTGCTTACTGAAGAACATTACAGCTTCGATTCAAGTTGTCTACTTTGTTATCACTGACTCTGGAGGCAGAGGTACATCAGGTAGCTGTTTATTGTAGCTTTACTGATATCAGTGTATTTACTTCTAGGAATTCATGTCCAACTGTCTCTGCCTCTTGTTGTAGTCCATGAGCTGTGCATGTAACATGCACTAAGTTTGATTAAAATACAGTAAGCGATTTCCCCGCATTTAACCTGTAAGGAACTGCATCTGTGTACATCAGTAGTACCCTCTGTTCTTTCACACCATCTAGCCATTTTACCTTAACTTCATCACTAATGAATCTAGCAATTGTACTATTTGTTACCTCCAGAGATTTACAATATATTAAGTAGGGTTTTGATGCAGCTTCGAAGTCCGGATTGCTCACTATTAGATTAGCGGTGAAACGGCCTGAAGCATCCGTCGTCTCATCGGCAGTAATACCTTTAGGTGAGTTGCCTGTGTCAATCCTGATTTTTTTAATACGTCAACGTAATAAAAATTCAAGGAATTCCTCCTGGGAGTGTACTTGTCGGGAATGTTGCGGTTGCATTACTTGTGCCAGAAGTGTTTAAATGCAGGGACCTGAAGTTTGTTCTAGGATATGTTCGCTGCAAACAACGCCATCCACTTTACATCTTTGTAAAATCCACCATTAGATGATGTAGGCTGTCCCTGCAACTGTGTAAATAGTACCTCTTTCTCAGAAGAAACTCTTTGTTTAATTTTAATATTCAGATTGCTTCGTATATGTTGTTCAATTTGAGATTTCATCGTACACCCCGTTTATCACAAGTTTGGCAGAGGACTGTCTTTCTATCACTTATTAAAGCACTGTCAACAGAAATCCACGTTTTTAGCTTTGAAGACACAGTAGACGCAAACGGTGCCATGGCTAAATTAAATACAACTGACTTATAAATTCAGAAACCTTTCACGTTTGAGATCAAGGAAGAAAAAACGTTTAAAACAAGTCATTGTTGTCGGAATCGGACTCGTACAATTTTGCTCTGAATGCAGCGGAAATGTGTAGAATTGACGACAATGAATGAGAAGCACGATAATAAATATTGCTATGGTTTCTTCTTTCTATGTAACGAAAATTAATGGAATCGACGAAAATCTATAATAGTTCAGGCAGAATATTAAAATATATATAATTATGTACTATGATGTGAAAAATATATTATAGCTCGAAATATGTAAAAATATGTAATTTAAACTGATGGAATAAGGGTTCTTACAGTTTAATTCTTCGACATTTTAGCCTTTTTATAATTGCATACACAACAACAGAATATGTAATTGCATAAAATCCGGGCTCTAGTAATCAACAGAATGCCGACAATATCGAATCGATCCAAAACAAGAGAACTCTACACCCTCAGTTACGCCAACATTTACCGGAAAATTTGCTGTGAACAAACTGCATAATTGCGGTAATTTATTTTGTCAAATCAGCTGTTGCTCATCTAAATCGGAAGTCAGATTTTATGTTAAAGTAAGAGATCTTTTTTATTTTGTTTTCGTACTCCCTTACGCTACTGTGGTTGTCAGTGTCGCCATTTATATTGGGCGCGAAGCCTCGCTTAGTTTCCCTCAAAAGCATGTTTATCAAGTTTGGTGCTCTTTCGCTGTAGATCTAGGACACTGGTCCACCATCTCTACTTCCCTTGCAAAGGAAGCTTCTGTAACAAAATATAAAAACTTATTTGTTTATAAAGAACCTACATCCAATTTGAGTTTCAGTGGATATCTGATACTGCCATTATTACCATAAAATATATTATATATTATTACCATAAAAGCTGGTTTGTGTTAACATTTGTTGTGTAGCAATGTGTGGATTAACTCTCATGGTTTAATGTTTATGCAAAAGGCCCTTAGAATGAAAAGCATGTTTAGAACATTCCCAGGAAATTCGGAATATAAGTTTCTAATGGAAACTTCTTTGTAGTCCTAAATACATGCATTAAATAAAATTTTCTAAGAGCCATTTTTGAAAAAATAAATATTTTTGAAAGTGTTACATGTAAGGGGTAATCTGCAGTTGGAGGGGTGAAATTAGGGTTGGGTGGAATACAACACCAAAAGTAAGTAGTACGAAGTACAGTAAGCAAGTACTGGGAACCAATGGAAGAGTTTAATGGGCTGTTAGGCTTGTACTATACTAGGTTAGTTAGTCAAGGGAGCTGGTACATTGAGCTCTATAACAAATAATAGTGATTTTGTTGAAGAATTTATGATTGGGCATTCTGATATAGATGCTGATAGTTACATTATTCGGGATGGTAAGAAACGGGGTAACAATTCTTCTCAAACTAGCCTGATTCCAGCTCTTAATATAACAAGCAGTCTACCATGGCTATGCAGATAACGCTGCAACAACTGCTTACAGTGAATGCGGTTATTTCATTTCTAAGAAAATACTAGAAAATATCATTTCCTGCACAAATCTAGAGGGAGGGCCAGTATACGCCGAAAAAAGTAAAACCTTTTAAACTGTCATTGTTGAAGAAATGAACGCATTTCAGGAACTCACTGCTGCTGGCGTTCTGTGGGACGTTATATTAAATGAGTTGTTTTTACATGAAAAACCAAATACAGTATATAAGACTCTGATGTCTATAAACAGATTTGAAGATATCAAAGGAGTGATTATATTCGATGATAGGCGCACAAGCCAGCCCGCTCTCATGATGATTACGTTAGCACCTCTGCGATGTAACTGGGAAATATTTCTTGAAAATTATAGCAAAATAATATTACCTAATGAATCACTTGAAGTTGACGAACAGTTAGTACCATTCCGTTTAACATGAGGATTTACATTATATGCTCAGTAAACCAGGAAAATGCGGATTGTAAATATTGTAATTATGTGATTCTTAAACAGAACACGCTGTAGATGTTGTCGCTTAGAATCGTATATTTCCACGGTAAAACACTGAGACACACCGTTTATGGCGACTTACTAAGCCCGCCTTATTAGCGTAGATGGTAGCATGTCTGCCTGATGTTGAAGAGGTCCCGACTTCGAATCTCGGTTAGGGTGAGTTAACTGAATAAGGTTTTTCCTGGGTTTTTCCCTTATCAGAATAGACGAATGTCGGGTAACTCTAAGTTCCATGGACCCCGGACTCATTTGAGCATCACTTCACCCATTTCATTCATCGTCCGATATACCTGAACGTTGGAGAACGTAAATTACAAAAAGAAATTATTGTAAGTAGGTACTGAAACCCAGGCTTTATCACTGAACTCTTATTATCTTAGCTAAGTGATGGAAATTAATAATTTCTTCATATTTAGGCTAAAGTTTTTGATATATAAAGTCAACATGAAAAGTTCAATGCCACGGTCGGGATGTAAAACACAGATCTCCTGGTTTCCTTCCAGTCAGTCTAACCCATTGAGCTACCATGGCCAACTTGCTGTCATGAGATTAAATTCTCCATTTGACTCGTATATTTTCCCAGTAAACCACTAGGTACTCTTGCATCCAAAGTGCACCGTTTGTGGCGACTTACTATCGAAAGTGCTTGAGTCCCAGGCTTCATCATTTAACTCGTATTATTTTAGTTAATTGATTGAAATTATCATTTCTTCACACTAGTCATTTATAGGCTAAGCTTTTTGATAGATAGAGACAACATAAACATATATTTATTATATTTATTATTATTCCTTCCGTTGTAATTATCCGGCAGTTACAACGAATTACGTAATCAAGTATTTTCTGTTAACGCTTTATTAAATCCGTAGCGGACACCAAAGTAAGGACTGTTTTAAAGATTGAATTGAGAAAGTTGTGTAAGCATTTTGGTATTTATGTGGCATTGTAAACAGATGACAAATGGAACACGTATTTTAATTGTACTGATTGTCCGCCAGGAGAGTGGCGATGGTTGTCACAAAAATGCAATGGCCTTTACGCACTGCGTCGTGCTGTCGAGAGATGGCACCATCTGTCAAAATTTATTCGGGGAAGATTATTTATATATATGTTTAAACTTTGATTACCAACTGTGTTTATGATTAGTAAATAAAGGGTAGATTGCATTTAGTTTTGATATTTGAGAGCACGCTGCAGCTCAATGTACATAAAGGCATTCTCGGAACAAAGAAAAACTATGCGTGAGAACGAAAACCTTCTAAACCAATTATATGTACACTCATTTCGAAAATTTTACTTTCATATTTTACATTGCAATAAAAGCTTTGCACATGTTTTGTTGGAACTTGTAGACTCTTGTTATAATATTGAACATATATTGGAATATTCTCCCAGTCTTGCTAACGCGGCATGCACATTCAGCTCGCCATGATGCCTTAAGAAGTACCTGCGTAATTGTGGGCGAGGTAATACTTAAAATTTCCCATTTTGTGGTATATTTGCAGATATATTTAGTGTTGTTTTAAGTTCAGTGTACTTTAACTTTTACCAACTCCCATGTGTTTGTTTTATACGTGGACCTGATATACATATAATCTGAACGACACCATAGTACTGACCTGCTTTTTCAACGTGATCTGCTATTTCGATTACTTTTACCCCTCTGACAGTTATTACGAAATGGGTAATGGAACATTTTCTGTAAGCGTTTCATTAACTCTCCGTTAGGGGCGTGCCTTGGCAGAACACCGTTGGTCTCGTGGGGCCTAGGTGGCCCGCGGTGTATCTCTGTGCATATGTGCCTGTATTTTTTATTTTTGTTCATTTTTCTTGCTCTCTCTAGTTTTTAGCTTTCTTATGGTTAAATATAGATTACTTTTATTAGTATAATCATACTATTATGTGTTTCAACTAGGAAGAGTTCCGGAGTCCAACTAATCAGATGCCGTATCACACTCAGCGTTGCCAGCTTGTTACTCCACTCCTCTTATATTTCCCTCTCTCTCTCGCACACTTATACAAATGCAGGTCTGCTTGGCGCAGGCGTATGGTAAGCTAAATATACCTTACCAACTTTTACAATGATGTAGTTGCCAAAATCAAAATTGGAAAAAGTATTTTCACAAATTATCTGTATTTTAAAATACTATATTTATAATTACAGTTTATGAATTACCTGTATTTTTAATCCAATGGAACTGCCAGTGGCTCAACCATATCATTGTCAATGTCACTTCCATTCAGATGTAATACGTCATTGTCACTATCTGCATCGCCTGTCCTACAAAGGTTCCAACACCTCGTCACGTGCTATTTCTTTCTTAAAATCGTCTTCTTGAAGATTTTCTGCATGCGTCACCCTGTTTTCTCAGTTCTCTTGTTACCTTGTCAATTTCTTCGTGAAAAAGTCATTTAACATCCGTCAGATTAAAAGTATTATTTCTGTTTGCAATACCCGTTTTTATTTGAGCCCACACCAACTCAATTGGATTATATTGGCAGTGGTAAGGTGGGAGGCTTATTACCTCGTATCCCGTTTCAATCGCAAGTTCATCCAGCTGATACACTTTTTCCGTGTTTTTAAACGGAAGTACTCTTTGCAATAACTCATCTTTAGTTTCTGTTTCCAAAAATTTTTGAAGAACGTGTACACCTTAAAACTAATACTTCGATCCTGACTTCATAATACCTGCCTTTTTTACTCCCACCAAATTCACCGCACGAAGCAATTGCACTATTTAACTCTTATTGTACTGTTGTGTAAAGAACAAATGAATGATATTGATCTGAACTCAACCAGAGTAAATAAACACTTCTTATCCAACATTCATCCATAAACATAAGCATACAACATTCCACAGGCTAACAGGAAATGAAGTGCTTGCTCTTTCTCGAATTTAACACTTTGACTTATTAACAGTAATTCTTTTATCTGTCATGTGCAACAGTATTTTTGGGTTATGTTCGGAGGAATTACGAAGGGATTATAAATTTATAGAAATATATGTATTTGTGTGATTGGCCGAAGTAGTAATGGTATGACGTAATATGACGTAATGTGGTGACGTGCCATTGGATCGGCCAATCACAAATTTAAGAAGTAAGTAACGATAGTGACGAAAATCAATAATCTTTAGGAGGGAGATATGTTCTTCAGTCTTGTTACGTGACGATAAATCAATAATCTCGTTTTAAAGAGAGATTTTTGTTGTAATGGTGGAGTGTGATGAATACCGGTACTAGATCAGGAACATTTTAAGTTATAATTTGAATCTGTATAAATATAACCAATTACAGAATTTGACTTCTTTATTCCGAACCACGCCTTGAAACACAGATGTCTCATGACTCTTATTTAGAATAAGATGATACAATTGGTGACCAGAGGAAATAGATAGCCGCAAAAAACTCACACGAGAAGAGAAAGAATTGTACGTCCAACATAGAAATCCTGTCCCGAATTGCACCCGAACGGCTGACGAAGACGAAGGTAAATTAACGACGAATAGACTCAAATTCCTGTTACAAATGTCAACAGTTTAAATTTCAGTTCCGAGTAATTAAAGGTATATATACATACACACCAACCACTTTGAACTCTCTAGAGTAAATAGAGATCACGAACCATTCATAAACAAAGATATAATGTGACCACGTTCATCCAGAGCAGCAGAAAATTTATTGTTTCCTCTCGCTCGAATTGGATTATTCAAATAAATTCTTTTATCAAGTCACGTCATCGTTTCAGTTCTGAGTAATTACAAATATACGAACACGCATATATACCAACCAATAATGATATTCATACAGTGCTTACGTCGCGATTTATTGTTATAATACAGGTAATAGTGGTTTGTTTATTTATTTGTATTAGAAAAACTATTTGTACTAAAAATGTGCGGTTTTCACGGTTATGTTAGACACATTACTCTCTGCCTTCCACATGGATCACTCTCGGCAAAATCTGACGTTCCTCACACGCCACTTAGCGGGAATGCAATACGAGAACACCGCAGGACTCCCATTGGTTGCTCACCTAGTAGCGCTCAAGGACAAACACCTTCCCATTTAAAACAGATGATAAATACATCGACAAAAAATATAATACGAATAGACTGTACATTATAATTTGCATTACAATCAGTGGAAAGAAAATAACGTATTTTAAAATAAACCTTGCCGTAGGAAATGCTTAGTTTATCGAATTCATCAACTATTTCTTCTCTGTTTTCGTGATTAAGCAGTTATCGCAAATAATTTCCGCGTTTTTTTTTTTTTCACAAACAGAGGAGCGTTGCATTTCACACATGCATATTTAGTTTTGCTGTTATTTTTGTCTTTACTGCAATGGTCAATTCGTTTCCTTTTCAGTGATTCTGGTGTATTCGGCAACTCATCTTCTGTTGGTTATTCAGGTTTATATTTCTTTAGGTGCTCTTTCAAATCATTGGGTAGCTTTGATGTTATTGATCTTCTTTGTAGCTGTTGAGACAGTAAAGTTAAGGGCAGTATTTTCAAATGTTCCAGTGTTGTGGGTTATGTTTTGGTTTCCAAGAAAAGTAGCCATATAATTAATACCTGCAATGTTCAACACATAGTAAAGATTACCGTTGGACACTTTCATTTTTTTCTGGCTACATTGTACGTAGTACACAGTTTATCCATTACATCAACTCCGGATTTAGTATCGTTGTAATGCATGATTATTTCAGGATATTTCTCGGCACCTTCTCACAGGTTGTCCAATAGATCATTTAGACTTGAGATCAAAACTACTTTTTCTGAATCTAATGTTCTTGTTCCACTTTATTCTGAGAATCAGAATCACCTAATTCGTACAAATTGTCATCCAACGGTAAGGCACTGTCATCGAAAAGTAGACGATGTACTTTTACCAAATACTATTCAGTAGATCATACCTTTTTCTGATATTCATGATGAAGAACTAATGGTTCCTTCCACTGGCAATGCAACATTCCACAACTTGCTAACGAAGAAAAGCATGCCATCAGCATGTAACGGGAGTAGGCGCAAGGGAACTGCCAGACCCATACGACACCTAACTGTTGATTCGTCATTCTTGTAGCTATAACAATAAAGAGAAAAATGTGTCGCCGTAACAAATATTCGAATAAGGTGTAATATTAAATGTTCTTGTTAGGCAATTACGTAGGTGCGTTCTTTCGGAAACTACAAAATTTAAATAAAACTATAGACCTACCAGGCCCCAGGCGATTAACGGTGGGTTAAATCTGGACAAGGTCCAGAAATAAGGACCTTTTAATATAATATAATAATATTATATCTTTGTTTATGAATGGTTCGTGATCTCTATTCACTCCTCGAGTACTTCAGAAAAAGAAGATTCGTATAATATCAAATGCCCATAAACTTGAACACTGGTTATGACACAAGGTATTTTGACAGTGATATGTTTTTTTTTCGTAATTTACGTCCACCAACCTTAAATCATATCGGACGATGAATGAAATGGGAGCACCGATACTCAAATAAGTCTGGGGTCCATGGAGCTTAGAGTTGCCTGACATTCATATTTCAGAAAAAGGGAAAATTCCGGATAAAACCTTATCCAGGTAACTCACCCTGACCAAGATTCGAACTCGGGACCTCTTAAATGTGAGGCAGATTGACAGTGATAAACTTGTATATCAGTACTGTGGTGAATTATGTGAAAACCCACTTACATGAGTTGGACTATACATGCATACAATACCAGAAATAGATATCAAATTAACATTCCACAGGCTAACATTTCATAGGCTTACAGCAACAGCAAAGAGGTTCTAGGTGTTAGGACTATACAATAGTCTGCCACAGAAAATAACCGTACTGCCAGTAGAAATATTTAAACCAGAGACATACAACTGGTTAGATGCAACTCCATACTATTCGGCTGAAGAGTTTCTGGATGGTAATAACAATAATGCATGGAACTTCATATGTGTAGTCCTCATCATCACACGTTAAGTTAATTAAAATCTACATTCTTTAGCATTGTTCTCTTTAATCCGGTTTTTATAAAACTGCAAAATTTGTGATAATGAGTAGTTGTACTGCATAGTATTCTGTTTAGTATTTGATTCCTATTCTTCCTATATTTTAATGTACTTTAACCTGGTCATTCTATTGTAGGTGCATAGTCTTGTATCAATTACAACCAAATGGTGACTAATATTACTTTAATGTATCAAATTTGTTATATATGTAGCTACTCATTGATAACCACTAATATGTTATTAATAATTTTATCTTTCTTGAGGCTGTCTATTGCTGTAAGAAGCTTAACCACGGTAAAATTCATTATTATTATTATTATTATTATTATTATTATTATTATTATTATTATTATTATTGTTATTATTATTATTATTATTATTATTATTATTATTATTATTATTATTATTATTATTATTATTATTATTATTATTATTATTATTATTATTATTATTATTATTATTATTATTATTATTATTATTATTATTATTATTATTATTATTATTATTATTATTATTATTATTATTATTATTATTATTATTATTATTATTATTATTATTATTATTATTATTATTATTATTATTATTATTATTATTATTATTATTATTATTATTATTATTATTATTATTATTATTATTATTATTATTATTATTATTATTATTATTATTATTATTATTATTATTATTATTATTATTATTATTATTATTATTATTATTATTATTATTATTATTATTATTATTATTATTATTATTATTATTATTATTATTATTATTATTATTATTATTATTATTATTATTATTATTATTATTATTATTATTATTATTATTATTATTATTATTATTATTATTATTATTATTATTATTATTATTATTATTATTATTATTATTATTATTATTATTATTATTATTATTATTATTATTATTATTATTATTATTATTATTATTATTATTATTATTATTATTATTATTATTATTATTATTATTATTATTATTATTATTATTATTATTATTATTATTATTATTATTATTATTATTATTATTATTATTATTATTATTATTATTATTATTATTATTATTATTATTATTATTATTATTATTATTATTATTATTATTATTATTATTATTATTATCATTATTATTATTATTACTATTATTATTGTTGTTGTTTAGTAATATTGTTATTGTTTGTTCACTTTTAGTTAGAGGGTTAGGAAGGCTTGTCTATCGGTGACACATTACTTGTGCAAGAGGCAGAGCGGGGGTTCACAGCATGCTCAACCCATGCTATTTACAGAGAAAGACAGTAATCAGTGTTGCAAGACTTAACTCAGAGTCAGATGATGACAATCCTATATCCATGTTTGTACATCTTAGAAACTGTTTGCTTTATATATAAGAATATAAGCAATTTTAAACTGAACAGGGAGTACCACATTTACTTTACAAGAAGAGCATAACATATCCAAATTTCTAGTCAAAGAAATTAAAAAAAAATTAAAATCCATAGACCATCAGGGCATAAATTCTATAACAAACTCAGTAGGCGATCAAGTGAATGCAATGCACATCAATACAGAAAAAGATCAAATCTACCCTAATGAAGCACAAATACTTCTCTGTAAATGAGGTATTAGTTGGCATTTCCTCCTAATGTGATAAATGTGAACTGATTCAAATGGATTAAATTGATTGTAAATAATGTAAGAGTAAACAGATGTATTTCAATGATACTCAACTACATGGCTACCTTGCAAAAATTACTCTAAATATTGTTTGGCTGTAGTGTCTTGTAAAGAGTATACATGTATAATTGTCTCTTTTTTTAATTTACGTCCTCCAACGTTAAGTCAAGCTTAAGTCAACAGTAAGCTTATGTATACTAACAGCGCTGGGCTTCCTTTCACCCTGTCCAACACCTTTGCCCATCATTTTTAAGTAAATACTCCCTCTCACTAATAGCTCAGCCTATATTTGCTTTTGTGTGCGCCCCATCCCAGTAGATAATATTTCTGTGAACGAACCGCAGTTTGTTTAGGATTTGTTGGATTTACTTGAACCTTATTTTTGAGATGTATGATTTAATTTTGTGTATCACTGTGTACAACGTGTTGCTAATAACTATATAGATGTTAAATGAAAGCTAAGGGCTGTTCCTGTCCGTTATACTGAGGTCGATGTTGACAGGTTGAAATAGTGCTGGCGGTACTGCGGACAATGGGTGCGTGCGAATGGTTGTGTTGTTGGCGGTGCCGTGGCGACTGTGGAGAAACGGGTAGTTGGTTTACCGCGTGTAGTGAAGTAGGCAATTGGCACAGAAACCTCCGCTATGCAGCAGCCGGAGGCAAGGCAAGACACAAAAGACTTAGCTGGTGATGAGAACAGTACTGCACGGTACAAAGTGTGACGTAAAACTGGTTGGACAGAAGCTGCGGACAAATGAATACTACTGCAGGTTTGGTGGGTTAGGATGGGGGAGGCAGATTCGTCGGCCGGCGGGAGCGGAGTGGCTGTGCGTGGTGATGACAGCGCTTATTTATTTTATTATTTATTTATTGTTATCTGAAAAGGTTCCCAGAGCCATAGCTCACGCTAGCGAACAGTACAAATATATAAAAAATGATGGCAAACAGCCCTTAACAAGACTTATATTACATTTTCATAGTAGGAATGATTTATCGCACAAAAATAACATATATGAAACATACAAAGATTCAAACATTCACTATAACTCAAGAAATAATAGTAACAAAGGACATTGCAGAAAAAAAGCTACATATCCTATGGGATATTAATCCATAGTAATTTTTAACCAGTTCAGCTATCAAAGCAACCATAAATGTGTGACACCTTATCAGCTATCAAAATATGCCTTCAGTAAATTTTCAGCAACTTTCCTTTTAAAACCTTTTATGTTCCTGTAGCCCCTCAGTTCCAGTGGCAGTGCATTATATAAGCTGATAACGTGTGAGGTTAAGCTGTACAGGACATAAGTAGAACTGTTCACTGTTTATTTTGTTAAGTTTCCTTTATTTCTTGTATTACTTATATGTGGGGAGCTTTCAAAGGTTAGATTAAACTTTAGAAGATTATTTTTTATTTTGTGGAGATATATTATCAAGGACAACCCTATGCTCACTTGTAATTGTAAAATGTTAGTTACATGGTAAAGTGTTTTTGTGTTTGTTGTAAAGGTCAGATTGTAGATTATTTTCACGGTACGATTTTGAAGTACTTCGAGGTCATGAATTAAATATTTAACAGAATTACCCCATAAGATCTTTAAGTAATCCAAATTGAGATTGAATTAAAGCATGATAGATACTTCGTAAATGAATAACACTGAATTCTTTGAATTTCAGCTAACACGGGAAGAATCTTACTTTTTAAATGCATAATATGACACTTCCATGTGAGGGTACTGTCTAGAATAAAACATAGATATGTTTCAATCACTGCATTATCAACAAGTATTTTGTTATTTACTACTGGTACGTATGATCTTTTATGAAATAATATATACTTTGTTTTACAGACATTTAATGTTAACTTGTTGCCCTTAAACCAGCTATTTGCTTCAGAAGCAAAAGTGTCGCCACTTGCTATCATAATTAACAAATCACTTATACTCGTATTACGGTCTTAACCCACTATTCCGGAAACAATTATTTTGCATCTGATCCAAATTTAGGATATCTGTTAACAAAATTAATTCCACTGTTCTTTTCTTTGTAGAAACAAGGTGCATAATGAGGCTGAAGTAGAAATACATGTTTTAAAAGCGGGAAGAAACATGTTGCGTTTCATATCCTCTGCTATTCGTATGACACTGCTGCAACACGAGAACAAAGTTATGCATTTAATGAAATATATGTGTTGGATAATTGAAACAAAAAACAAAGAGGAACTCGAAAATTGCTAAGATACATATAACTATAATTAGGAAATACAAGCCCGTCATGGAAACGCATCATGATGCTTAATGAAATATAAAGAAGTTCCCTCAAGAACTAACGAAGCAATAAATTTGTGCCTAACTCACCTAACCGTCATTGGCACAAAAACGTTCCCTTTTGTACATTATGTTTTTTTTCTTTTTTGCAGTTTAGGTCCTCTGACGTTAAGTCATATCGGACGGTATATGAATTTGGTGAAATGATGCTCAAATGAGTACAGGGTCCATGTAGCTTACAGTAACCCGATATTATTCTTGAAGGATAAGGGAAACCCCCTGCAAAAACCATATCCAGGTATATCACCGTAACCGAGATTCGAACTCGGGACCTCTTGAACGTGAGGCAGGCTGTTACCGCGCTACCGAGGCGGGCCATGCAGTAATGCTGGTGATAGAAACGTTACATTACATGATATGCTGGGGATTTTGCATATGGCTTAATCTGCAATTATCCAATTTTCAGAGGAGGCAAAATGCACTGTTGAAGCTTTGCTATGCAATACTTATCAATAAGCCAAACTTTTGTTAAAATAAATGTATTACTAAAATTAATTAATTTTTCAAAAACTAAAACGAATAGGTATATAAAATAAATGTATTGTATTGTAGCTAATCATGTAAAATCCAGAAAGTTTCTGAAAATGCGGTTCGTCTCTCTCAAAGCCTATCGATTTTTATATGTTACGCCATCATTTATTTTGCGTTTAGTAGCTATGTGTTTAGAGTACCTTAATGTATAGTATATATTGATATTATATACAGCCGATTTAAAAGAATGCACCTAGTAATCTTTCCAAAAGGCAAATGTAGGTAAATATTCCTAGGTTTAGTATCATCAAGGTTTCAGTTACTTGCCTGTTTTAAAGCTAGATGGGCCACGTCGTTCCACGTGATTTTACTCCTCTTGCATATCTCCTAATCCCAGATAGGAATAACTTAACTGGATGTGAATATTTGTAAATTGGTTATTACTGCGACCAATATACTAAAAAATAATATAATTTTGTGTGGAATTCGTACCCATTGCTCTGTATATTGCTAGTGTTCACCTAAAACTCGTTTCGTTAGGGTCTTCCTTACATCTTCAGCCAATGTTGACATTGTCAATACGGGATGGTAGAGAAGGAAGATATAGAACAGTTCATTAGATGGTGACATTGGGAGGTACACTGCAAATAACATCGAAATAGACTTCATGGAGAAAAATGTATTCTGCGTAGAAATGACTAATAGAGAAAGAACTCTCTGTAAGGTACACTCGGTATAACACCGTCCAATATTTCAGAAAAAAAATTGAGTGGTTTATACAATTAGAATTGCCCCGTAACCTTCAGATGCAGGTCTTAAACGTCATTACCTGAGCCATCCCGTTCGGTTACTCTTAGCGATCCTTTTCTTGATTGTATTCCCCATTTTAGATGACGATGAGCGTGTCCTAGTTGGAAACAGTCAATTAATCGTGTCCTAAAAGAACAGTCAATCTTTAGTTTCCACTCTCTCTGTAAAGCTTGCTCACTTATTTTGGTTTTCAGAATACAGTACAAAATCACTGTTTTTATTACGAGCGTGTAGTGTGGTCCAATTGATTAATATAGCTATGTTTAGGTTTAGTTTTTGTGATAGCGTTTGAGTGGCACAAAACAGCTAAGTCAACAGCGCCACGCTCTAGCTACATATTTATTCATCAAGCTGGGATAGATATGCTGCAAAGATAAGCGTAGCTTCGCTAATGTTATGTTGCCAAATACTACAACTTTTATTTAATTTACGTCCTCCAATGTTAAGACATATCGGACGGTGAATGAAATTGGTGAAATTATGCTGAAATGCACCCAGGGTCCATAGAGGTTAGAGTTACCAGACATTCATCCTTCAGGATAATTGAAAACCTAGACACAATTGTAAACTCACACACTTGAACGTGTGGCAGACACGCTACCTACGCTACAAAGGTGGGCAGTCTTATATCGCAGAATATTTTACTTTTGCAAAGGTAGAGAAGGACTAAAAAGTGCAATACCATAGCCGGGAATTGAACCACTGACCTCCTTGTCGTCACCCAGTTGCTACTAACCATTGAACCACCATGGTAACTTTTCAGCATGACATGTTCTCCAGTCGACTCATATTTTCTCGGTTACTCTTCAGCATTTCTCCTATACACATGAGACTGCTAACTTAATGGCAACTTACAATGTGGAAATACAGTTTGCCTTAGAAAAGAAATCCCAGAGGTACTTATGGCTTTGCGTTCCCTTCTAGTAAGGGGCCGATGTGCATACATTTTTCTGATATTAATGTTCATTGCCCGCTATAATATTAACAACAGAATTGGTATTGCTTCTGCTCTGTTTAATTCACTTTCATAAGAGTTAACTGACAAGGGAAGGGAATGTAGTCGGTATCTCCAGTGGACAAGTTCGCATGGGAACAAATCCGTGCGTATACCACGGAAAGGAACTACACTACAGCGCTCCAGGCCGGTACCACACGGAGTCGATAAGGAATGGGATGTAATGATTTTTAAGCATGTCTAAGCAACATTGGTCCAACAAAGTATTACCAACTCTAAATGTTGTAATTAACCTGACACACACAAAGTGTAAGCAGAAGAATCGAGTCGTCCAAGTTTACCTGGACGGAATGGTTTCGCCCAGCACCTAGCCGCTTTCTGCGACTTTATCTGGGTGGTGTAGAAGTCTTTAGTCGTTTGTCTCAAGCGTTTATGTCGGGGCATAGGTTTCTCTGATCTGTTGGGTTAAGCCGCTCAGGCTGCCGCCTGGGGTATATATTCCCAAGGCCGCCCTCACCCAACTCTCCGCTTGAAGAAGGTCGGAATGATGGCAGCACGATCAGAGGGGATAGGAAACTATGTGGGGGAATTATCTAAACCCATTTCTGGTTCTGGTGTTTTCAGTGTGATGGAGAGAACCCCATCTGGCTAGTAGCCCATGGCGTCCTTTGGGAGTTTGTACCTCCTCCTCCTGCGAGGAGCTCTGTGGTCATACCGACCCAGGGTGTTGACCAGCTGGTTGGAATGGGTAGAAAGTTTTTGATGGAGGGTTCGAGATCTCTCTCTTACCATGTCCTCTATGTAAGGGATTTGGGAATATTCATGTAAGATGTGCGTAGGGAATCTACGCCCAGTACCATAGATCATCCTTAACGCCCGATTCTGCACGATTTGCAGTCTGCGGATTGTGGTCGGAGCCGCCAATCCCCAGACCTCGCACCCATACAGAATCATGGGTGGAATGATCGCACGGTACAGACGTAGTTTGAGGTGTGCCGGCATGTTGGACCTGAAAATGGGGTACAACTGCCTGAGTGCAACATGGCCTAGTCCCGCCTTAGCCCTGACATGGGGAGTGAAGTTTAGCCCGCGATCAAGTAGGACACCCAGGTATTTAGCCGAGGAAACCCATGGGATTTGCCTCTGCCTCAGCCTCAGCGTTCCCGTCGGTCGCCAGCGTCTGACCTTAGCCAGCAGAAGAGCTGAGCTCTTCCCTGGACTAATTGCCATCCTCCACTTCTCACTCCAGCGGCCGATCGCTCGGAGCTGTCGCTGCAGAGGCGGAAAGCAGAACTTGACATTTTTATTACGCGCCATAATGAGAACGTCGTCCGCATACTGGCACGTAACTGTCTGTGGCTCTGTAGGGAAGTCAGACATGTAGGCCGCGAAGAGCAACGGTGATAGTACACTACCCTCCGGGACCCCCGCAGCTATGGGTCTGACGCTGGAAAGCTTTCCTTCCACTCTCACCCTGAATGAGCGATCCCGAAGGAAGCTGCTGATCAGAGCAAGATAGGGAGGAGGGATGTTAACTTCCTTGAGCTTGTACAGTAGACCCTGGTGCCAGGTTGTCGCAAAGGCCTTTTCCACGTCCAACAGAACCGCAATGGTTTTGAAGTTCTCCTGGAATCCCAGGGTTACCTTCTCAACCAATCGAAGCAACTGCATGGTCGTGGAGTGCCCCCGTCGAAAACCAAACTGGTGATCCGGAAGGAGTTGCCTGTCCTCAAAAAGAGGTGTCAAGCGGGTTAGGAGCAGTCGTTCAAACATTTTTGAGACAACTGGGAGAATACTGATTGATCGGTAGTTGCAAGGAAAGACCGGATCCTTGGCGGGTTTCAAGAAGCACACCACCCACGCCTCCTTCCAGTATATCGGGAAGTGGCGTAGGTGAAGGCAAGCATTGAATATCCTCGTCAAGTGAATGACAGCCCTCTTGGGAAGGTGCTGGAGCATGGTCGCTGTAACGCCATCATGTCCAGGAGATTTGTTAGGTTTGAGCTTTTTGATCTCAGAAGCCACCATTTTAGGGGTGACTATAGGAATATGGATCTCCGCGTGTCTCGGTGGTGGGTCCTCATAGAGGAACTCCACCTACGCCTCCACGTGTTCAGTAAAGTCCTCGTCTTGGGGGTCCTCCCTTGGTTCGAATTGGCACTCCAGATAGTCTGCGAACGCTGTGGCTTTCTCGTGTGGTTCAAAGGCGAGCCTCCCACGAGTGCCATGCAATGGATGCTGGTACAGAGTTTTGTCCTTGCGTAAGGACTTGATTATTCGCCATGGTTTCTTTTCCTGAAGGTTGATGTTCTGCATGGTGTTTTCCCAGGTGGCGGCTCGATGAGCTCGAAGCAGTCTTCTTACCAGGGATTTTAACCGCTGGTAGACTGCGCCTATCCTGGGATGGCGAAATCGTTGCCACAGCCTCCGTACGGTAGCCTTGGCTTTTATCAGCTGCCGAATCTCGTTGGGAATGATTCCAGGATTAAGCTTGTTAGTCGGGATGCGGTATGTGTGTGCTCTTACAATCTGTTGAATTTGTTGGGAGAAACGTGTCGCCGCCAGCTCCAGCGCCTCAATATCATTGATACGTGGGCGGGGGTCGAACGTTCGGTTAAAGGATTGTATGGCTGCATCCCAGTCAACCTCGTATTCGCAATCAGGGAATATCAGTGCAGGTGCACTGATATCTGTGTCGACTATGACAGGGTCATGGTCTGAGTCCATCTCATTAACTACTGAGAGGTCCAGATGGAATGGAATGTTTTTGGTGATCATGATGTCTATGATATCCGGTCTGCCGCGAGCCGGATGACACGTTGGACCTCTAGGTCCGTGCGCGATCAGATTTGGGTCTCCGCTTATGAGGCGGTAGAGCCCTCTTCCTCTCTGGTTATTGTTGCGGCTGTTCCAGAGCCCATGTTTCGCGTTGAGGTCTCCTGCAATGCAAACCACTGGGTGTAGGTTCAGTAGGGTGGTGTAATCTGCCTCATAGAAGTGATGACCAGGTGCGTCGTATGCAGCTATCAGTAAAGAGTCTATGCCACCAATGGCAAGTCGGATGGCACAGGCCTCAACATGCTGAAGCGCTGGAAGAGGAAAGGGTGTATGTGTGATAACATTTTTGATGAAAATGGCTGTTCCGCCCCCCTGCCGGCCGACTCTATCGGCCCGGTGGGTGACGTAATTGGGCAACGAGAAATTTGTACCAGCCTGTAGATGCGTTTCACAGACCATTAGAATGTCAATTCCATAGGACTGCACAAACTCAAGCACACCAGGATACTGTGTCCCTATCCCATTCGCATTCCAGAATGCGACCCGCAATGGTCTCCGAACAAGTCTGGGGGCCATTACAGTTGAGTGACAGGGAACAGTTCCTCGAGTGTTTTGAGGAAGATTGTATATTTTTCCATAGAGTTGTAGTGTGGGTCGTTCATTACCCGCTTGCACTCTCTAAGAGTAGGGAGAATCCTTTGCAGGAGATCGCCGAACCACAGAGATAGGTCTCTGAATTCTTCGACGTCTTTCTCGGATATTGCTGTTGCTGCAGTTAGTAGTGGCGAGAGTGGAACAGTCATTGTAGCTGGCGCAGTGCTAGGAGTTGTTGACTCCGTCTCCTTGGGCGGGGCTTGCTGCTGCTTCTTTTGTGGGGGATTAGTTGGTCTAGCTCTCTGTTGCTGTTGTGAAGCGACAGTCGGTTTGGCTGCCTTCTTCTTTCTCCGTGGAGGTCTCTGTGGTTGGGGTTGTGCTTCCTCCGTTGGTGCAGGGGTAGCTGCATGCTGTGCAGGGGCCTTAGCAGATTGCTCTGCGCGGTCGGCTGTTTGTTCTGCCCTAAATAGGGCCGCAGCAAAAGACACGCCAGGTCGGACGGTTGCCTTCCCAACATCCGTTCTGCAGCGGCTCTCGATGATCTTCTGCCTCGCCACGCAGCCCTAATCCAGAACCTCAGCTATATATCCATTAAATGCAGGTTTCCATTCACGCAATCTGCTATTTCTTCATTGCATATTCTGTCAATATATATGATGTATACGGTTTCTCTTAATGTTAGAGAAAGCAATAATATATTGGCTACATGCAACGAATACAGCTTAATTAGTTACATAAGTTTGTAAATAATTACATATTCTCATTAAGTATCTTCCAAATTACATGCAGAGCCATCTGGACAGTCAGATGCGGCACTTTGTAATAATGGCAACGGTTCTTCACCTAGCGGGAAATTTATGTAACTAACACGTCGTCACCTAGAGACCGTATATAGAAGAAATGTTATATTTTTCTTCCCGCCGCATCCTTAAATTCTACATAACAGCGGAAGATGTCATTTTGGTTGGATTTCAATACTTTTCCCACCACAGAGACAAGCATTAATATAACATGTACATTTGCCATCACGTTTTTTCGTAATGTATCGCTACTGGCAAATTATAACTACATACTTGCTTTGTGTGCCAGAACTTTATTTTTGAAATATCTAATTTAAATTGTGACTGTTTTCCAGGTGTAGTTCGGGCTCCTACAACCGTAGAGGTGTACTCACTGAGAGAAAACGGATGTTTTATTAAAGCCATGTTTCCTTTTGTTGCAGTACTCCGTCTGCATCCAATGTTCTTGATGAAAGTGGTGCCAGCATTTTGTAGGCTGTCGTCGAGATATTGGAAAGATCTTAGGAATTCCAAAGTTTGGTTTTGACACATTACTTGATCATCGTTGGCTAGAACTTTCAATCTGTCACTTTATGCAAAAGACAGTAAGTTATTACGTATATGTATGTATTTTGTTCCATAAATATGTTATATATAGTTCTTTTATTAGTTATTGCTTATTATTATTTTAGAATTTATTTATTTTTACTTAAAACTAATAACTCATGTCAATATGAACTTTTTTTAAACTTTGTAATATTTATTACAATGTAAGGAGCAGGGTAAGAGCATCTTGTAGTTTTAGAATATATTTACTTACTGTGGAAACTAAGTTTACTAGTTTTTGGTGCTCTTTTGTTGCATATTGGCAAATTAATACACTGTGGTGCTGCTGAACAAAAGAATAGTTAAGTATTTTTGATATTAAGAGGTTAAAAATGTAAAGAAAACACAAGAAGCCATATTCAATATTGTGCTCATAAATTGTCTTTCTGTTAAGGATTATTAAAGAACAGGTATTTTGTTTGAATGCACTTTAAGATCTGTTTTCTTGAATAACACGTTCTCAATTCTTTTATCTTTCATAGTTCCAAGAAAAATGGGTTAGTACATTTAATGTATTATATTTTAAAAAACATATCATTAAGTCAATATGGTTCTTCCGAATAACATTTTGAATTAAAGTATTACACTGATTTAGGAAAATGATTTTTAGTTACTTTGGAAATCTAATTTTGGAATTCAGGCGGCCTGTGTTGTTTAAAACTTAATTTTCTATAGAGTACCTAAGAATCCGATGCCCATTGCTTTATAATTTGAAAACTTCCAAAAATTAGGATGTACTATTGCAGGCAGAAAAACTCAGGTCAAGGCAATTTTAAACTTGAAAATTCAAGCATTATGATATATTTATACTGGCATCTTAACAAACAAAAATGTACCACGTACCAAACAGTGCATTAGAGAACACATGTTGCAGGTTGCATCAGTGAACATGACTCTGCAATTTATCTATACCTAAATTCCGAGGTCTTATGTCACAAAATTTACTCACATCAAATGAATATAAGCAGAGCATATCTGTGTCAGTATTAAATAACTAAATCGGCGTTTTGAACATTTGACATCTCATTTATGCTCTCTTTAAACCTTTCACATATCACTTTATCGAAAGCATTCCAAAGGGTAGTTTCATGCAAACCAATAAGTTACAAATTATGAGTAAAAGATAGTTGAAGCTTCTATAAACTGGTAGCACAATTCATCAATAATACTTTCTAAGTGATGCTATATTTACAGATTCTGACATACAAATTTATTTGCAGAGACTGCCTCTATGGTCCAATGGATAACATTTTAATGTTCATGTCCAGTTCTTCCTAGCTCACTTCCGAACTGGAAATGTTTCTCAATTAAGAATGATCTCTTAGTAAATAAATAAATATGTAAGTAAATAAACAAATAATTTTAATTAAAGAAATAAAATATTAATATCTATATCCCGCTTCCTAATTTCTAATACCGGGACATGATCTCCAAATTCTTATTTATTAAAACCAAAATATTACACACAATAACATTACAGAGCTTTTCAAACAATAAATTTTAAAAACAAATTACAATAAAGTAAAATAAAATAAATACAAATACAAAGCTACCAGTTTACGAATAAGGTTCATAACAGGTAACCATAAAACAATTAACTGATATCCAGCAAATTATAATATATATCTACAACTTACTAAAATACCGGTATCTGGTACTATACATACTGGTAACCAATACATTAAAACACTTCCAATAATTCATATTACTATAACCTTAAAATTTAAACCAAAATCTTTATATAAATCAAAATTTAAAAATTTCTCCTTTTCAACAACCAATACCAGACAAACAAAATTTATAAAATCTAATATACCCTTTAAAAATTTAAATCCATTAAACTCATAATATATTACTACTCAAATTACAATCCTTTTACACATCAATTAAATTCAATATTTAAAAAATTGGTAAATATATTTTTAAATTTCACGAATTTCACGAAAACGAAAAGCTAACATACTAAATATTTATCTAATCAACCACAACAACACCATAATTTCGTCAACTTCAGCTTTCTTCAACTGGACTATACTAAGGAGGTGCAAAATTGGTCTATTGTACCTAAGTCCGCAAGTGCAGCACTCCTGGGAAGGATGAGGCGAGGGAAGACGTAGGACGGCGTTCCAGTCAGCCACGATGGTGCAGATAGCTGAATCCCTACAACTGACCAGTCAGAAACTCCCCGGCAGGCCAGTCCCACCCAGCGTGGTCGTAAAACAAAGATTAGTACAAAGTACAAAGTCTAGTACAAAGAAGCTTCTAGTACAAAGATTTTGTTCCTTAGTTCAGAGTATTTCGTGAATGCTAATTTTTTCATTTTGTACAGCTACATAACAAAGCAATACACACAACCTGAAGGCCAAACAATAAAAGGAAATAAACAATGGCCAGTGTTTGCATAATGGCAGCAGATATAACGTACCCTTCCATACAGTTTTGAAGAAAGTACGACAAAGAAAGCAATTGAAAGTTTGGATATACGCAGGGGTTGCCCGGCTCGGTAGCGTAGATGGTGGCCTGTCTGCCTCACGTTCAAGAGGTCCCGAGTTCGAATCTCGGTCAGAGTGAGTTACCTAGATACGGGGTTTTCCGGTGTTTCCTTTATCCTTCAAGACGAATGTCAGGTAGCTCTAAGCTCCATGGACCCTGGACTCATTTGAGCATAATTTCACCTAATTCATTCACCGTCCGATATAACTTAACGTTGGGGCGGACGTGAATTAAAAAAAAAAAAAATACGCGGGGGCTAATTTTTTTTTTTTTTTTTTTTTTTGCGTTTTCATTGCCATCACGTACAACTAAAGCAAAGAACATGATGATTAAACAAGTCCATTCAACGTACAGCACTGTGCAATTACTATTATGTGGTTTACAGGCTCAGTGTGTAGAAATAAGCAACAGAAGGATTTAACTAAACCGAGTTTATGAACTGATTACTGACCGTGAATTGCAGAATTGAAGTCCAGGTTGTATTCCATAAAATAACTAAGATTTCTTTATAATAACTATTCTAATCACAACATGACATTTTAAACGTGGAGGACGAAAATTGAATTTGTTTCTCCAAAACTGGAGAACAAGTTCACTCAAATCATGAATGTAGGAGCAACATAACTTTCATAAAAACGAACTCTTGCTTTCACAACGCAATTCTTCAGAGAAAGATATCAAAGATAAATCTTAGACTCTGAAATAATTAGATCAATATATATGTAATCTAGAATAACATTCGTCACATAGCACACATAGGGTCAAATTGGTGTTCCTACTATGTTCAGTTTTATTAAATCAAATGGGATTAAAGAGTAAACCGAAAATTAAACTGCATTTGTTGCAGCAATCTATAATATATAGAGTAAACATGAAAAATTGAATTCCCTTGCCGCGATCTGAACCACGGATCTACTGGTTTCCACCCAGTAACTCTTACCCAGTGAGCTACCAAGGCCAATTTGCCGCACTCACATTAAATTTTTCAGTTGAGTCATATTTTCCCTGTAAGCCACAAGGGGCTCTCGTATTCGAAAAACACCGCTTGTGTTGACTTATTATTGTAAGTCCTTGAGTCCCACATTTTATAGTTTAACCCTTATTATATCTGTGAACTGATCGAAATTAATCATTCCTTTACAATAGCCGTATATAGGCAAAGGCTTTTGATCGATAGAATTGTAATGAAAAGTTCAATGCCATGGCAGGGACGGCACGTTGGCAATTGTAGCTCAATGGGTAAGGGCGACTGAACGGAAACAATGAGATCCGTGGTTCAAATCCCGGCCATGGCATTGTATTTTTCATGTTGACCCTATCTATCAAAAACCTTAGCCTATATATGGCTATTTGAAGAAATGATTAATTTCTATCAGCTAACCTAAATCTGTAGTAACTTACTATATCATACACAGTACATAATATCCATGGCAGTCTGATCTGTCGATGATATACTAACATATTTGTACCAACACTGAAGAGGTGGGACATGCTTTGACCCACGTACGATAGGTGTACAATGAGCCGTAATTTAAATATTATATTGAAAATACAATGTCAAAGGGTGATAGTAATTTACTGAGTTGATATATGCTGTAATAGATCCAACGAAACTTTCAGGTCATTACTGTAGATTACATGAAAACTGAAAAGTTTATATTTATCCAGAAACTTCCTTTCTAAATGAAAAGGGATTTGAAAACTTCGTTTACCCTCTCTGTCATTCATTATACCCTCCTTTTCCCAGGAGGTTACATACCGATAAGTATAGAAGATGTTGAAGCTATGGAAATGCCTTCAGAAACGAGGGAGCAAACAATTACTGATAATTATATGATTGAAAAACATTTTTATAATGAATAATTATTGATCAAAATACTTAGAAATACAGATATGTGTAACAGCAGTAGTTTTCTAACTTTGAATTTTTGTTTTTGATAGTTTCAGTAACGAAAGTTAAACATTTTCTTTGTTTATCAATTTTGTTAATATTGGTTAAGAGCCAGTTGTATTTAAATTTTTCTCATGCATTTTAAATACTTTATGATTCAACATTTGTTTAGGCAGTATTTAAGACATTAAACAGTCAAATAAAATTGTTCTTTCAAATAGTATACGTAGCACTCTGCTTTAAGAAACTTGTCCTCCCTGTTTGAGTCATCACCGGAAACTAAAAATCTACTGCTATTGTGAACCCTGCACTATGCTATCATGACTTGCAGGCGTCTTAGTATGTTCTCACCTCACTCGTTCCTCTAGGGTACAGCCATAAAATGTCTTCTTTAGACACAATTCCTAAGCTCCCCCCCAAGCCTATTTTGTAGAGCCGTAATTTCGTGCATGTTCGCAAATATGTGTAACGAACAGTACTTTCTCTACATATTGTTGCGGCAATTGGCATACTTAGATAACAGACGGCGAAGAGTGTTTCACAGTAAAAAAAAGAGCTTGCATAAGCAGTTAATAATGGCGCGGCTAGTGTACACAAAGAGCCGGCAAATGCAGATAAACATAGTGCTTGAGATAAGTGACTTGCCGGCCCAGAAAGGGTTTCACGTAACGAAGGTTCTAGTGATATCTCTATTGACACAGAATAGTTGTTTTTCTTTTTTGCTCGAGAACTCTCTCGAATTTATGAATGAGACTGTGACACGCCAGCTGTGAGTTGTTGTAAAGACATGTAACAAGAGAGTTGTAAAACAAGATTTGTGAGTAAGCAGAAAACAGCTGTAAAGTGTTGTTGTGTAACGAGAGCTGGCCGCTGTTTGTTATTGTCCTCGACTTTGGTGTTGTACATTGTGTTGTGTGATGTAATTCTGCTGCTACGCAGCGTGTTTCTATGCGCATAAGGAACATTTAGAATTTCGGCAAATTGGACTTTAAATTCCACGAAACCACAGTGTTGTAGTTAACGTTATCTACGTTAGAAAACTTGGTCTTTAGAGCTTCTGCACATTAGAACCAAGTTTGTTAGTTGTTGTGCTCTATTCGTATACCACTTTGATTTTACTCAAAATCACGTTGGTTTGTAAGCCATTTGCCATATGAATTGCAGTAGCATTGCCAGGACTTATTGTTTGGATAACACGTTTAAACAAAATATTTTTAGAGTTATTGCAATACCCATAATAAATGACGAAGGCAACTAAACTCTATATGTACTCCCAATAAAAGACTTCCTTTCCTGAAAAATAATATTCTTTCGATCTTTACTCTCTTTATATACATCTATTGTCCCTTGGTTTTTCACAGAAGAAAAAGCAGCTACTTTGAAGTTATATCCAAAGCACATAATTAAAATTGGTTTAAAAACATCGCAAATAATTACAAATATTTTCTGTGCGTAAGGACTTTACATGTAGAGACATCTATTGACCGCGAGACATTTCATTACCGGTGAATTCAGTTTGTCGCCTAGCGGGAAATAAATATACTAAAACATCGTCTGGCATACGATACCACGGCCAGCATTTTGATGAGGTCGCTTTTTTCTTTGATCTTTATTTCTTACATTACGCTTGCTGTTCGCCAGAGAAATAAACCTAGAACTAAATATATAAAATGGTTTCGAAAGTGGTATACTCCACGTCCAAACATGCACTGTAGCTGTTAGGATGGTGTCAATGCATCGCAGCCTCTCGGTAAATATTAACCACACAAGGAGCAGCACCGGTAACTACTCCATGAAATAATGGCAGATAGCGTTGTTACTGAAACATGTCCACCCCCTTATATCTTTAGATGGACCGGCATAAATTTTGTAACTACCAGAGAAAGTAAATTAGTAAATAAACTACATACAATTTACACAAAATTAATCAAGTACACATAAATTGCGACAATCAAAAGTTCTTTTCCGTTATAGCTTAAACCATAAATTGACAAATTCATTTATATGAGTTCCTCCACTCGCTCTCTGGTAATAATTATAATTGTCCCTAAAACTATTGTGGTTCTATCAACTTCGTGGTAATCGTTTAATTACCGATTTGTTTGTAGATACCATCGAAAAAAAAAAACAGCATAGCAGGCTTAAAAGATTGTGGAAATATTTAAGAGTTGGTGGCTAGGTGATGCGTTTCAAATTTCTTTCTTTTAGCATAGACAGGATGTTAAAAAGAATTCCTATTTGAAAAAGGTAAAATCATTTGAAAATTCAAATGACTAACAAAGAATGTCTGAAAAGTGATATTTTAAAAACATTGTTTTAAATAATTTGTGTGGTTTAACGCCGTCTACTCTATTTTGTTGGGAAATTTTGTAAATCTCTTAGGTTAGCTAATTAGCCAAACGTAATGTTTAGTTTAGTTCATTGGCTATAAATATTCCACTCACACATATGTGAGACTGGTTTTTAAAAAGTATTCCTGTTTTATTTGTAATTTGAAAAAGCATATTCCTGTTTAAACCTCAACACCACATTTATGCGAGTTAAGTGTCATGCCATCTCTCCCAACTTGGTACGTGCTAGACAAAGTAAAAGCAACTGAATTGGACATATTCGGTTGATCAGGAAATGTTGTTCTTTAAGGCAAGGCTGCACTGAAAATTCCAAACTCTATAATAATAAACCTGTCAGTATGAAGATTTAGCCACATAATTAGAGTATCATTTTAAACTTGCATGAAAATTTTTATGTTGCTACACCAAATAATTCACTAACTATTAATTATTTCTTGTGAAAATATTGTAAAAATTTAAAATGTTCTACGCGTCATACAATTTGAGATGTTAAGTTGAATTTTTGTTTTGGTTAGTACAGAGCAATTTTAGAAGACATACATTCTTATTTTTTGGAATACTCTTGTAGTATTCGTTCTAAAATATTTTCCACTTGTTAGCTTCAAAATGTTGAAAATATTAACTTACGTTATTACTTAACACCATATAATTTTCAAACCATGAGCATTAACAAAAAAGTGGAATGTGAAGTTTCTTATTTACATATTATGGACCTATTCTGGAAGTTTCACCAAGTTAAGTGGAACACTTTAACGCGCGGGGCATTTTGTATACTGAAAAGTGTTTAAAAAAAGTTTCTCAGAAAATCAATTTATAGTCATGAGTGTTTCTTTTACTGATTGTTAAAGGTCTCTTTAAATTGTTACGTGATGGCCTAAAGTGGTGCACATGATAAAAATAGCGTGCCATCTATTACTACAAACCCTAAGCTACCAAAATGCCAAAAAATTCCATGATTTTAAACATTTTAGGCGAATTTTCAGCGTAGCCTTACCTTAAACCTAAAACCAAAAGTAAATACAGCAACACTATATGCACACAAGTAACTGTTCTAGCTAGCAGCTTTCCAGGTCAGGAGTACTAGAGCTTTTAGAGGAATCGTATTGCACTCTAAAATTCCTAAGGAAAGACATCAATGAAAATAAATATTTTGATCTTCTGTAAATAGAAAATTTGGTTTTAGGAAGACCTGGTATCCTATTTTTTTGACCTCCTCTCCAAACTATTAGGTACAACAAAATATTAATACTCTATCTAATTTATTACTTATTGTTATCAGGAATAATTACGTCCTGTAAAATGTATAAGTATATGAAATTTTGAACCAATAACAAAGGACCTCTTGGAAGCGACACAAGTATTATGTTTCACAAGATAATGTTCATCATAGAGATTTAGGCGTTTATAGCGTTATTTGACAGAGATTGTGTGTCAGGCATAAGAACATCATTCAGAATGATGAATAGTAACACACAAAATGTAAATATTTGCAAATATCTTGTAAACTGAGTCATTATGAAGAATTAAGAAAATATCTTAACCAAAGGTTTACGTTAAACATCAATTTAGTGTTTTAGTATAAGGATACTTTAAAATATGTTTAATAAATTACCTCTGCTCCAAAATACCATTTGCAAGGAAAATCTTTTCTTATTTATGGTTCCTAAAAATTGTTCTAATGATACACACCAACACACCATATGTTCAATATATTCACAACTGTATACACAGTATAGCGTCAGCCATGGCTGTCTACAGGTCACAGAACCATGAGGGGGGAGTGGTATGCACATTTGTCTGAAACAAGCATTTACCTGTAATTTGATATGTAAACTCATATAATTAGTCGGCACTTATTGTCAGTATCATGCAAATACATATACTGCTGTGGTTAAAAATATTTCTGTTGTAAGGAAATATATCTAAAAAGGCTAAGTATGGACAAATGTATCCTGAACATATATGGACAAATTCCTTGCTCCAGAAGTTTAAGACGATTTACATTTGCCTGTCAGTTTCATTTGCTCTAATAATTTACATTACGAGTTTTGAATTAAGATTGCAGTAAGTAAGTTAAATAAAATTCAACTGAAATTTGTAACCGTAGTTTCGCGTTATATTTAGAAAAGTAATGAAAAGTTTATAAATTTATAAAAAATTATTATGTAAATCTATTTCGTAATTTAAACAAGTAAAAATATACGTAATTTTGTATTGGCCATAAATTGTATATTGTAATGATGTTACGGGGAATTAAATCGGCAAATCACAGAATTAAGATAGGAGTAACGATAGTTAGGCAAAACCAAAAATGTTGGTATAAAGATGTTTTGTAATGATGAGTGTGATGAGTAGTGGTGCTGCATCAAGATAATTTATGTAATAGTTGGTGCTGTTTAAATATAACAAAGTAAGAGTTTATCGAGATGTTGGAAGTATCTTTAAAGTGACTGGGAAAGGAAGTTTAAGTAAAGTGTAATTCAAATAATACGATTAAATAGTTACAAAACTTGACTTCACCGAAACTTTATTCCGATATTCTGGACTACCGTCTGAAATTCTCTTTAAATAATCATAAAAGAAAATAACTGATTGAGCAGTGTTAAAATTGTTGTTAAAATTTGCATGAAAACATTCGCGTGCATTAGTTGTGTAGGGAATTGCTTTTGGAATTAATCCGCACTATAATCATATAATCTGTAACATTTACTGACCATTACTATTGCGAGCTATAGATGACAATTCAGCCCCAAAATTTTTCCCACTATATTACTATTGCTAGTTTGCAGTCCAATATACTTTTAAAACATGTACTAAAGCAAGAATGGCATAAATTTCTACTTTCCTGTTATTTTTGCTGACATTCATGTACCGATGCTACTGCATCTTTAGGTAAAGGAACACCGGAGCTTCTATAATATACCAAATATGATTGGTATACTCTCCATAAAACCGAGTATAAAATATGTAATTTTGGTGCACCTTAACTTTAGTATGAATTGACTGAATTGTGTTTTGTGGAAAGTACCAGCCTGTATTTATGAAAATGTGACCAACAACATCAACATATGTGTGTAAGTGTTGAGCAGCTACCTAAAGACTTGAAATAATAAGTAAATTTGAACAATGACATTCTTTAAAGAACTTCCGCTGGAGACACCAGGAACTAGACTCGTTGGTATGAGGAACATAAATGATTGTCCGGAAGTAGCTATTATCAGAAACTGTACTGTTGTCCATGTTTGTTTATTGGTGTTACAAAGGGCACGTCGAACAACAATGGTGTGGCATATTTGAAACGCTTTATTTTTAAGCAGACGAGAAATGGCATTCGCGGATATAATGACATCGAGAACTG
>CM060950.1:124284153-124488278 GCA_030765055.1 Mantis religiosa
TATTCTAAGTTTTGCTAGCAATTCCTAATAACCAAGAATTATTTCTACGTACATTGCAATTACAAACTGCGCTCCTTCTGTAACCGCCTATGTGTACTTAGTGTTTTATCAGATTTCTACTGTGTGTCGTTGCGGTCGCAATTACTTGGTAAAGCCACGAACATTTAAAATGTTAATTTGTACTGGTTTTCTTTATTGCGATTTATTTTAGCGTTAAAATAATACTTCTGTACCACGAACATACGTCTTAGATAGAGGAGGCCTACAATCCTTCGAAGATTTGAATGACCAGATTTAATTGAATATATAGGAGTATCACGGGATCTGGAGTATAAATAGGATTAAAAACTGGAGATTCGGTTAAGTACAAAACTTGTATATAAGATGTACATCTTCAAGGATGACAGGTGAATATTCTCAAGAAAATGTCATAATAGTAAACTACACTTTACTTAAGAATGTTTCGAAAATCAAAACTTTCTCAAATATAGATCTAATGACCTTAATTAAAGAGCTAAATTTTCGTAATCTTTTTATGACAAATGAAATACATAACCGCTATCTGTAGAGAATGTTCTCAGAGGTCCTTTTCATTCTGATATAGGTCACATAACTGTAAAGCATTAGAGGTAGAGCAAATATGTTACCCATATAGATGTTGTTAAAGGATCTATCTGTAGTGTCATTAAACCTGCTAGTGCTTTCCTAGCCAATCCTTAACTTCAAAAATATAAATGTGATTACCTCGGAAAAGAACTTTCATCCAAAATCCGAACGACCGCCAATTCATTACACGTTACCTGTTTGTTGATGGAAGGAAGAGAAAAAGTTTAGACCAGCAGTAAACCTTTCTCACTTGGGGCACTCATCTTGCCGCCGCTGTCGTGAACCATAAATGTATACAGGAGCTCTATACCCAGCTCGGGATATCATTTGTGAACATCTGAGCTCTTTCGTACTAATGCCGGTTTTATATCACAGCTAAGTGTACTTCCAGCTTAAAGAGAAAATTAATAAATGAATAAAATAAGTATAAGCTTAATATGTTGCAATTATATATCCTTTGGTAGACTTTCCTTATAAAACAATAATTATTGTCGGACTGTATGGACTCTGTATGCATTAAAGCTACAACTTACTACCGCCTACATCATGTTTACATCAACATCACACAGTGTTCTTTTTCATTTATGGAAAATACTGTGAATAACTAAGACAAAGTATTACATCTATAGCAATTCCACGTTGCGCGTCAGCTGTATCATGCTACGTGTACGTACTGTTTACTGAAACTTCCACCGCGTGTCGCTGTTGTCGCAGGAAAGACGCGGGATATTTGCACTTCAGGTTTTTAAACAGTTTTCTTCTCTGAGTTTTATTTTTGGTTTAAAATAACACTTTCTGTACACACCGTACATAGTAGGTAGAGGAGTGCTTGCATTCTATAAAGAAATTCACTGTACCGATTGTGCCACTATTACCTATTTTGGTATCATCGAATCCAAAAATTTGTTATGTTCACTAAAACCTAAACGTGGATAATCAGTTAAATACCGAATCTGTATATATGTTCAGTAACTTTAAGGATTACCAGTGAAGATGCTCAAGCACATTTCATAGTAAGCCTAAGCACCGAAGATTTTCTCCTGGTTAAAATAACTCCAATGATTTTAAATCAAGTAGTATATGGTTAAAATAGCTTAAAAATGACATACACATTAGAAATTTTCTGGAAATACCTTCGGAATTCCATTTCATTTCCGATCCTGCCGTGTAGGTGTAACACGATTCGCTTATTCCCGCCTGATCCAGTGTACCATAAGGAATTCTCAGAAGCGACACTTTGGTTCCATATGCCACTGTAAATGAATGTGGCGTTTGATTCCAAGTACATACTTCTCATTACATAAACATAACTATTTGAAACAAAAAAACATCATGTACCTCAAGAAAATGATGTCAATTACTCCATTTACAAAACAAAGCTATAAATTTCACATTAGAAACTGAAAATGATGGATCCCCTCCTGCTCAGGTTTTGAAGATAAAAAGAAATAATAATACATTGGATTTTGGTAGTCATAGAAGGTATACTCATATATTTGATTACATAAAAATTAATGGTTTTAACCTTTCATCTATAAGTTTAATGTTCTAACAGCTTTTGATATAGATTAATAATTATGCCCATGAATAAGGGGGTCAGATATATCTTAAGGTTGGAAGTTTTCCCTTATCCTGAAAGATGCATGTGTGGTAAATCTAAGCACTATGCACCCTCTACTCATTTGAACATCATTAAATTCATAGTCCGATATGACTTGATATAAATTCTTTTCCCTTATCCTAAAAGAATGTCTGGTAACTCTAGTCTCTACGTATCCCTACTTATTTGAACATCATTCAATTCATCGTCCGATATGACTTAATATGGAGATTTTCCCTTATCCTAAAAGATGAATGATTGGCAAGTCTTGGCTTTTTGTATTCTATAATTATTTGAACACTATTTATTCATCGCCCGATATGACTTATCGTTGGAGGTTTTCCTTTTTCCTGAAAGATGATTTTGGGTTATCTCTAACCTCTACGTACCTTGAACATAATTTCATTCATCGTGCGATAGGACTTAACCTTGATGGTGTTCCCTTATCCAAAAATATGAATGTCTGGTAAGTCTGAGCTCAATGCATCCTGTATTCATTTGATCATCATTTAATTCATGGTCGGATATTACTTAACGATGAAGGTTTTCCCTTATCCGCAAAAATGAATGTCTGGTAATTCTGAGCTCTACGTACCCTGTACTTATTTCAACTTAATAATGTGACCTTGTTGGTTCGTGAAATTAAAAGTCCAATTGCAAAACTCATAAATGTTCTTTATTTCCACCGAATTACAGTCGGAACACTTGCCGATTACACAGAATTACGTAATGCACACAATTACAATTCACCAGTTGGTCTGTCACAGGTCCACTGCACGCCCACAGTTACGTACAACTGCTCTGATGCACGTTCACAGTCTTCCGGTCCGTTCTCTCACTGGGTGCTCCTCACGACTGCTCGACAAGAACTTCCAACTACGTGGAAAGTGACTCAGAGAGAGACACATATTGAAGACTCTGGTAAGAAATAACACGGCCCTGAAAGGAAGGTGGCGGAGCATGAGTGGCGTTATGCCATCAGGTCCCGCTGCCTTTTTTGGTTTGAGGCGCCGGAGTACGCCCTGAAGCTCACTGGGCCTTATTACTGGGAGTCTGTCCGTCTCAGCCGGGGGTCGCCGAAGGTATCGACGAACCTCCTGCCTAACGCGGTCAGAGAAGGCAGGGTCCTGGGAGTCTTCTCTAGGCCTCATGGTCCTCTCAAGGTAGTCGGCGAACACCGTAGCCTTGGCCTGTGGTTCGTAGGACAGGCCTTGGGTACCCTGGAGATGGGAGTTTGGTGTCCCTTGGCGGTTCCGAAGTCTTTCAATGACCCTCCACACGTCTCCGTCCTCGAGGTTCATACGAGACATCGTGTCCTCCCACGCGCGCACTCTGTGCTCACGGAGGCGGGCACGAAACTCTCGGCATAGTTGCCGATGAAGCCCTTGATTATCAGGCGTGCGGTGTCTCTGGTAGAGAACTGAACTGACTCGCCAACTACAGGCCTTATATAGGGAAGATCGCCGTTTCTGAAAAGTTCGTGGCGCGCACAATTAGCCCGAGGTTTCGAGACGTCTGGTGAGAGGGGAAAGAGACGGTACAGGGCTCGTGCCACTTTCCTAATTATCCCTTCAGTTAGTGACACGAGACAAATGGGTAGGCGAAGCCTTGATTAATATTGTGACTTGTTATACATCGTACAATAACGCGTTAAAAATTTAATTACCTTGAGGCCTCTTGTCCATGTTGTATATAAAACGTCATGTGATGAAGCTGTTTCTGGAATTATTTTTCTTTAGGATTACTACGGAGACGTTTAAGCACCAAACCTGTAATTGTTTATCTTAAATTTGGAGCCAATGAATAATTACGTCTTTGTGGAAGGGTGCCTTGAGAAATTATGTGAGTGTAATGTTCTTTGCCGTAGTTATAAGCAGGCCTCAAGTTTTGATGAACCAAAAGGACCAATGAACTGATTTAAAATAGTGAGTTAAAATGTTTGCCCTCTTTTGAGAGTACAGCACAATTCTCACTTCTATTTCCTTACAACTATAATTAAAAACTGGCAGTAATTTAAACCTGAGTGCTAGCCTCGGAACCTGTCTGCCTCAGGTTCAAGAGCTCGCGAGTTTGAATCTGGGTCAGGGCCAGCTACCTGGATAAGGTTTTACCGGGGTTTTCCAATAATCTGAAAGACCCTTTCGGGTAATTCTAAGCTCCACTGACACTGGACTCATTTGAACATCATTTTACACATTTCATTTAACGCCAGATATGACTTAACGTTGGAGGACGTAAATTACAAACAAAACAAAACAAAAAAAATAACTTGAGTATATATATCCCAGGAAGAAGAACGTGTAAAAAAAATTGTTACCTTCCTTAGAGTTATTGCAATAGGTAATTTGTAGCCTACTGAGTTTCTCGAAATTTAGGGCACGCCTGTTTTTGGAAAGCAGGTTTCTTACTCTGACAAAGTCGTTTACAACTCTGGTGATGCATCTGAAGCAAACTTGAAATTCGCTAAACCACTGACCTTTTAAATGCAGGAATTATCAACTACTTCATTGGTTAGCGCTTGATGAATGTGACACAAGCTTTTTTATCCTGAGGGTTGATCAACATTTTTCACCTTCTTTTCTTCCAGCTTTTCCCATTGCACTTTTCTTTTTTAATTTGAAGATGCATACACTTCAAAAATTAGTTAAAGTTTGTTAAGAGTGGTTATGAAACTAAATTTCCAGGCTCAGTTTACTCCTGCACACGGACGATTCTTTGAAAAAAGTGTTCTATGTAAGTGGGAGTGGCGTATTTATAGCCGATGAACTAAACTAAACATCACGTTCGCGTAATTAGCGTTTGACACGCGCCGATGTTGTGTCGCGTCCCGGCGCGTTGGCCTTCAAATCCTTCAACCTCCTGCCGACGTCGTCCTCCACCATGGCGTTCAGGGAATTGACGCTGCTGTCGGTTTTTCCTACCAGCTCATTAACGCGGCTCCCCAGGATTTCCGACGCACTCGCCTCTGTGACGTCCTCTTTTACGCCGGTCAACTGTTCTTCAAACATTGCGGCGAGAGCCTCGTTCGCCGCGTTCATTTCCGTGGCCAGACTGCCGTCCGCTGCTCTGATTTCTGTGGTTAACTCGGCCTTCATTTCTTCCATCTTCTCGGTGATGCTGTCGTTAGCCGTCTTCATTTGTTTCAGTCGCGCGGACAGGTTGTTATTTGTAGTCTCCAGCTTCGCGGCCAGGCTGTTATTAGCAGCTTCCGTTTTTGCAGCGAGCTTTTCATTTGCCGTCTTCATTTCCTTCAACGCGGCGGTAAGGTTGTCGTTGGCCATCTTCATTTGATTCAACTCTGCGGCCAGGTTGTTATTTGCCGCCTCCGACTTCGCTGATAATTCGTTCATCTTCTCCAAAACCATTTCCAATGCCGATTCCATTGCCGTTATCCCACTTCCTGACGCCAGTTATGACTTTGTGGGTTCGTGAGATTAAAAGTCCAATTGCACCACTCAAAAATGTTCTATATTTCCACCGACTTAAAGTTGAAAACTTGCCAATTACACAGAATTACGTGATGCACACAATTACTCTTAACCATTTCGTCCGTTACAGTTCCACTGCACGCTCACAGTTACACACACTCTTCCGATATCCGTACACAGTCTTCTCGTCCGTACACTAGCACGGCGCTGCTTCGCTGCTCGCCAAAAACTTACTCAATTCACTCACTGCAGCCCTTCTTATAGGAACGTCACAGTTTTCTTGAAGTCTCTCGTTTCAGTGAATCACCGCGAAGGTTCCTGACTGCCGGGGAGGTAGGAAGAGGCGGCCAGCGACAAGTGGCACTTCCCTAATCATCCCCTCAGTTAGTGACTGAAATAAATCGGTGGGTGTGTCCAAACGCCTCCGTCTCCTGCTGCTGCTGCCGGCCGGTTCTATAGGGAGTTCCGACGTTTGGGTGACAATATAATTGATAATAATATGCAATTTATTTATTAATATATACCTATTGCTTAGTTATATTATAATGCTATTGCATAATGCTTAATTTCTCAGTTTGTATAAAGTGTAAAATATGTGCAACAGAAGCAGTATATAATATAGTGATATTTCCTTTTTTTTGTAATTTACGTTCACCAAAGTTAAGTCATATCGGACGATGAATGGAATGGGTGAAATGATACTCAAATGATCCCAGGGTCCATAGAGTTTATAGATACACGACATTTGTCTTTCAGGATAAGGGTAAACCTTGGAAGTACCTTATCCAGGTAACTCACCCTGTCCGAAATTCGAACTCGTGACCTCTTGAACGTGACGCAGACATGCTACCACCACGCTAAATAGGGAGGCGTGTTTGTCTTTGTAGAACAGAAGTAAATCGTCAGCGTATTGTGCCATTTCGCCTCGTGGCTCTGTGGGGAAATCTGCCATAAAGATGTGTGGGAGATGGTATAGAGCCTTCGGGGACTCCGCCTCTCACTGGTCTGAGTGTTAATGCTTTCCCCGCAACTGAGACTTTAACTATGCGGTGTCGCAAGAAGCTGTTTAGAATGTTGATAATATGTGCGGGGAGCCTCAGTTTGCTCAATTTATACAGTCACCCGGCATACCACGTCGTAGAGAAAGCCTTCTCGACATTCAAAGAAACCGCTGCAGTGAAGGCGCCTTCCTGGAAGCTCAGGGCGGCGGTCTCCACCACTCGCAGTAACTGCTGAACTATCAAGTGCCCAGGACGAAATCGAAACTAATGGTTGGGTATGGCTTAAATGTCTCACAGAATGTGGGACAATCGGATGAGAATCAACCTCTCGACAACTATCGAGAGGTTGGAAAGGAGGCTGATGGATCGGTAGCTGGAAGGTTGCAACGGATTCTTCCCAGGTTTCAATATGCATATCACCCGGGCCTCACTCCACTCTCGTGTAAAGTACCCAAGGGTGAGGCACATATTGAAAACCCAGGTTAAGAAGAGAACCGCGTTTAAGGAAAGATGGCGGATCATGAGGAGTGTCAGCCCATCAGGACCCGCCGCCATTTTTGGTTTGAGACGCTGGAGTGCGCCTTGTACTTCACATGGGACAGATGGTTGGGAGTCTTTCCGCGTCCTCAGGAGGAAGACACAGGAGCCGGTGCCGACGCAACACCTGGGGCCCCGGCTGGAAGACTTACTGGAGAGGGCGGTCTTAAGCACTATTATGTTTGCACAATATTAACTATTTTGAAGCAGTGTACTGATATTGATAAATGAGTTACGCAAAACGTTGTCAAGAATCGATCTAAATTTTACAGTAATAAACCAGTGTATTGATGACATCTCATTTGGGGAGGTCTGAGTGGTGTCATAACAAATGTTCAATTTGTTTTACATACAACTATGCACACATCTTACTAACTGGTGCTATAAGAATGAATATATAAATGACACTGGTTAAATGTGTTATAAATAAATTAGCTCTAACACACTTTCGCTCCGAAACACAATATTTGTTGCTTGGTTATATTGATTTTTGTATGCAACACGGCTCAAGTTTATTGTCCTTGATATTTATAATTAGCTTTCAACACGAAGGTATCATTATTAATGTTATATACTTGTGATGATTCCTAATACCTAAGACATTCATATTTACGAAGCAATTTCTACTTCCGCGCCCTCTATAACTCGCAACGCGCACCTCCTCTTTCATGAAACTTCCACCATGTGTGCTGTAGTCAAACTCACTACACGTGAGGGAAATGTCAACTGGAGGTTTCTATCCATGTTTGTGTGTCAGCTTTATTTTAGTGTTATCTTGTTGTATTTTCTGTTCCGCAAACATACATAGCAGGTAGTGGAGTAGTTGCATTCTAACCAGATACTTAATGACGATGTTTTACTGGAGATAGATATTTTGAGATCACGGAAAGAAAAACTGACTTTTGAGCCAAACTAGAAATTGCAAAATCGGGTATATATTAAAGTTATATACGATTTACACGCGATACTGCGCTACTAAATAAATGGAAACATTTTTATCAAAATTAACTCTTATATCATAATTGTAGTAGCATATGATTGTAATATGTTTATGCCACATGAAATATACTAAATTTGCAGGAAATGTCCTCAGAAGTCGTTCTCATTATGAATCACTTTACATAACCGTAAACAGTAAGAGATAAGCGAAGAGTAACTACACATATGTCCTAGATCTTCTTATAAAACACAATTTATGTCTGATACAATTTATTTTTTTGAGTGAAAAATTTCGGATTTACCCTTTGTTATATGTCACAATTTCCCAATAGTTATGTTTTTTTTTAATAGTGACAAGTCGTTATTACTTTCTATTATGGACTTACTAGAGTTATAAAGTATTGTATTATCGTCCAATAATTCAATATCGATGTTTCAGTAGCAACACACGTTTTGAAGTCCCTAGAACTAGAACGTATTTACAAATATATACCATCCGTGCAGGAAATGTAGAGGAGCAATTTCGATTTAAGAAAGCTATGAGAAAACTATATGAATGTAAGAATGAGATTTTTTATTTTCTTATGGAGATACAAAGAGAAGGAAATTTCAAAGCCATCCCCTAGTTAATCACTTATAAAACATTTGACTGTCACTTAAAGTCTATTGTCTTTTTTCTCTTCACGACATTATAGACAGAAATGTTACTGTAATATATCTAAAGTTTGTATATTGATATAAAGTATCCATTAATTATCTAACTTGAATCTAAAACAATAAAGAATCATTTCGTATTGTGAAGTATGTTTAATGTGACGACTAATGCCAGGTAAATCCTGAAGAGGCGCTGCTGACAGCTATATTAAAGCTATTTATAAATTTTGCTCTTCCACTTCTCCTTCCTTGTGTAGCATTGTAGAAAACGCTAGAACAATAAAAAATAATTACTAAAATAAAAACATTGCACCATTTTAGAACTTCAATTAATTAATTGAATGAGGACAGAGATATACAACATAACTCGAACAAAATTGATGAACGTGTCAAATACGTGTTAGTGTTGGTACTACTGCAGTCGGGAGTAGACATTCAGCCTCAATCTGAACATTGTTCTACCATGAAGAAGTGCTCAGGTTTATTTAAATTCTCCTTCTTTGACCAACATTCAGATGTACTGTCACTTGTCTTCGAAAAGACTTCACAGAGAGACTACTTGAGACTTGCTGTTGTAAATTGCTTTGAGAAGTTGTTTCTTATGATATATCTGTATATATCTGGCATTACCTGTTTATAGTGTTCCTTTACTTGAAGTCTTGTCCTTCTGTCTGGCTACATTTTATTCATAGATTCTAATTTTGAGGATTTGAACACCAGGTAACTCATCCCTTCATTCAAAGGCAATTATAAAATTTTCAAATTAAGATGTTATGGAATACAACATAATTATGAATAATCAGACTTCATTTATGACGACGTTTGTCTCCTTTAGTTTCTCAAGAAAGCACTAGAGATGGTCATTTATATTATCTGTACTGTGCATTTTCTGTACAATTAATTACTTGAGAAGCGTAGCATTGCGGGCAGTGTCTTTACTTTTAACACCTTTGAGGTTAAGCAATGTTTTATTTGTTTTAATTCTCGAGGTGAAGTCATGAAAATGAGTTCTCTCTTTGTATTTGAATCGCTTTCTTTTGAGGTTTGACGTCATTTGCCGTCTTTGTTTATTCTCCGGTCACAAAGACAGAAAGCTCAATGTGAGTGAGCACGGCTTGTACTTGTACTTGTCACGTATCGCAGTTGTCTTTCATCAGAGGTTTGACATGACAAACACCGGTATTTGTAGCCATGTTTTCCCTCACAATATTTTATACTGCTTTTGTTACATGTATTTTACCCTTTTTACAAACTGGGAACGATCTGGACCACAAAGCTGTTGTATTTATTTAGTAATTAATTGTATACTGCTCTGAATTAAATGTATAAAAGAGATACAAAGTCCATGGTGAGGTGAAGCCAAGATTTTTAGAATGTACAACCTGATAACATAAAACGCCTGTCAATTGTTCACTAAAAACAGGTTACATAACATCAAAAAACTGAGTCCTTGAGAGTGTACAATTTCTTTAGTAGACAAGTTCTCTCCGTAGCGCAATAAACAATGGATAACTGACCTAACGTTCTTGTTGGGTATAATTCATTTTAAATATTTTTGCAGTCGAGAAACAGCTCCTGATATAATACAGCTTTATCAAGTTTGTTTATTTTATTCTTAAACGAGACATGGACGAATTTATAATTTTCCTTCATTAAAAGCATAAAATTGTGTACTTGCAGAATACCCTCTGATACATTGTTTTAATCTAGGTATTCAGTGCCAGTAATGACACCAAAACGTAAAAATTTTGATTATATTTTCAGCGCGTTCTCTATAAGTTAAATCAAATTTTCAAACAGGGCTGATGAACTAATGTGAGATGCAGCCTCAAGACACGTATTGTCTGTATACCTATGATTTAATTAAATTTTGCAGGTATGCCTTCAAATTTGGCAATATCCGCTACTAAATACAAATATTTAGAAAATGTCAAATGTATACAACTTTTATGTTAACTCATTAGGAAATTAGTGAAATCTTGCACAATGTTAGCTGTTTAATTGTATTTATATCACAACCATCTATAAATACTCAGAAATACGAGATGAAAGATTGAAATTGAAATGAATATACAAAAAATATCTTTATTTTGTTGCTGATGTATAACTTTCTGTAGGCTTTCGTTCTGAAGCACAATAAACGCTGTCACGTTATATTGATTTATATATTAAATATAACTCGAAGTTACCCTCATTCACATAAAGCACGTCTTCTACTTTAAAACAGAACTTCTTGTGTCCTTATGTTCTGGAAGGTATTTGTAATAAGTATGATAGTTTGACAAATACATAGCGATTATAGCCTGCGCGCCATCTACTAACGTCGACCTGCACTTAGTGTTTCACAACACCGTCACCGTGTGCCGCTGTGATCCCAGTCACTCATTAAGCAGACAGAACATTTGTACTGCAAGTCTGTTTCTGGTAGCTTCTCTTTTTTCTTCTTTGGCGTTAAATTAATACTCTATGTACCACGAATATGCGTACAAGGAGGATCATATTATATTCGGAAATAAAATGCCGAGGTTGCTATGAAAAATATATTCTGGTATCATCTGCAACTAAAATGAACAGAAAGGTCGGTTAAATATCAAACTGTGCATATTTTCAACTTTTTAAGGTGGCACTCGAAACTTTTCAAGAAAAGCTCATAATAAATCACCATTAAGTAAATGCAACTTTGAAGTTCTAAAAATCACTTTGAGTGACTTTAGTTGAGATACGTTATTATGATTGTTGTTATGATTAATGAAGTGCACATTGAAGCAATGCCCTCAGAAGATCTCTTCATCATCAATGATTTTTTATAACTGGTAAACTGTAAGAGAAAATCTATTAATATTGCTAAACATTTAAATATTAAGAAATAAGGTAAATTATGAAGGAAAAACAAAACCCAAATTTAGTATAAAACGTGAATTAGTAAAAGTCTTACTAAATCAAATGAATAAATACAGTCTAAAGTGTAACAATGAACTGAGGTTGGAGTTGCTATAGCCGCAGGTAATCTCTGCTAATACAACTAATAATGATATTAAACATTCATAACACTAAATAATAAATATAATTTCATCTTACAACATTCACGCAATAGCTACATCTCCTACTTGAGTTAATATTCCGACATTATAAGACTTTGATAACAAATAACTAAACAATTAAGTGTAACATCTCCTTATATATAACATAAAGACAAATATATAACATAAAGACAGTTATAAAATTACCTAATGCTACAAATTAATACAAAACTAACAAATATAACGATAATCAATGTAATATTAATAACAAATACTCAGGACAATAAGCTACAGATAAATAAACAGTTGAAGTGTTACTTGACGTAAACATACTAATGTTAACTCCTGACGGTCTAATAGACAATTCGTATCTTACAAATTACAATTTTACAACAAATTTGTATGAAACAATACAAAATAATTTAGCTCTAAGTTTTATGATTATAATATAATTACATCTTATCTAATTTAATCTTAAAATTATTAATATTTAACACAAATAAACTAATATGTAAACCCTTAAGTATAACACATCCTTTAACTAAAATCTCAGACAATATCTTACATTTTAAGTCCGTCAATCATTAAACATTAAGCTGGCTGGCGTCATTCCAGTTGTCGTGTGTAGACGAGCGGTAGGCCAGCAAGAACAGTGGCACCTTGACGTCCCAGTCTCGCTGGTGGCTGGCCACGACCTTCCTTGCCTCTAAGGTCTTGATGTATCTTTCGACCATGCCATCCGACTGGGGATGTAGAGGCGTCGTGCGGGTCTTGTTCACCCCAAGCCTTTGTAGTGCCTCTTCATTAGGTTGGACTCAAAGTTGGTACCCTGGTCACTGTGTAGCATTAACGGCACCCCAAACCGACAGAGCGCTTGCTCCACGAGGCAGTCTGTGATTGTCTTTGCCTCTTGGTTTGGGATGACATACACCTCCGGCCACTTGGTGAAGTAGTCCACGACCACCACTAGGTACTTGTTGTCTCGGTCGGAAAATGGAAACCGTCCTGCAATGTCAACGGCGATCCATTAGAATGGCACTCCGACGTTGTACTGCTGCTTGAGACCCCGGCTCCTAGTCTGGGGGCCACGACTCGCCGCGTACACGTGACACTGACGCCACAATTTCTCAGCATCTGCTCGGAGTCCCAGCCAGTAGTAGCGCTGCCGTAGTTTGTCAATCGTTGTGTTCGCTCCCAGGTGTCCTCCCGAAGTACAAGCGTACACTTCCTCCAAGATTTCCGGGACCTTACTCCAGGGAAGTACCAACTGTTCTCTCTGCGTCTTCCCATCGGGTGACTCCCATACCCGGAACAGCACGCCATCTCTGGCCTTCAACGAGTCCCATTGGGCCCATTACGACTTGTAGGTGGCGCTCCTCGGTGCGATGTCCTCCCAGGTTGGTCTCGTCCCTTCCTCCACTTCCCTCAAGAGTGGCCCCAATTCTGCGTCCGCCAGCTGCTCCCTCCTCAGGCCTGCGCTATCCCAGCCATCCGCAGGCACTGCCACAACTACTCGGACCGCTGCGGCACGCTCCTTCTCTTCCACTCTTGTGCTCTAGCCTCACTCTTCTGGAATTGCCTTCGGGATATGGCGTCAGCGTTACCGTGGCTCTTCCCTCTAAAATGTTCCGAGGTGAAGTCGTACTCCTGCAGCCTCTGGACCCAACCTGCTGTCTGGCCTTCCGGTCGCGCGGTCACCATCACCTCGCTCCTCGCGGGGACAACCACGTCTTCGTGAAGACGACCCTGTAGATTCCAAGGCGCTCTTCGTGTTCACGGAGTATAACCTCTTCTCCGTTGAGCCGCAGGACCGTCCTGCCGACTTCGACCGTCGCCTCGTGGCTCCTGAGATCATCCAGTCCAAGAATCACCTCCTCAGCCACCTTCGCGACGAGCACCCACAGACGCACGGCACTCCGCCCCAAGGTCAGCTCCAGCTGGGCCTCCTTCTCCACAGGCAAGGTGTCGCCCAATGCCGTGACAAGCTCGTATGCTCGGCTCGGGTTAGTCATCGGCAAACCCTTCGCCAAGTCAGGTCTGATGATGGTTACGGCTGCCCCAGTGTCCACCAGCACGTGGCACGTCTTCCCTCTCACCCAACCCTCCGCGATGAGGATGTCATTCATACGCCGGCTGACGGCGCACAGTGTCACTCGAGGGGATGGTGGTAATGGCGCCGACGTGCCCCTCTCCACGCCGGGGCTTACTTGTTCTTCCAGCTGCCCTTCCTCGTGTTGGCAGTCTCTCTGCAGGTGCCCGGGCCATTCACACCCCCAGCACAGGCCACTAGGTGTTCGCCGGCGTCCCGCGGCTAGTCTTTTGTCTCCGGTGTAGCGGACACTACTCGTTCTCGAAGTCGGGATAGCTGTTACCTTGGCCGCCTCCATCCTTAATGCTGCTGTCAGCTCCCCGTGGATGGTTTTATAATCGCCGAGCATTGTGCGCTGACGAATCTCCCTATCTCGTACCCCGTCCACGAATGTATAGGAAGCTTCACGGGATACTAACTCTGGTGGGAGGTCGACTAGGGCCTTGCTTGCCAGCTGTTCAACTTCCAGGGCGAACTCCTGCAGCGTCTCCCTCGGCTGCTGTGACCTTGCCTTTAACTGGCTGCGGTACGCTGCGGCTAAGCGGTGGTTTCCGAAACGATACTCCAGGGCCTCCCAGATGTCCTTGAGCGCCGCCGTTGTCTGCACCGCGTTTAGCACTTCCGCGGCCCGTTCCTGGAGGCTGGCTATTAACTGTGTGGCCTCCTCCACTGGCGACCATTTGTTGTGCTTGGCCACTGTGTCGAACTGGTGGCGGAAGGTTTCAAACGTTGACGCGCCGCCATACTTCGGAGGTTTGATGCACGCAGAGGTTTTGTCGCGTCCCGGCGCGTCGGCCTTCAAATCCTTCAGCCTCCTGCCGACGACGTCCTCCACCATAGCTTTCAGGGACTTGACGCTGCTGTCGGCATTTCCTTCCAGGTCGTTAACGCGGCTCGCCAGGTCCTGGACGCGCTCGTCCACTTGGCCCATTTGCTTGTCCAGCTCCGTCACGTCATCCCTCACGCCGGCCAACTGTTCTTCAAATTTGGCGGCGAGAGCCTCGTTCGCCACCTTCATTTTCGTGGTCAGTTCGGCCATCTTTGCGGTCACTGTCGTGGCCAAGTTGTTGTTTGCCGCTTCTGTTTTTTTTTTTTTTTTTTTTTTTTTTTTTGTTAACTCGTTCATCTTCGCGGCCAAGTTGTTATTTGCCAACTCCACTTGTTTCAACACTGCGGCCAGGTTGTTATTTGCCGCCTCCAATTTCTTTTCCATTTTATCGGTGATGTTTTCATTTGCCGTCTTCATTTCCGAGGTCAGTTCGGCCTTCATTTCCATCATCTTCTGCATATACTCCTTTCCTGCAACCTAAAAACCCTTTCGTTCTGTACTCTCTTTATATGCATCTTATGTAATTTTGTTTACAAGGAAGATAAAGCAACTACAAGAAAGTTATATCCACATTACATAATTAAAATTTGTTTTAAATCTTCTTGAATAATTACAAATGTTTCTTAGCTCTTAAAGATGTTACTGAAAGGGACCACAAGACACGTCATTACCGGGAAATCAGTTTACGACCTAGCGGGAAAACAATGAACTAACTCATCTCGCATACGATGTATCGCCAGGGCCAGCATTTTGATGTGGTGGCTTTTAGCTTTGTTCCTCATTACTTACATTATGTATGTTGTTCGCAAGAGAAGTAAACCTAGAACTAAATATGTACTCCACGATCGAATATGCACAGAGGCTGTTAAGATGGAGTCAATGTGGCGCACTCTCTCGGTACATAGCAAAACCACAAGATGGCCTCACCAGTAACAGTACTCCATGAACTGACCCAACGCAAATGGCACTGTAGCGGAAACATTTTCAATATATTTGGAGAGATTGGCATACTCAGCATTTCTACCACAAATCTCTGGATATTTATGCCACTGCTCTGACTAACATACCATACTAAAAACCTACAGCACATTAGGCCCGCGCCGTGGCTCAGTGGGTAGACCGCTTGGCTCTCACCAAGGCGGCCCGGGTTCGATCCCAGGCGACCGCAAAGTGAGATTGGTGATGGACAGCATGGCGCGGGGTGGGTTTTCTCCGGGATCTCCTGTTTCCCCCGCCATCTATTTCCGCCGGTGCTCCAACTTCATTTCATGTATCATCAGTGTCATCGCCTGCGGTGCCGTATATAGTAAAAGCGGACGTTAAACACTACACATTTCATTTCATTTACAGCACATTAAATTCCTCCAATGGTTCGTAGTACTGGTTTGCTATTTACTTATAACAAGCAGTAGTATTGTATTCCACCCAAAAATTCGATACCAAAATTTCGTCAACCTTACCACAGGTTACCCCTTATTTTCTCAAAATGGCACTTAACGCTTTGATTTAGCTACATGTATTTAACGTTGTTCAATTTCAAATCTAATCTGTATTATGAATTTCTTGAGAATGTCCTCAGATATCCTCTTTATTCTTAATGCCTTTTAGATAAATGTTAAACCATGACTATTAAACAAAATCTGGTCAGACAAAAAATTTAAAACTCATAAATTTCTGTGGAAATAATTATTTCAGAGATATTCAATGTTATTGACTTACATTTTCGAAAATTTATTCTCTTTTCAATTAAAAAAAGGAATTGCGACTTGCTATATCCTCCCAACACGAAGAAAACGGAATTTCAAATCTAACATATAGCGAAGAGATCTAATACAATCTGACTAACCCTTAAGCCTACAGCATTCTCTTATTTTCCTTATTTGTCTGCAAAGAAATCTTTAATAAACTAAATCTACAAACTTACCACTGAGCAGATAGAAAAATAAACGTTTGTAAGGATCGTTTGTCATGTGAGTGCAGGAGATTGGATTTGTTTTTGTATTAGCGACGGTACTTATCTACGCCACCGGTGTGACAGTATTTCATCTCGTAGGGGTTCTTTCACGTGACATGCATATATTAACATGGAGCTATTGCATTTTCACTGACTCAAAGGTCCTTGTTGTGGACTGGCTTTGCCAGGCCGGAGCCAAAGCTGCTGAGCCATCCAGACTTTGATGATTATTAAAATAGTTACGGAAAAGTTTGTCATTTAATGATGTAACTTGAAAATGTTAAACAAATACGATAAACACTTGGAATAAGCGATGTTTTAGAGCTGGCATGGTTTTGTATGATTTCAAATTTCGCTGTCCTTCTTAAGAACTGTTGTACAGGTGTTTGTGCAGTGGGATCTGCCGACGTATTTCATGCCTTACTGTACAGATAGCAGCTCAAGGATGTCATTAGCTTATTGTTTTAAAAATAGGTAACGATATCGTTTATAAAGGATTACGCGAGGCTGCATATTGCCAAAGTTGTTGCTAAATATCTTGCAAATATCAACGTGATGTGCAACCCTCACCCTCCGTATAGTCTAGATTTAGCCCTATGTGTCTTTTTTCTATTCCCTAACTTGAAGAAACGCCTTCATGGGAGGCATTATCAATCTTCAGAAGCAGTGGTGAAGGCTGCGGAGGCGATTTTGAAGGATCTCTCAAAAATTGTTTCCAGCATGCCTTTGAAGAGTGGCAGAAACCCTGGGACAAGGGCATCTAATTCAGGGGAGACTATTTTGAGCAGGACCATCAAAATTATGCGGATGAGTAAAGGTAGGTTGTCAAATAAAATTGAATGGTCAATTGTTGTTAAATAAAATTGTTGTCAAATAAAATGGCGTATCATGGACAAAATTCGCTTAAAAGAAATGTCAGGATATATAAGGGCTGCATTTCAGTGTGTAAATCTTCTATTTCTTCAACAAGTTGCCAGCATTTATATTCTTTAAAACTCTATTTAAAATTTTTTTTAAAGGATCATTGGGCGTGACCAATTTGCTGTCCCCTAATATTGATTAATGCTAACTTATGTATGTTCATCACTACCAATCTGAATTCCCTGCTATAAATTTAGATGTAATAACGTACCGAATAGGAACCATTGTAATACAAACTCTCACAGAATACTTCGATAACGGCGTTCCTCATTGGTCGTCATGTGTTAATTCGTGCCACGTTTGATCTCATACACATAACCTGTATAATTGCCAATGAATGAAAGGTTGTTAACAAAACATTGTATTTACTCAGATTTTCCTATTTAACGTTTCTTCTCTTCGTTATGTGTTATGGACTTTAAGGTGCTAAAATCACTCTGTCGATATTATCTGGAAAATTTATCTATTACCGATCACTTTTCATAAAAATATTATGCTTATCCTGGCATGGGTCAATTCCTGGAATACAATGATAGTTTAAGTGATGTTCAATATGCTATTAAACCGAATAAATTAAAGTGGTATAGTTACTTCATTCGTATTAGTTGCCAAGATCATCTCAAAGTTTAATAATAAAGAGTTTAATATGGAATATTAATATACTTAGTAAAGTACATAATTTCTAAATAAACTCTCTTAATCAAGTTTGTCAATAAAACACTAATCATGATAGTAAAACAGTTTCTTTGTATCTAAGAGATTTTAAGCAAATTTGTAAGGTGGTATTAATGCACAGGGATAGTGGTGTAATACATTGCAAGTACTAAATACGCAAAAATAATATATTATTCGCTACTGAACACAGGGTTTTGTATACTGATAATGTTATACAGTGAAATAATATTTAGTACATTAATAGGTTATTTTCATTACTAAGTCCATATTAACAGACATATTAAACAATTAACAGAAACAATTGTAAAAAGACGATGTATTACAGCCGCTACACTTAACGTTTCAAATTGCCGCTGTCTTACTTACTTAACTAATGTCTAAGGAATAAATTAAAACACAGTACAATAAAATAAAATAAATAAATCTTGCCCACTGCACTACCATATTCAAATACCATAAAATACAATAATGAAACGTAAAAAACAATAATTTAAAATAATTCTGTTGCTTTCAAAATTTGCTAGATGCCAAACATTTTCAATTAGCTGTTCAACAACAAATTACAATTTGTTTTAAGATATTTCCAACAAAAAGGTCTTTAAACACTTCCTTTTATAAATTCACTTCTTATAAGTACATTAATCAATCACACATATACCAATCTTAATCCTTTAAATTCAATTTCATTCATATAAAACAAACTATATGCTCTGACTAACCTATCATGCCTACAGTACACGAAATTGTTCCACTGATTTGTAATATTTGCTTGCTATTTACTTAAAAGTAAAAGCGTAAGGCTCATGAAAAGTGTGCCAAGTCTTGAAGGGGGATCCCCATTGTTATAGATGCGCCCTTTATTTTAAAATGTAATACGAAGATGCACTAAAATTACGAAGTGATCTTATAATATTCAGGTTGCCCGATCAAGGTTTCCTTGTTCTGAAATTGTGGAAACGTTGAGATTTGTGAATGTTTAAAGCAGTTTTAGATGTTTATAATAATTAATTAAATTGATGCCATGTTTAAGAATTTTAGTGTTATTTATTATTCCTTAAAACTTCTAAAATACCTGACCTGAATAGCAGCTGGATAGAAGAGTTGCTTGTATGCATATTGATCTGCTGTGTTCAGTTTTGCTTTTGGCTTTAAAGAACAAAATTCCTAGAACAACCAAATATCTGTTAATTCCGCATGTTTCTATTTTTTCTAGCACGTATCAAATAGGAAGAGATGGTATGACACTTCTGACATAACTTCAAAATTGAGATTTTTTCAGGAATACTCCTTTTAAAAATCTGATTAAAAGAAGAAAAGCTTTTAAAAAAACAGTGAATGTTTGTGTGTGTGTGTGTGTGTGTGTGTGTGTGTGTGTGTGTGTGTGTGTGTGTGTGTGTGTGTGTGTGTGTGTGAAAACACTTATAGCCTGGGCGTTTTTATAGAAAATTGTTATTGGTGACCGTGAGGATGATGTCTAAATGTACATATTTTTTGTTTGTTTTGTTTTTACGTTTAACTGACAATATATCTTGACCAGACGAATGTAATTATAATCCTAAATTTCGTATAATTTATAGTTAATTTATTTCTTTACTTTCGTATCAGGGTACAGAACTTATGACATTCCCCTAAACCATCTTTAATGTATTTCAGCAACAGCGCTATCTGCCATTGTTTCATTGACAACTGTTTACCTGCTGGTGCTGCCACCTTGTGGATTTTGCATGTAATTAGAGACTTACTTAATTATTGACACCATTTTCACACGTACTGCGTATATTTTACCCTGGAATTAGCCACTTTCGAGGCCACTTTACAAATTTAGGTCTAGGTTTACTTTTTTCGTGAATAGCAAACGCATTGCAATTCGTGGTGGGTACAGAAAAAGAGCGACGTCATCAATATGCGTTCCCTGGTCATAAATGTATATCTTATAAGAGACAATGTGTTTGCCATATTTATTTGCAGCTAAGACATCATCTGAGTGCACAGTAATGAAGGAACTGCCTAGATTTAAGACACGTAAACAATTAAGAAGAGTTCTGAGGATAAATAGAAAAGTAACTCACTGCAAATATGCGTTGGGACGCCGAGAACGGCAGAACTTAAGGAACGTACATACACAAATAGGTAATTTCTCAGTATAAGAACAAACCTGGGCGATCTATAACAGCAACGGCTGATTTCACATATTTTATTACGCAAGGGAAAGCGGTTTGTTCATTTCAAATTTCCCGGCAGGGATGGCTTTTTGGTTTCCGAGGGGATTGTGGGGTTGCAATGTATTGGATCAGTATATAGAGAGCGGCTTCTTAATATTAGCTGCCAGCAGATGTCAGTAACAGACATTTATTAGAACTCAACTAAATATGAATACCAGTAGTTTATAAACCAACAAGTTATGATCTTTTGTTTAACAAACTTCCTTAACCAGAGATGTAGAGGTGATGTAGAGCTGTCCAAGATTTACAGTATGCAAAAGAACACTATGGCAGATAACACTGGGCAACAAAAAATAATTTTTGAATGTTTGGAGCTCTTCATGAGGCAATTCCTTATAATTGTGGGTTGAGAAAGACAAATATGACAATGAAGAACTTGTATTAGCTCTAGCTTCTATGATACACACAAGGTGGAAGTATTACATATTAAAGGATTGAGAGAAGAGCATACATTTTAATTACATACATGCTAACCACAATGAAAGAACATTTGATTTTTTAAACTGGTAATTACATGCTAAGAGTTCTAAATTGCTGAAAAATACTTCGCAGATAGTCGTGTCTGAAGAGAATCAGGTGTTGGGCTAAATACTTCGTCGCCTTTTAGCTTTCCTCTTGTGATGAAGTTCTGCAGAATCCCTATACAAAAGCAACAGTATTCCGCAAGCATTACCTCATTCCAACGGCCCTGATATCTTTGTTTCATAACAGAAATGTCCTCATGGAATCTCTTCCCATGTTCATCACTAACAGCTCCACAAGTAGGAGGAAAAAAGTCTAGGTGGGAGTGCAGAAAATGGATCTTAAGGGACAAGTTGCATCCAAGGTTACGATATTTTTGCTGGAGCACTGTCACCAAATGCTTGTAGTTGTCATCTCCTTTTTTGCCTAAAAATACCATGAAGGCTTCCCAATCTTCATTTTCTTTCCCCTCCCAAACTTTGGTCAAATGCAGCGTCGTTTACAAGTTCTCTTATTTGTGGTCCGACAAAAATGCATTCCTTAACTTTTGCATCACATAATTTCCAAAATTTCTCTCTGATGTTATTTGACAGGTGTCCCAAATCCTCCCTCTCCCCCAGAAAATACCCCAAATTGAAAATCTTCACTCTAAAAATGAAATGTCACTTTATCTTCAAAACAAGAGCTAATCTATCAGGTTTGTGGTGATTTTTGAATAGAGCAGATGGAAATGCATGTAAATTTATTATTTTTAAGCCCGAAACATTTTAATTGTTGCCCAACGTAATCAGATGTTTGCGGAAAATGAAACGTGCCCGCGCATTCAGTACCTAACATGGGAACGCAGAGAAAGTAACAAAATGTAGAAATTTGTACGCTTTTAATAAACTATTATCCAGCTTGGAGACTTGCAAAATGCATGTTCCCACCATCTTGTTGAAAGTTATTAGGTAGTCGTTGAAGGTTATTCGATTCAATACAAGATAACCCTACACCGCTAGGGCTAGCACTGTGCCACTCATTGCTGAGAAGTTTGATGTGAACAAACTCCCTTATTGCCGCAAATTATGCTATGAAATTAGATCTTCAGTATCCAAAGTCAGGCTTTGTGTTTCACTAAGAAGATTGTTTTTTTTTTTCTTAACGGGCTCCCTTTAGTTGCTGCATCCACATATACTAATTTTTGTAGAATTCTTCGGGTTTTTATTATAAAATTCACTACCCTTCGAAACCCATTGTATCACAGTACTGTCAAGCAGTGATAATACTGGTATTATTATTTTCTTTTACTGTTTATAAAGAGATTGTTAAAACATTCCAGAGTCAATAGAATATTTTTACACAGAAGCTAAGAGATTCGCTTTCCCGAAAAAGTCTAAAAATATCGTCTTACATGCAAATGTTTCAATATCATGGAATAAAACTTGCAAATATGTAAAAACCGAGCTCGAGTTATCTCAGCTGAGATGTATGACATTACTGTTACAGTCTTAGACTATGTATTGAGACACTTTCTCACAATTTTGTTGTTTGAGTAAAACATCAGTTGTAAGACGGCATTATCACGTCGACTCACTTTTGGTCTTATAAACCAACGCCTACAATTTCGGAGTATACCTTGTATCGTATACATGGGCAGTTGTGTCGCAAAGGACTCTTCATGGACCGATGTTAGCTGCAAATTTGTACTTTTATTTGTCGTTCTTGTCAATTATCATTCTGTAAATGTCACAATTCTCCTACAAAATGAGCTTCTCCAAATTTTTCCGTCCAGCATTATCAATCTCAAAACCAGAACTGTCGCTAACGGTTTCTATTTATTAGTTCTCTGATGAATAAGTCTAGTCTTGAAGGGACAGTGGTGTAGTAGAACTCGGTTTAGAGACATCAGAGAAGGCAGTAATAGAGTACAGTACATTCTGATCATCAAAATGTCAGTAGGGCGTACGTAACACGACACATACTTTTCTCTTGCCGAATCAATATCCCATATCTTTAAGTACACTCCAAAATATGTCCTTCTGACCTTTAAAATCGGATACTTTGTTTAACATTATTGATAAGTTTATGTACTGTAGCAATTTCTCTTCTCTGTTCCTAAAACCCAAGAAAACTTTGCGCACAACACTTTTCTCAAACCATCAATTTGGAAACTTTTTGGCTGTGGGCGATATTTAGAAGGCGTTTAAGTTTTTCCTTCATTGTACTTTCAGTTTTTAACATCTTTGACTTATTATGCACAATTCGTTCACTTTCACCCACTGCCGTTACTGTACTATTCAGCAGCGAGAAGTTAATGTTGCATCTGTTGCCGCCGGCAAACAGCCCTTAAATTAAGAAACCTGTATCCAAATTATACATCATTTTTGTTCAGAGAATAATGGAAATTCCATGCGATTTAACTTTCACATTTCTCTTATCGTAATTTTCTACCGATCTTCCAGAACCGGTAGGTGATAGATCTCCCGAGACCGGTTGTCTAGCATTCTTCAGTTCCAAATAGCTCGTTATTTTACCTTTGGCGCTTATCGGCAAATTCGGAGCTTGCAGATTCGTGTAGGATGCCAGTTATCTTGCAAGGCTTTTACTTGTTTATAGAACGACTGAGTGAGTGAGTGAGTGTGTAGTGTTTTAGGGCCCGTCGACAGCAAGTTCATTTGGGCCCGAAGTCAACTCTAAAAACTAAAAGCTACACAAAGTTAAAAAGTAAAGATAAAATAAAAACACTCAACTATTAAAAGCACATTAAAACCTCATCCCAGTACTAAAAATTTAAAATCTCTAAAATTAATAAATATTAAATACAAGTCAGACTTGTTTATTAAAACCGATTTTAAAAACAAACCGCAGAGCCTTATCCACTGCCACTGGGTCGTCCCCTAAAATACCGTGCAAGTTAGTCCTTAAGCCCAAAGAATGGCAAACGCGGGTGTACTGCAGACAATCCAGCAATACATGCCGCACAGTGAGGCGTACTGCACACGGAGCACACACAGGAGGCGGTTCCTCTCTTAACAGTTGGCCATGAGTTGCACGTGTGTGCCCAATTCTCAGGCGGGTGAGTATCACCTCGGCCCGCCGGTTATCCCTGCAGGAAGTTGGCCAGGGTTGTACGCTCTCCTTTATCGCCCGGAGTTGTGTGCCTTCCAAAGCTGTCCAGGATTGCTGCCAAGCAGATAGGAGTTGGCGACGGAAAAAACTTTGCACATCCTGGTATGGCACGTAATTGTTAAACTCCGGGGCAAACGGCAAGCGGACTTAGCCGCCGCGTCCGCCTCCTCGTTCCCGGAAATCCCAACATGGCCTGGGGTCCAAGTAAAAACAAAATTATATCCGCGACTGAGCATTTGCGAGATCTGGGCATGTATTTTTAAAACAAGGGTGTGAGCGGTAGTGTGCTGTTGCAAGGCCTGAAGAGCACTTAGAGAGTCAGTGCAGACAATAAAAGAGCCAGGAGCTAACCTGCAAATAAAAAGAAGCAAATAGAACATGGCATATTGCTCTGCGGAGAAAACTGAAGTGGAGTCCAGAAGGCGAAATTTATGAGCCTCAACGTTAGTGAAGAACGCGCAACCCGTAGTGCTACCCAACTGAGAACCGTCTGTAAAGACCGGAACGTAATTAGGGTAACGGCTCAGTAGTTTGGCAAAAAGGTGTTGGAACACCGAATGTGGAGTAGCGAGTCTAGAGTTGCTTGAAAGAGCGAGATCGAACCGCGCACGATTGAGCGGCCATGCAGGATAAGGGCAGATGGACGACCTCTCCACGCGAGGCATTCGGAGGCCATGCGAATGTAGGAGATCCCGAAATGTTATTCCCATGGGGCGTGTCCGAGAACCAGGGCGCATATAACGGTGGACCTAATCTGGACAGAGAACTGGTTTAAAACAAGGATGATTGGGATAACTTGCCATCTTCAAGACGTATGAGCAGAGTAACAGCGAGCGACGAATTTAGAGTGGAGGTTCGCCTGATTCTGCACACAGGCAGTCGACTCGACTGGTGCGGAAAGCTCCTTTGGCAAGGCGCATGCCAGTATGATGCACGGTGTCTAAAAGGCGAAGTTTAGAGGCGATGGCTGCGCCATAGATAAAACTGCCGTAGTCCAGGTTGGATCTAACCAGAGAGCGGTACAGCCTCAACATTACCGTGCGATCACCCCCGCCAAGGTGCTCCAGATAATACCTTCAGCACCCGAAGAGAACGATCGCAAGAGGCTCGAAGGTGACGAATGTGGTGCTCCCAGTTGAGTTGTCTGTCCAAGTAGAGGCCCAAGAACTTAAGGTGCGAGACAAATGGCAGGGGTTTGCCGTTCAAGTGAGGATCAGGTGGAGGGTGAATACCCCGTAGGCGATGGAAGTGGACACACTGTGTTTACGCTGGCGAAAAACGGAAGCCGTTTCGAAGCGCCCAGGCTGCCAGCTGGTTGATGGTCAACTGCAGTTGACGCTCTGTATGATCTAAGTTACAAGAACGATAATATATAGCGAAGTCGTCAACATACAGGGACGACTGCTTCCATGGCAGTGAAAGGGCATCAGAGGAGAATCTGTGGACTGTACTGTAGACAGTATACCTAAACAACATGGCCAAAGAGGGTCTCGTACCGCGACGCTTTAGCCGGTGGAACGCCAAAGACGTGCGCTCTAGTACCACGAGTACTTGTAAACAATGCAAGCAAATGTTCTGGTTTGCATTGCCCAAGAACTTCTTTTCAAAAACAAGGAAATGATCTCGAGGTGTTTAAGTAAAAATAGGTATATATTTCATTTTCCTTTTTTTCGTAGTTTGTATTTTGCACGTTGAATATCTGTGTTATTAAACATATATACAACGCCCAAGGCGAGATTCGAACCTGCGACACTTTACGCGGCGAACTTCAGAGAAATCAATTCTAAAGACCTCGAGCACTTGCATCAAATGTTCTCCTCGTTTATAGTATCCGAGAACTTACTTTCGAACATAAGGATTTTTTTTGTAATTTAATTTTAACAACCCTTACAAATGGTTATTTCTCTCCGTGTTTCATGTAATTCGACATAAATATTTGTAGACTTTTAGGGCAAAATTAAAATTGGAGAATACTGTAGCCTTAAGATTTAGTCAATTTACATCTGTTCACTATGTGATGGATTTGAAGTTCCGTTCTCTTCCTATGGCTACGATACAGGATGTCGTTATTCGCTTAGTTTACTTGAGAAAGGCATAAATATAAACAAATAATGCAGAACACGTCGAAACCATTATTTCTACAAAAAGAGCCATTTTATTTTTGGAAAATAAACATTTTCCAAAAGTGTTAGATCTAAGGGGATAATCTGTGGTAGGGATGGTGAAATGTAGTTGTGGAATGTTTGGCTGTAATACAATAATGCTACTTAATACAATTGGTTGTTTCCGGGCTGTTTTGCCGTGGTCTGTTGAAGTAAGAACCAAACGTTTCGTCCACAACTACGGCAGACATCATCAGTGGTGCGGTCGAAGCTTTCTTGCAGAGTTTGGCTGCGTCTGAAGCGTTCATTTTTTATTTTTTTATTAGTAGGGCTGGCCCCTCCCCCGCCAGCCCCGGTGATGATCATCCGAAAGGGATCTACATCGCCTCCCCTACTATGCACTAACTACTCTAGCTAATGGATGGAAGGAAGCTCGTTGTATGGTGCCAGGTACCGCTTTACGCAGCCTGGGGTTAGTGGGTAACTCTACGAAAGACGAGGTGGATCCAGGGCCCGCTCTTGGCCCATGAGTCCAGGGCGGGTACCTGGAGTATGCTAGTGAGGTCTGGCATGCTGATGCAGATGGAAGTTTTGGTGGGTATCATGCTAGGACACTTACCTTGAGGTGGCCCTACCTTGGGAGCCAGTGGATGTAGTCGTGGATGTACGGTGCGCGGGTTGTCCCAACTGTCAGGGCAGCCATGGGGTTCCCATGGCCGGCCTTCGTCATCTAGTTGGGTCCTTGGTGGGCAGTAATGATTGTCATTTATGTAGCCATGTTGAGGCCATGGCTAACTTCGTTGGCGTCATCTGGTGGCGCCATTTGGTTGGCGAGCCTTGTCCGTGTTGCAGGCGGTGGTCGTCATATAGGGTGACATTTTGGCCATGAAGGCAACATGGCAATCTCCGGTGATGGTAGATGTTGAAGAATCGTAGTCCGTGGGCAGGCGGTGGTTGTCATAATGGCTGTCGTCCTTTCCTTTCATGGGGGTACCAACTGCTGTATGTATTGTGTGATAGGATCAGGTGTGTCTGTCTGTGGCTTTGATATGGGGATGCTCCTGTCGAAGATCGATAGCGGCCTTCTGTGTTTGTCGTGTGCAGTGGAGTACTGTCCAAGACTTCGGATTAGCGTGTTATGATGTTTGCTGCTTTTGGTGTAGAGGTTGTCTGCTAGTTTTTTAATGAATTGCTCTATAGTATGAAAGTGGAGCTCTTTGTGTAGTATGTCTGTGGGTGCGCTTCGGGAGACCTTGGCTGCTAGTCGGATGATCTTGTTTTGAATGCCTTGGAGTGTGTTAATGTGTGTTGGGGCGCAGTGACCTCATGCAGGTGCCGCATATGTCATCAGTGGGCGTATCAGGTTCTTGTACAGTGTTAACCCTAGTTTTAAGCTGAGGTTGTTCTTATGGTTGAAAAGTGGGTAGATGCGTCATAGCTGGGCGTACACCAGGCTTCGGATATTCCTAACGTGCTGGGCGAAGGCTAATCCCGTGTCCATAGTGACGCCTAAGTATTTTGCTTGATTCGTCAATGCGATGTGGCTTCCAGATAACCTTAATGGTGGTAGGGGTCTCTTGTGTGATATCCTTTTGGTAAATAGCACAAGCTGCGAATTTGGCGAGTTCACGTTTATGCGCCATCTTTCAAGCCATGGTTGTAGTTCCTCAAGTGCGTTCTAGAGGCGTTCGCGGAATCATTGATGGTCATTTGGATCGGGTGGCGATAGCAGTGTCGTCTGCGTACATGTAGAGTGATGTGTTGAAGGTTTTTGGTATGTCATTGACGTAGATGTTGAATAGGACCGGTGATAAGATGCTTCCTTGGGGTACTCCTGCTTGGAGAGATTTCTTCGCGGATGTGGCGTTTGGCGTGGTTACTGCAAAAGTGCGTCCCTGTAGATAGTGGGCGATGAGTTTGGTGAGGGTGGCACTGAAGCCAAGTTGTTTGATCTTATACAGTAAGCTGGGATGATGTACGGTGTCGAAAGTGCGTTAGATGTCCAGGAAGAGTATGCCTGTACTTTGTTTTTGGTTGCAGCCTTGTGTGATGTTTTCAATGCATCTGAGAAGCTAATGGGTTGTTGACTGGTTTGCTCTGAATCCAAATTGTTCCGCTATTAACGTGTTATGTCGCTAGAGGTAAGTGATTATCCTTTTGAATATGACTTTTTCGCTACTTTATTCATGGTGTTGAGCAAGCTGATCGGTCTATAGTTATTAGGGTTCCGAGCTTGGGGAACATCAGCACATGTGCATGCTTCCAGTGATTGGGAGAGTATCCGTTCTGTAGGCAGTAGTTCAGTATCTTGGAGAACAGTAGTAGTGCAGATGGCGTCCAGTGTGTTAGAACTATGTTGGAAATTTGGTCTGGGGCCGGAGCTTATTATCGGGGAGGTGGGCAGTTTGCCATTTAATTTCGCTGGGATACGTTTTCCGGAGCTTATTGCATGTTGGTTTTTGGAGAAAGTCGTTGACTGAGGCTATGATTTGTGTGTGGAAGTTCGTGAGCGTCGTGGCGATGTTTGGTGTACAGGCTGTTGCTAGTGTGTCTGCTAGGGTGTTTGCTTTGTCATCGTCTGTTTCTGCTATCTGTCTTTTGTCACCATTTTTGTGAAGTGGGGGTTGTTGAGGGGCTCCATGATCAGCGGCTTGGTGAGTTGCCAAATTTGGCTGTTGCCAGGATGTATATTTGCTAGGGTTTGATCCCATTGTTCTTGCATTTGCTGATTCATACGTGTTTTTATTTTGCTGTTGAGGACTGCCATTTTGATTTTGTGGACGATGTTCCTTGTTCTCTACCATTTCCTCCTTTCGTGGTCTCTTTCGTTCATGAGTTGGAGGACCGCGGGTGGCAAGTGGAATTCTCTTTTTGGAGGTTGCTTGTAGGGCGTGGACGCGGAAATGGCTTCTTGTGTGGCTCGTTCCAGTGTTTCAGCGGCGATTTCGACTTCGTCGGCGGATTCCAGCTGATGTGGTATATCTGGGAGTTTGGCATCTAGTTGATTAGAGAAGCATAGCCAGTCGGTCTTGTAGTTTCTGATGAGCTTCTCGGGACGTGATGGGGGCACTTGCATGATTTCCAGGAGGATGGCGTAGTGGTCTGATGCTAGGGAATCTACTCTCTTCAAGTTGTATCTGAACCGTGTTGGCCAGAGAGTAACACAAATAAATTCTAAGACTCCCTAAAAATACACCTTCCGGATTAGCATATGAGTTGAGTGCATATCTTTTCATTTTATAGGAAATCAGAATTTATCACTCTTAGATCGTCAACTCCCAACATGTCACTGAAGAAAGAAGAAAAGGAAAAGAAAGAATCTGACAATATTTCTATGCTACAGATGCAATACAGTAATCATCATTTTCTTTCCCGTACTTACGGAACGTACCAATGCAATGTTGGTGCTTCGTTTACAGAATAGTTAGAATTCAATATTATGTGAGTGACTCAAAATTATGAAGCTAGTGAGTCTCTAAAGAAATTTGTAGCGGTTCCATTTGAAATCGAATTTTAGGCATCGGGGAATGGTCTGAAAACTTTAACCCAAATTTTGATATTCAAGTACATAGCAAACACAATTTTAAAGTTCACTTAATGCTAAAAATAAAGGCGATAAGGCGGTGATTGATGGACAAGCTCTTATTACTCAAAACATTGAAAGCTTCTTCAAACAGAGATTTTCTCAGTTACATAAGGATAAACACCATAAATAAACCTTATCCAGATAACTCATCCGTAACGAAATTCGATATTCCGTTACCACATAGAGGTTCTGAACCCTTAAGTGAATACAAACCTAAGGATAACGGTAAACAATTGGACTGTTTAGTCGTTTGTTTAAAATAGTATGAAGTATATGCTAACCGGTAATAATAATAATTGGTAGAAGTATGAAAACAGAGTCATGCGAATGGAATTTATAAGAACTTTAAATGAATGTCGCTGAGCGAGTAGTGTAAGTTGCGTAAGTGGAAATTAGCAATAAATAAGTCGAAGGAAATGTTAAAAAGATGTTCCTCTGACACACAATAACATATCTGGAAATGCTCAAGAACTTCTGTTACATATATCACACAGTACAAAAGTCGTGTGATTGTAGAAACATTTCCAAATATTTGATTTATAATTAATAATTTTAATGATACCAAAAGTTACAAATTGCGCAAGTGTATTAGTAGGATATATACGAAACATGCCCGACCGTAGTCGCCATGTATACAAACTAAAGAGTACTTCCTTTTCCACACACAACGATTTGTCTATCGAATATTCTCTCAGTATACATTATAGCTGTTGTTTGCTGTCAGTACAAAAAACAGAACTAAATCTTATACTTATCTAAATTACATAAATACAGTTTGATACAAATGTTTATAAAGAATTATAAATCTTCTTCCCAGCTGTAAGATGTTGCCCCTAGAGCTATCTAAGGGCAGCAAGACCTGATGAGAAATACAACACATACATTTTGTTTGTTATGCAGATACACTAAATTACGGAGTTTTTATCAAGTTCTTAGAGAGATGTCACAAAAAAATAGCGTAACAAATTTTAGTAATTATATCGTCTCTGGCGTTGCGACAGTTTTGTAGTTTTTTCTTAAATTTAAGCACTGTAACGTTAAGTCATATAGAACGATAAATAAAATTGTGGAAATTATGATCAAATGAGCCCATGGTCCACCAGCATAGAATCACCCAATTTTCGTCTTCCAGAATAAGAACAGACCCCGGAACAATCCTTGTGTTGGTAACAAAGATGGCAGTAGGTATGCATTAGTGGAACACTTTAACACATAGTAATTATATGTTGGCTTTGACGTTTCATTTTATTTGGCTGCTTAAGAGATTATAAGAACGTAATAACGAATTCATAGTTGAGAAAAATATTAAATCTAAACATGCAAGCCATAATAATTAGAACTATATGTAAATATATTAAATATATTGAATAATTTGTAATATACTCATGTCCTTTGTTCCATATGTCACACAGTACAAAGCTCGTGTGATTGTGGAAATGTTCTCAAATGACTGATTTGTAATTAATTAAATAATTAGGACTAAAACCTACAATTGGTGCTACAGTATTAGAAGGATATATGAAACATGACTGGACGAAGCTCCACTTACACAAACTTAAGAGTGCTTGGTTTCCCATAAACAATGATTTGTACATTGAATATTCTCTCAGTATACTATATAGGCTATGTTATATGTCAGGACACAAAATAGTATTAAATCTAACACATATCGAATGTGTCGTAATACAGTTTGATATAAAACCTTATAAAGAATTATAAATCACTTTCCTAGCCATAAGATTTTGCCCCTAGAGCCATCTATGGTTAGCAATCCATGATAATTACAAATATGGCAGCATTTAGCGGTAAATCCTTACAATTTGGACACATGTATCATCTCACGACTAAAGGTTTATGTGTTATATTGTAGGTATATTCCCAACTCACTTTTCTACCAATGTTAAATCACTTCTGCTCTCCAACTACGTATAATTTTGCTGCTGCTACATCAAATCTACTACTGCTAGTTTGCAAGTTTTCTCCACGACGAAAAGAGCTAACATTACAGCTTCTAATATTAGTACCATTTTAATATTACTTTTGCTTTTAATATTGCTGTCATTACTGCTACTGCTGCCGCTCCTACTACTACTACTACTACTACTACTACTACTACTACTACTACTACTACTACTACTACTACTACTACTACTACTACTACTACTACTACTACTACTAGTACTACTACTACTACTACTACTACTACTACAATACTACTATTACTACTACTATTACTACTACTACTACTATTACTAGCGGATATGTAATTATTTACCAGTTACAGTAAATTATGCAATAGCAATTCAGAATGAAGAGGACCTAACGTTCTATAACTTTGAAATGCAACATATGCATTTTCTTTGTCATGCAGATATATTTTAGTACGGTATTATGATAAAATCGTTGCAGATATTTCACAAAAATAATAAAGTAACAAATGTTTGTAATAATATACTTTCTGGCTTTGGAACAGTGTTCCTCTTTTTTCGAAACCTTAAGCACTGTAAAATTAAGTCATATTGGACGATAAATGAAATTGGTAAAATTATGTTCAAACGAGCACAGAGTCCACAAGTGTGGAATTACCCAATAATCGTCTTCCAAAATAGGAACAAACCCTGGAATAACCCTTGTACAGGTAACTACAATAGTGCCTCTCCAAATGAAGTGTCATCAAGGCTGCGCTTTGATACAGTGCTCGATTCCAACATAATCCGGATAGCTCACATTTGGGAGGGCCTGGGCTTTGCTAGCAATCTTGCTCTACTGCACCTATTCCCCTAGTGGGGTATCCCGGGAGGAAGGATGAGGCGAGAGGAGACAGAGGGCGTTCACTGGTTATCCTTAAAGTAGATGATTTTATATACTGATTTGTTATTTAACCGACTATCCAGATTTGGGTTTTAGGGAATATAACATTTTTTTTTGGATTTAAGTGACCGCAAAATATGTATCTGTGGCACAATCTGTACAATTAATTTCCTTATAGAACGCAACCACCCCTCTACCCACTATGCACGACGTTTAAACAACGTTTCATTTTAAACCAGAAATACAGCTCAAAGAGAAAACTGTGTAAAAACCTGCAGTTCAAATTTCCCGCGTGTCTTCTGCGACCTCAGAGACACGGGATGTAAGTCTCAGTAAGCAGGAAGTAGAGATGACGCGTAGTTGGAAATTGCTATAGCTGTAATAATTTATCTTACCTATTAATAGTGCTTTCCATAACTTCAGAATTTAAGGGAATATAAAACACCAACGTTAAGTCCTTTAGGACGACGAACGAAATAATTTTCAAATAAGTACCGGATGCATAGAGCTTAGAGTAACCAGACATTCATTTTTCAGGATAATCGAAACCTCCAAAGTTAAGGCACATCGGAACTCTTTATTCAGGGATATATTTATTAATTTATATGAAGGAAGATTAAATTTTATTTTTATATAGTTACCTATATTAGTAGACTTCCTATAAATACCAAAATCCAATTTAGTATTATTTCTGACTATCTTTAAATCCAGAGAAGGAAGAAACGCATCAATATCTCTGGCCTATGTGAATTTTATAGCTATATCTTGTAAATTTAATATTTGAGATCATTTTCTTTAGATAAGTGAAGTTTATTTGTTACAAATATTTATATTTGCGTAATGAGAAATATGTACTTAAAATCAAACGCCACATTGATATACAGTGGCACATAAACCAGAGGCTAGCTTCTGAGGGTTCTTTGCGGAATTTGGATCAGGCGGGAATAAAGCAATGGTGTTACACCTACACGGCAGCATCAACAATGAAATGGAATTCAGGCGGCATTACCAGAAAACTTATAATGTTCATTTCGTATCGTATAAACTATTCTGACCATATATTACTTGACTTAAAATAATTGGAGTTAATTTTGACGAGGTGAAAGTTTACGGGGAATTTTTCTTTAACTTTATTGTTACTATGAAATGTTTTTCAATACTTTCGCTAATCATTCTTGGAGTTATTGAACTTGATGTAACCAGATCCTAAGTGTAGGCGGTAGTAAGCTATATTGCATACGAAATCCATACAGTCCGACAATTATTATTGTGTCTTAAAAGGAAAGTCTATCAAAGCATATATAAGTGAAACAAGTTAAGCTTCTACTGATTTTAGTCATTTATTAATTTACTCATTAAGCTGGAAGTACACTTAGTTGTGATATAAAACCGGCATTAGTACGAAAGTGCTCAGGTGTTTACAAATGATACCCCGAGCAGGTTATAGAGCTGCTGTATACATTTATGGTTCAGGACAGCGGCGCAAGGTGAGTGCCCCAAGTGAGAAAGGTTTACTGCTGGTCTAACCACTTTTCCATCCATCAACAAACAGGTGACGTGTAGTGCATTGCAGGTCGTTCAGATTTTGGATGAAAGTTCTTTTGCGAAGTAATCACATTTATATTTTTGAACTATCGGATTGGCTAGGAAAGAACTAACAAGATTAATGACACTACAGCTAGATCTTCTAACAAGATCCATTCTACCTTTAATACTTTACAGTTATGTGAAATATTTCATTAAAAGGAATGAAAAGGACCTCTGAAAGCATTCACTACAGATAGAGCTTATGTATTTAATTTCTCATAAAAAAGATATTATGAACATTTAGGACCTTAATTAATCATTGGATCTGTATTTGACAAAATTTAGATTTTCGAAAGTTCTTTAAGTAAAGTGTAGTTTACTCTTGTGACATTTTCTTGAAAAGATTGAGGTGTCATCCTTGAAGATGCTCAACTTATATACCAGTTTGGTGCTTAACCGAATCTCCAGCTTTGAACTTTATTTATATTCTAGATTCAGGTTCCTGTTACTGTACACTTACCAGGATACGAGCAGCACTACTGCCAATTAGTACGCACCGTTTTTAGGTAACACGAGCCGCGGACGTTCTGCCGTATAGACAGTCACGGGTTCGAGTCCCGCCTTAAGCCTAAGTGTTTTTGTGTATTATGTATACCTGTAAAACAACAGGAAACAAGGTTGTAAAGCCACGGTTAATTAAAAGTGGCGAAAACAACGTAGTGGAGGCAGGATCCTTGAACTTCTGGAGCGGGGAAATTTTCCAGAATTAAATAATTTTGGGCGATGAACGAAATAATGTTCAAATGACTACAGGGTACTTAGAGCTTAGAATGACCAGACATTCATCTTTAAGAATAGGGGAAAACGTCCTCAATTAAGTAATATCGGGAGGTGAAAGAAATATGGTTGAAATGAGTACAGGGAACATAGAGCCTAGAATGACCAGACATTCATCTTTAAGAATAGGGGAAAACGTCCTCAATTAAGTAATATCGGGAGGTGAAAGAAATATGGTTGAAATGAGTACAGGGAACATAGAGCTTAGAATGACCAGACATTCATCTTTAAGAATAGGGGAAAACGTCCTCAATTAAGTAATATCGGGAGGTGAAAGAAATATGGTTGAAAAGAGTACAGGGAACATAGAGCTTAGAATGACCAGACATTCATCTTTCAGAATAGGGGAAAACGTCCTCAATTAAGTAATATCGGGAGGTGAAAGAAATATGGTTAAAATGAGTACAGGGAACATAGAGCCTAGAATGACCAGACATTCATCTTTCAGAATAGGGGAAAACGTCCAGAATTAAGTAATATCGGGAGGTGAAAGAAATATGGTTAAAATGAGTACAGGGGCCATAGAGCTTAGAATGACCAGACATTCATCATTCAGAATAGGGGAAAACGTCCAGAATTAAGTAATATCGGGAGGTGAAGAAATATGGTTAAAATGAGTACAGGGAACATAGAGCTTAGAATGACCAGACATTCATCTTTCAGAATAGGGAAAACGTCCTCAATTAAGTAATATCGGGAGGTGAAAGAAATATGGTTAAAATGAGTACAGGGAACATAGAGCTTAGAATGACCAAACATTCATCTTTCAGAAGAGGGGAAAACGTCCTCAATTAAGTAAAATCGGGAGGTGAAAGAAATATGGTTAAAATGAGTACAGGGAACATAGAGCTTAGAATGACCAAACATTCATCTTTCAGAATAGGGAAAACGTCCTCAATTAAGTAATATCGGGAGGTGAAAGAAATATGGTTAAAATGAGTACAGGGAACATAGAGCTTAGAATGACCAGACATTCATCTTTCAGAATAGGGAAAACGTCCTCAATTAAGTAATATCGGGAGGTGAAAGAAATATGGTTAAAATGAGTACAGGGAACATAGAGCTTAGAATGACCAAACATTCGTCTTTCAGAAGAGGGGAAAACGTCCTCAATTAAGTAAAATCGGGAGGTGAAAGGAATATGGTTAAAATGAGTACAGGGTACATAGAGCTTAGAATGACCAGACATTCATCTTTCAGAATAGGGGAAAAGGTCCAGAATTAAGTAATATCGGGCGATGAAATAAATAATGTTCAAATGAGTACAGGGTACATAGAGCTTAGAATGACCAGACATTCATCTTTCAGAACAGGGGAAAACGTCTAGAATTAAGTAATATCGGACGATGAAATAAATAATGTTCAAATGAGTACAGGGTACATAGAGCTTAGAACGACCAGACATTCATCTTTCAGAATAGGGGAAAACGTCTAGAATTAAGTAATATCGGGCGATGAAATAAATAATGTTCAAATGAGTACAGGGTACATAGAGCTTAGAATGACCAGACATTCATCTTTCAGAATAGGGGAAAACGTCCAGAATTAAGTAATATTGGGCGATGAAATAAATAATGTTCAAATGAGTACAGGGTACATAGAGCTTAGAATGACCAGACATTCGTCTTTCAGAATGGGGGAAAACGTCCAGAATTAAGTAATATTGGGCGATGAAATAAATAATGTTCAAATGAGTACAGGGTACATAGAGCTTAGAATGACCAGACATTCATCTTTCAGAACAGGGGAAAACGTCTAGAATTAAGTAATATCGGGCGATGAAATAAATAATGTTCAAATGAGTACAGGGTACATAGAGCTTAGAATGACCAGACATTCATCTTTCAGAATAGGGGAAAACGTCCAGAATTAAGTAATATCGGGCGATGAAATAAATTATGTTCACATGAGTACAGGGTTCATAGAGCTTAGAATGACCAGATATTCATCTTTCAGAATAGGGGAAAACGTCCAGAATTAAGTAATATCGGGCGATGAAATAAATAATGTTCAAATGAGTACAGGGTACATAGAGCTTAGAATGGCCAGGCATTCATCCTTCAGAATAGGGGAAAACGTCCAAAATTAAGTAATATTGGGCGATGAAATAAATAATGTTCAAATGAGTACAGAGTACATAGAGCTTAGAATGACCGGGCATTCATCCTTCAGAACAGGGGAAAAGGTCCAGAATTAAGTAATATCGGGCGATGAAATAAATAATGTTCAAATGAGTACAGGGTATAGAGCTTAGAATGACCAGACATTCATCCTTCAGAATAGGGGAAAACGTCCAGAATTAAGTGATATCGAGCGATGAACGAAATAATGTTCAAATGACTACAGGGTATATAGAGCTTAGAATGAGCAGACATTCATCTATCAGAATAGGGGAAAACGTCCAGAATTAAGAAATATCGGGCGAAGAACGAAATAGTGTTCAAATGAGTATGGGTTACCTAGAGCTTAGGGTTTCCAGTCATTCATATTTCGCGATAAAGGAAAGATTCCAACATTAAATTATATCAGACAATGAATGTAATAAGTTCAAATGAGTACAGGGTACATAGAGCTTAATGTAACCAGATATTCATCTATAAGTAAAAGAGCAAACCTACAATGTTAGGTCATATCGGATGATGAATGAAACGTGCTATAAATAAGTACAAAGTACATAGAGCTTATAGTTACCAGTCGTTCATTTTTCAGGATTACGTACAGACTCCAAAGTTAAGTCATATCCGAAGATGAAGGAAATGGTGCAGAAATGAATCCAGGTTACATAGAGCTTTTAGTTACTCGACATTAATCTTTCAGGAATTGGGAAACCATCCAGAGATAAGTAATATCGGACAGTGAAAGAAATCAGGTTCGACTGACTACAGGGTACAAGGAGCTTAGAGTTACAAGTCTTTTATATTTCAGAATGAAGGATATACCTCCAGCATTAAGCCCTATCTAACGATGAACGAAATAATGTTCAAATGAGTACATGATACATAGAGCTTAAGGTGACCGGGGAATCAACTTTAAGGATAAGAGAAAAACTCCAATGTTAAGTCATATCGTACGATGAATGAAATGTTGTCCAAATGAGTACAGGGTGCATAGAGCTTATAGTTACAAGACTTTCATCTTTCAGGATAGGAGAAAGCGTCCAAAATTAAGTAATATCGGGCGATGAACGACATAATGTTCAAATGAGTACAGGGTAAATAGAGCTTATAGTTACTAGACATTCATCTTTCAGGATAGTAGAAAACGTCCAGAATTAAGTAATATCGGGCGATGAAAGAAATAATGTTCAAATGAGTACAGGGTACATAGAAGTTATCTTTCAGGATAAAGGAAACCCTCTAGCAGAAGGTCATATCGGACGATGGATGAAATGATGCAGAAGTTAGTCCAGGTTACATAGGGCTTAGAGCTTCCTAACATTCATCTTTCACCATAAGGGAAAACGCCCAGCATATCGGGCGATGAATGGAATAATGTTCAAATGAGTATGTGGTACAGAGAGCTTAGAATGGCCAGACATTTATCTTTCTGGATAAAAAAAGCCTCGAACGTTAAGTCATACCGGACGATGCTGGAAGAATGTACAATGAATTACAGGGTACATAGAGCTTGCAGTAACCAGAAATTCATCTTTAAGGAAAAGAGCAAGTCTCCAATGCTAAGTCATATCGGATGAGGAATGAAATGTTGTCTAAATCAGTACAGGGTACCAAGAGCTTAGAATTAACAGAAGTTGATATTTCAGGATAATGTAAGCCCCCCTTCGTTCAGCTGTATCGGACAATGAAAGAAGTAATATTTAAATAAAAGCGGGGTACATAAAACTTAGAGTCACCAGTCATTTACCTTTAATAATTAAGCAGAACCTTAAGGAATGAATGTTATCGGGCGATGAATTAAGTAATGTTAAAATGAATACAGGGTACATAGAGCTTAAAGTGACCAGGCATTCATCTTTAAGTATTACAGAAAACCATCAGTGTTCAGTCGTATTGTACGATGAATGTAATGTTGTCGAAATGAGTACAGCGTACATAGAGCTTAAAGTTACCAGACGTTCATCTTTCAGATTAAGGTAAAACCTCCAATGTTAAATCACTTCGGACGATGAATAAAATGCCTTCTAAATGAGTACAGGTTTTTTAGAGCTTTGACTTAACAGACGTTCATCATTCAGAATAAGGTAAAGGCCCCAACGTTAAGTCATATCGGACGATGTATGAAATAATGTTCAAATCAGTGGAAGTTACATAGGGCTGATAGTTACCATTCACCTTTCTGGTTAAGCAAAAATCTGCAATGTTAAGTCATATCGGACAAAAAATGAAATGTTATCAAAATGAGTACAGGGTACATAGGGCTAAGTGTTACCAGCCGTTCGTTTTACAGAGTAAAGGAGAACCCCAGCAGCGAAGATACCTGTCCTATCGGACGATGAAGGAAATGATGTTCAAATGAGTACAGGGTACATAGGGCTTATATTTACTGGACATTCATCTTCCAGTATAGGGGAAAACGTAAAGAATTAAGTCATATCGGGCGATGAAAGGAATAATGTTCAAATAGGTACAGGGTACAGAGAGCTTAGAGTTTCCAGTCATTCATTTTTCACGATAAAGGAAACCTCCAGCATTAAGTCACATCAGGCTATGAATGTAATAATGTTCAAATGAATACAGGGTGCATGTATCTTAACGTAACCAGATATTCATGTTTAAGTATAAGAGCAAACCTCCAATGTTAAGTCATATAGAATGGTGAATGAAACGCGCTATATATGAGTACAGGATACATAGAGCTAACACTTACCAGTCGTTCCTTTTTCAGGATTAGGTACAGCCTCCAACATTAAGTTAGTTATATCGGATGATGAATGAAATGATGCATAAATGAGTCCAGGTTACATAGAGCTTATAGTTACTGGACATCAATTTTTCAGGAACTGGGAAACCCTCCAGCGTTAAATAATATCGGACTATAAAAGGAATCAGTTCGACCGAGTACAGGGTACAAAGGGCTTAGAGATACAAGTCTTTCATCTTTTAGAAGCAAGGAAAACCTCCAGCATTAAGTCATATCTGACGATGAATGAAATAATGTTCAAATGAGTACATGGTACATAGACCTTCGAGACACCACGCATTCCTCTTTCAGATTACAGGAAGACCTCCAATGTTAGGTTATATCGGCCGATGAATGAAATGTTGCCAAAATGAGTAAAGGATACATAGAGCCTAGATTTATAAGACGTTCATCATTCAGGATAGGCGAAAACCTCCAATATTAAGTCATATCGGACGATGAATGAATTGTTGTCCAAATGAGAAGAGGATACAGATAGCTGAGAGCTAACAGATGTTCATCTGTCAGGACAAGGTAATCATCCCAACGTAAAGCTATATCAGACGATGAATGAAATGATGCAGAAGTGAGTCCAGGTTACATAGAGCTTATAGTTACCACACATTCAGCTTCCAGGATAAGGGAACACTTCCAGCATTAAGTAATATCGGACGAAGAAAGAAATCATGTTCAAATGACTACAGGGTACATAGAGCTTAGAGTTACGAGTCATTGATCTTTCGGAATAAAGGAAAACCACCAGCATTAAATAATATCGGACGATAAATGAATAAATGTTCATATGAGTACAGTTTACATAGTACTTGAAGTCATCAGTAACTGATCTATCAGAACGAAGTAAAACCTCCAGGATTAAGTCATATCGGACGATGATTGAAATATTGTGCAAATGATTACAGGGTACACAGAGGTTAGTGTTACCTCACATTCATTTTTCAGGAAAACGAAAACCTCCAGTGTTAAGTCATATCGGACGAACAATGAATTGTTGTCTAAATGAGTACAGGGTACTTGGATAGAGTCGAGTGTGGAGAAATGATCAATTTCCACCAGTTAACTAAAATAATAATGCTACTTAGAGCTTAGAATTACCAAACGTCCATATTCCAGGATAAGGTAAAGCCCCCAACGTTAAGCCTTATCGGACAATAAATGAAGTAATATTCAAATGAGTACAGGATACATAGAGCTTATAGTTACCAGTCATTTATATTTGATAGTAAAGCAAAACCTCCGGCAGTAAATCATATCGGGCAGTGAATCAAATGAGGTTCAAATGAGTACAGGATACATAGAGCTTAGAGATACCAGTGATTCCTTTTCAAAATAAAGGAAAACCTCCACTGTTAGGTCACATCGGACGATAAACGAAATGATGTGGAAATGAGTCCAGGTTACATAGAGCTTATATTTACCGGACATTCATCTTTCAGGATAAGGGAGAACCTCCAGCATTCAGTCATAGCGGTCAAAGAATGAAATCATGTTCAAATGAGAGAAGGTTCCATACAGCAGTCATTTATCTTTCGGAATGAGGGACACCCTCCAGGATTAAGTCATATCGGACGATGAATAAAATAATGTTCAAATGAGTCCATGGTACATAGAGCTTAGGGTTACCAGACATTGATCTTTCATAATTAGCGAGAACCTCCAATGTCAGGTTATAGCGCACGATGAATGGAATAATGTTCAAATGAGTCCATGGTACATAGAGCTTAGGGTTACCAGTCATGGATCTTTCAGAATTAAGGAGAACCTCCAATGTTATGTTATATCGGACGATGAATGTAACGTCTAAATAAGAACAGGGCACATAGGGCTTAGATGTACCAGACGTTCATCTTTTGGGATAGGCGAAACCTGCAATGTTAAGTCATACTGCACGATGAATGAAATGTTGTCTAAATGAGAACAAGATACATATAGCTGAGAGTTACCAGACGTTCAGCTTCAGAATTAGATAATATTCGCAACGTTAAGTCATATCGGACGATGAATGAAATGATGCCGAAATGAGTCCAGGTTACATAGAGGTTATAGTTACCAGACATTCATCCTTCAGGATAAAGGAAAACCTCCAGGATTAGGTCATATATGACGATGAAAAAATTTTGTTCAAATGAGCATACGGTGCATTGAGCATACGGTTACCAGTCATTAATCTTTCAGAATAAAGGTACTCTTCCAGCAATAAGTCATATCGAACGATGAATGAAATAATGTTAAAATGAGTACAGGGTACATAGAGCTGAAAGGTACCTGACATTCATCTTTCAGAATAAGCGAAAATCTCCAGTATTAAAAACATATCGGACGAAGGATGAAATGTTGTCTAAATAAGTCCAGGCTACATAGAGCTCACCGTTACCAGACATTCATCCTACAGCATAGGGGAAAACGTTCAGAACCAAGTCATTTCGGATGACGAATGAAATGTGGTGTAAATAAGTACAGGTTACATAAAGCTGTTAGTTACCAGTGGTTCTTTATTCAGGATTACATTACAACCTCCAACGTTAAGTCATATCGGAAGATGAGTGAAATGATGCAGTAATGAGTCTAGGTTACATAGAGCTTATGCTTACCAGACATTAATCTGTCTGGAATTGTGAAAAATTCCAGCGCTAAATAATAACGGACGATGAAAGCAATCATGCTCAAATGAGGACAGGGTACAATGAGCTTAGAGTTACAAGTCATTCATCTTACATAATGAAGGATAAACTTCCAGCATTAAGTCATATAGGACGATGAACAAAATAATGTTGATAGGAGTACATGGTACATAGAGCAGAGAGCTACTAGTCATTAATCTGTCAGGTTAAGGGAAAATCTCCAGCATTAAATCATATCGGACGATGAATGAAATAATGGTCAAATGACTACAGTGTACATAGAGCTTAGACTTAACTTACATTCCCCTTTCAGGAGAAGCGAAAACCTCCATGGCTAAGTCATATCGGAAGAAGAATGAAATATTGTCTAAATGAGTACAGTGTACACAGAGCTGAGAGTTACCAGACGATCTTCTTTCAGGTTAAGTTAATATCCTCAACGTTACGATATATCGAACGATGAATGAAATGATGCAGAACTGAGTCCAGGTTTCATAGAGCTTATGGTTAGCAGACATTCGTCTTTCAGGATAAGGTAAAACTTCCAGCATTAAGTCATATCCGACGATGAAAGACATTATGCTTAAATGAGTATAGGGTATATAGAGCTTAGAGTAACCCATCAGTGATGTTTCAGAATAAAGGAAGCCTCCAGCATTAAGTCATATCCAACGATGATGGCAATAACGTTCAAATGAGTACAGGATACATAGGGCTTAGTGTTACCAGTCACTGAACTTTAAGAATAATAGAAAACCTCCAGCTTTAAGTCAAATGGTACGATGAATAAAATAATGTTCATATTAGTACAGGGTACATATAGCTTAAAGTGACCAGACATTCATCTTAAAGGAGAAGAGGAAACCTCCAATGTTAAGTCATATCGGATGATGTACGAAATGTTTTCTAACTGAGTACAAGGTACATGGCGCTTACAGTTACCAGACGATCATCTTTCAGGATTAGGTATAACTTCCAATGTTAAGTCATATCGGACGATGAATGAAGTGATGCAGAAATGAGTCCAAGTTACATAGAGCTTATAGGTACCAGATATTCATCTTTCGGGATATGGAAAAACCACCCGCATTAAGTAATATCGGACGTTGAAAGAAATCATGCTCAAATGAGTACAGGGTACATAGAGCTTAGAGCTACTAATATCCACCTTTCAGATGGAAGGAAAGACCTCCAGCATAAAGTCATATCTGACGATGAATGAAATAATATTGAAATGAGTACATGGTACATAGAGCTTGGAGTTAGCATGCTCCTTTCACCTCCAAAATTGAGCTTTACCGGACCATCAATTAAATAATGTTCAAATTAGTACAGGATACCTAAAGCTTAGGGATACTAAACTTTCATCTTTAAGGTTAAGAGAACGCCAACGATAAGTCATATAGACCAATGAATGAAATGATGTTCAAATGAGCTTAGGGTTCATATAGCTTAGAGTTACCAAACTTTTATCTTTCAGGTTAAGGGAAAACCTCCTACGTTAAGTGATATTGGATGTTGAATGAAATGATGCTCTAATGTGTCCAGGGTACATAGAGCTTAGAGTTACAAAGTTTTACCTTTCAGAATGGGGAAACACCTCAAACTTTATGCCAAATCGAACAATGAATGAAATGGGGTTCAAATGAGTCCACGGTATATTGGACTTCAATTAGTAAGCGCTCATCTTTGAGGTTAAGGTAACACATCCAACGTTAAATAATATCGACCAATGAATGAAATGATGTTCCAATGTGTCCAGGGTACATAGAGTATAGAGTTACCAAACTCTCATCTTTCAGGATAATGCAACTCCTCCATCGTTAAATCATATCTAACGATGAATGAAATGATGCTCTAATGAAGCTACTGTACATATAGCTTAGATTTACCAAAGTTGCAGTTTTCAGGATAGGGGAAGACGTCAAACGTTAAGTGATATCAAATAATGAAGAAAGTGATGTACAATGGCGTAAAGGGTTCATTGAGATTGGAGTTACCAACCTTTTATCTTTTAGGATATGGGAACACCTCAAACATTAAGTGATATCTGACGACGAATGAAATGGTGCTCAAATGAACCCAGGGTACATAGAGCTAAGAGTTACCAAATGTTCATCTTTCAGGGTAAGGAGACACTTCCACCGATAAGTCGTTTCGAAGAATGAATGAAATGATGTTAAATGAGTCCAAGGTTCATAGAGCTTAGAGTTACCAAACTTTCATCTTTCAGTTTAAGGGAACACCTCCATGGTTAAGTGAAATCGGACGATGAATGAAAGGATGTTTAAATGAATCCAGGGTACATAGAGCTTAGAGTTACCAAACTTTCATCTTCCAGTTTAAGGGAACACCTCCAAAGGTAATCCTTAGAGAACGATAAATGAAATCATGTTCAAATGAGTCCAGGGTAGATAGAGCTTGGAATTACCAACCTTTCATCTTTCAGCTTAAGTGAGGACCTCCAATGTTTACACATATCGGACGATGAATGAAATGATATTCAAATGAGTCCAGCTTTCATAGAGCTTAGAGGTACCAAACTTTCACCTTTCAGCTTAAGTGGACACCTCCAACGTTGAGCCATATCTGATGTTGAAGAAATTATGTTCCAATGAGTCCAGGCTAGATAGAGATTTGAGTTACCAAACTTTCATCTTCCAGGTTAAGGAAACATCTCCAATGTTAAGCATATCGGACAATGAATGAAATGGTGTTCAAATGAATCTTTCAGGAATAGTTGTTCTTTTCAAATGCTAGGCTTTGGCAATGAGGACATTAGCTCTCTTGCTCTCCAATATGACTGTGTATTGATCCGGCTGGTTGAACTTCACAAGCTAAAGGATGTCCTTCAGTCATTTCCTCTTCTATCTTGCACAGAGGACAATTTGGAGTTGTATAAATTCCTATTCTGTGAAAGTTTTTGGCCAAATAATCATGTTCCATAAGTAATCTAAAATTTCCTACTGCAGCTTTACGTGGGATTCCTTAATAATACCTGGATTTTTAATTAAAATGTTCCATTCTTTATATTTGGCTTTAATAGATATAGATTGGGTTTGTGTGTTTTTATATTTGCTTTTGATTAATCTTTTTATGGATGTAAAGGTTAGGGTTTTACTCTTGTTCTGAAATTAATTTGCAAGAAAATCAGCTGATTCATTTCCAGCCATTCCACAATGTGCAGGTATTCACTGTAAAATAATTCTTTTCTGTAGTTTTTGAAGTTGTTGGATCATTTTGTGACATTCTTTAATTTGGATTGACCTCATTTGATATGAACCTAATGCACATAATGCTGCTTTAGAATCAGAAAGTATGACAGCATTTTTGAATTTATCTATTCTGTATAGAAGGTGTTGGACTGAAATATGAATAGCCTTTACTTCTGCACCAAAATTTCATGTGTGGTATCCTGCTGGTTGATAGAATGAGAACAGTGTACACTTAATTCCTGCTCCTGATTTTTCGTCCAAGTTAGATCCATCTCTGTAGATATGTAACCATTCTTCAAGTTGGTATCTATTGTTCACAGTTTCTAATGCTAGTGCTTTTAGTACAGGTTTGGAAGTTTCTGATGTTGTAACTATTTGTTCTAAATATAATTGCATATTAATTGGTTCAAAAGTCAGTGGGTTTTCTTTGATTAATATGCTTTCTTTAGAATTAATGATATTCAGATCTGTTTTTAATTCCATAACTTTGTGTAGGAAACTTGTTTGTGTTTTCATCTTGATTAGTTGTAGTAATATTTTCTCCCATCGTGTTGTTTCTAACAAGAACATTTTTTCATGTTGTCTTTAAGGATTAGGGAAAACCTTAAACGTTAAGTCATATATGAGAAAGCTGTACGCGCGTACCTCCAGGATAGGTCCATAATATGTAAATAAGAAACTTCACATTCCCATTTTTGTTAATGCTCATGTTTTGAAAATTATATGGTGTTAAGTAGCAAAATAAGTTAATATTTTCAAAATTTTGAGAGCTAGCACGAAGAAAATATTTTAGAACAAATTCTACAATAGAATTCCAAAAAATAAGAATGTGGATCTTTTAAAATTGCTCTGTACAAGCCAAAAACAAATATTCAACTTAAAAGCTCACATTTTTTGACGGGTAGGACATTTTTAATTTTTACATTATTTTCCAAAACATTAATTATTAATTATTGAACGATTTGGTGTAGCAACATAATAATTTACATCCAAGTTTAAAATAATACTTTAATTATGTGACTATATTTTCATAAATTATAGGTTTAGTATTATAGAAGTTGTATATATATTTTTTTTTTAGTTTACGTCCTCCAACGTTAAGTCATATCGGACAATGAATGAAATGGGTGAAATGATGCTCAAATGAAACCAAGGTCCATGGAGCTTAGAGTTACCCGACATTCGCCTTGAAGGATAAGGGAAAACCCTGGAAAAACCTTATCCAGGTAACTCACCCTGACCGGGATTCATACTCGGTAACTTTAACTAATTTTAATTTTAACTCGGAAGTTGTAATTTTTAGTGTAGCCTTGCCTTAAACATGCTGAAATTTAATAAAATCCGTGATAAATTTGAGAATATAAAATATCTTCGAAAAGTATTCCATATAAAGCAAAGTTTGGGACGCGTATTTTCTTTCATAACCTTCGTATCACGTCTATGGAAGACGCTGCAATTTGGAATGTAATCGACATTTCATTCCTTTGAGTTATGCTGTTCACACTCATTGCTAAAGGTTGGATAGCAAGAGTGAGGACTGAGAAAATTTAGTGTAATAGCGGGGATTTGAATCATGGATCTTCCGGACTTCGTCTAGTTCCTATTAACCACTGAGGTGCAATGGCAACATAACAGATTGGCATAAATTCTCCAACAGACTCGTATTTATTCCGATAAAGTACTAGCAGTCGTTATATACACATGAGATGACTACCTTAATGGAGACTTACTGTGCTGTAAGTGCTTTAAGGACCGGCCTACACACATTTTTTCCTGAAAAATTTGATCCTGTACTTCTTTAAATAAGCCCTCAACATTAACTTACCAAACGTTTTTAAATTATTAGTAAAATTTAACAGTGCAACATTCGTATAAAATCACATAAGCATTAATTCGCAATACTTGAACATCGGAAACTCTCGCGGATATATTCCGCACACTGTGTAACATATATACGAGCGGTTGAAGTTCAGCTTATCGGGGAGGTCCGAAGCTACAGGGTTCACCTTACGGTGCGTGTGTGCCGCGCACAATCCTCGCAACCATGAATAAAGTAAATCTTGGGGCGAAATGCGACTCTAGGCCACGGAGTATAAAGTGGCACTAACCCGTGTAGCGACTATGACTTCCCTTTTGATTTATTTTAGAAATATTTACTATTTTTCTATGTATCAATATTCAATCATTTTTTGCATGAAGCTGAAAGAATACACAAATAATTTTGTATATGTCATCAAAAGTATATGTTCGTTTTTACTGCTATGGATGTCTGCCATAGATTCAAGAGGTGCCGAGTTTGAATCTGGAGTTTTTCTCGATAAGGTTTTCCTAGGCTTTCTCCCTCGTTTTGCAAGAATGTCGGGTAACTATAAGGTATATAGGCTCTGAACTCATTTGACTATCACTTCAAGCCTTTAAGTCATATCGCATAAACTTGGAGCACCTAACTTAAAGAAAAAGATTGCAAAAATTAACTTGTTGCTCAATATTTGAAGGTGCAAGGAAATATGAGAATATAGCAGGCTTTAATGGATAGTCAAAATTTAAAGATTGCGTTAGTGTTTGATAATTTTACAAATAAATTTATCTTTTAAACGGCCAAGTGACAAAAAGTACGAATGACTTCAAATTCGAGAAAAAATTAACAATTGGAAAATTCAGACAATTAACAAGGAATATCTAAAAAAGTAGTTCATTTCTCAAAATAAAGTATTTGAAATAAATTGTTTATTTTCACGAAATAGTAATGAACGGCAAATTCGCTTAGCCACTGACAATGCCATTGTGACGTCAACATCAAAATATAATAATAATTACCTGATCAATAATGTGAAAGATTTTATAAAATATTACAGTAGGATATTTTTGAATTAAATTTCTACTACACAGCCAACAATGAAAGAAATTACTCTTTTTCGAAACTTTCAAAATTACTTAGCACTTAGAAATATTCATATGGTACAGTGCTTTCCAAACTGCAATGACGAGTGATGCAAATAATAATCATAATAATTATATTACGGTTTTTCTATATATAAATAAAGCAAAAATTATCATAATCAGTCTGACCTCATAGTGGACAAAATATCAGTATAAATAATATAAACCACTGAAGCCTAGCTTCACATTTTGGTTAATTCGCATTTTATGTGCAAATATTACACTTCAGTATATTATCTGTGTAGGATTTTCGCTTTTTGTCAAAAAGACTACTATAATTTTTAATAAAATAAATAAGTTATCATCAAATGTCTCCATATCTCTTCCGTTTCTCTTCCTGTGCAGTGCGATAATTTCTCTCTCCCTCTCTCTCTCTCTTTTGTTTAATTGATCTCAGAGTAAAGAAAACCTCCAACATTAAAGCATATCGGACGTGAATGAGATAACGTTCAATGAGTACAGGGTACATAGAGCTTAGAGTTACCAGTCATTGATATTTCAGAGTAAAGAAAAACCTCCACCATTAAGTCGTATCGGACGATGAATGAAATGTTTTCTTAATGAGTAGAAGGTACATAGAGCTCAGATTTACCAGACGTTCATCTTTCAGAATTACAGAAAACCTCCAGCATTAAGCCAAATCGGACGATGAACGAAATAATGTTCAAATGAGAACATGGTACATAGACCTTAGAGAAGCCTGGCATTCCTCTTTCAGATTAAAGGAAAACCTCCAATGGTAAGTCATATCGGACGATGAATGAAATGTTGTCTAAATGAGAACAGGATACATATAGCTCAGCGGTTAACCGACGTTCATCTTTCAGGATAAAGTAATATTCCCAATGATAAGTCATATCGGACGATGAATGAAATGATGCAAAAATTAGTCCAGGATACATAGAGCTCAGCGGTTAACCGACGTTCATCTTTCAGGATAAAGTAATATTCCCAACGTCAAGTCATATCGGACGATGAATGAAATGATGCAAAAATTAGTCCAGGATACATAGAGCTTATAGTTACCAGACATTCATATTTCAGGATACGGGAAAACCTCCAGTATTAAGTAATATTGGACGATGCCAGAAATCATGCTCAAATGACTACAGGGTACATTGAGCTTAGAGTTACGAGTCATTCATCTTTCACAATGAAGGAAAAACATCCAGCATTAAGTCATCCCGGACCATGAACGAAATAATGTTCAAATGAGTACAGGGTACATAGAGCTTAAAGTGACCAAACATTCATTCTTAAGGATAAGAGGAAAACTCCAATGTTAGGTCTTATCGGATGATGAATAAAATGTTGTCTAAATGAGTACAGGATACACAAAGCTAGGAGTTACCATCCGTTCATGTTTCAGGGTATGGGAAAACCACCAGCAGGGAAGAAACAAGTTACATCGGAGCATAAAGGAAATAATGTTCAAATGAATACAGGGTACATAGAGCTTAGAGTTACCAGTCATTCATCCTTCAGAATAAAAGAAGACCTCTAGCATTAAATCTTATCGGACGATTGAAGAAATCATGTTCAAGTGAGTACAGGGTACATAGAGCTTAGATTTACCAGACATTCATCCTTCAGAATAAAAGAAAACCTATAACATTAAGTCATATCGGACGATGGAAGAAATGATGTTCAAATGAGAACAGAGTACGTAGAGCTTAGAGTCACCAGTCATTCATCCTGCGGAATGAGGGACATCCTTCTGCATTAAGTCACATCGAACAATGAATGAAATAATATTCAAATGAGTACAGGGTACATAGAGCATGGAGTTATCAGTCATTGATCCAATAGAATAAAACGAATCCTCCCGCTTAGTGTCATATTGTTGGATAAAAGAAATAATGTTTAAATGAGTACAGTGTACATAGAACTTAAAGTCAACGGTAACTGATCTTTCAGAAAGAAGGAAAACCTCCAGGATCAAGTGATATCGGGCGATGAAGGAAATAATGTGCAAATGAGTTCAGGGTACACAGAGGTTAGTGTTACCTTACATTCATCTTTCCGAAAAACGAAAACCTCCAATATAAAGTCATATTGGACGATGAATGAAATAAAGCTAAATGAGTACAGGATACATAGTGCTGAAAGCTAGCTGACATACATCTTTCAGTATAATCGAAAATCTCCAATATTAAAAACATATCGGACGAAGGATGAAATGTTGTTTAAATGAATCCAGGCTACATAGAGCTGACTGTTGCCAGACATTCAACCTTCAGGATAGGGGAAAGCGTTCAGAATTAAGCCATATCCGATGACGAATGGAATGTGGTATAAATAAGTACAGGTTACATAGAGCTTACAGTTACCAATCGTTCATTATTCAGGATTAGCTACAACCTCCAACGTTAGGTCATGTCGGAAGATGAGTGAAATAATGCAGAAGTGAGTCCAGGTTACATAGAGCTTATAGTTAACACACATTAACCTTTCTGGATTTGGGAAAGTTCCAGCGTTAAGTAATATCGAACGATGCAAGAAATCAGGTCCTAATGAGTACAGGGTACAAAGAGCTTAGAGTTACAAGTCATCCATCCTAGAGAATGAAGGATAAACTTTCAGCATTTAGTCATATCGGACGATGAACGAAATAATGTTGAAAAGAGTACATGGTACATAGAGCACAGAGTTACCAGTCATTGATCTGTCAGGTTAAAGGAAAACCTCTAACAGTCAGTCCTATCGGACGATGAATGAAATGGATTTCAAGTGAGTACAGTTTACATACAGACCAGTGTTAGCAGTCATTATTTTTCAGAATAAAGGGAAACCGCCTTCAATAACTCATATCAAACGACGAACGAACTAATGTTTAAATGACTGCAGTGTACATGGAGCTTAGAGTTACCTAACATTCAGTTTTCAGGAGAAGCGGAAACCTCCAGTGCTAAGTCACATCGGAAGAAGAATGAAATGTTGTCTATATGAGAACATAGTACATAGCTGAATTACCAGACGTTCATCATTCAGGGTAAGGTAATGTCCTCAACGTTAAGTCATATCGGACGATGAATGTAATGATGTAGAAATGAGTCCAGGATACACAGAGCTTATAGTTACTAGACGTTCATCTTTCAGAGTAAGGGAAAACATCCAGCATTAAGTCATATCCGACGGTGAAAGACATTATACATAAATGGGTACAGGGTATATAGAGCTTAGAGTAACCCACCAATAATCTTTCAGAATTAAGGAAATCATCCAGCATTAAGTCATATCCGACGATGATGGCAATAATATTCAAATGAGTACAGGATGCATAGGGCTTAGTGTTACCAGTCATTGATCTTTCAGAATAATGGAAAACCTCCAGACTTAAGTCAAATGGGACGATGAATGAAATAATGTTCAAATTAGTACAGGGTACATAGAGCTTAAAGTGACCAGCCATTCATCTTAAAGGAGAAGAGGAAACCTGCAATGTTATGTCATATCGGATGATGTAAGAAATGTTGTCTAAGTAGAGGGTTCGTGGAGCTTACTGTTACCAGACGAATATATTTCAGGATTAGGTACAACCTTAAACATTAATGTGACTTTGTGGGTTCGTGAAATAAAAATTCCAGATTACAAACACAAAAAATGGCACTTTATTTCCGCAGCAATACACTGTTCACATACACAATGTAACATACATGTCAACCAACATAGCTGCTTAACCGCACGCGTTCAATTACCGACTCACTGTCTCTTTTGAGGCAGGTCGCCTTTTAATCGATTTCTAACTCACCAGAAATTTCTCGAACATTCGAGACCGGCTAGAACAAACGTGAACTTTTGCCAAATCCGTCTGTTCCCGCCCCCCTTCTTGGCAAGCTTCCATCTCAACACTGCACTACCGTCTCTTCGATCTTGTTACCCGCACTGCCTCCAATCAACAGTGACCTGGCGACACTGCTCCCCCCTCAAGGCTGGTAGTCCCGAACAGCACCATCGTAGTGGGCCAGACGATGCAGGTGTACCACCAACATCTTTCCTCGGGGCACCTTCTTGATGCGGTAGACAATGTCGTTAATCCTCTACACCACCCGGTAAGATCCTTGCCATGGTTGGTGTTGGAATACACCTCCGGCCACTTAGTGATATAGTCAACGACCACCATCAGGTACTTGTTGTCTCGGTCGGATATTGGGAACGGTCCAGCAATGTCAACGGCGTTCCACTCGAATGCCGCTCCGACGTTGTACTGCTGCTTGCGACCCCGGCTCTTTGCCTGGGGGCCGCGATTCGCCAAGCAGACGTGACACTGACGGCACCATCTCTCAGCGTCTGCTCGCAGCCTCAGCCAGTAGTACCGCTGCCGTAGTTTGTCAATCGTTCGGTTCGCTCCCAGGCTTCCTCCTGAATTACCGGCGTGTACTTCCTCCAAGACTTCCGGGACCTTACTCCGGGGAAGTACCAACTGCTCTCTCTGAGCCTTCCCATCGGTTGATTCCCATAACCGGAACAGCACGCCCTCTCTGATATTCAAGGAGTCCCATTGGGCCCAGTAAGAATTTTAGGTGGCGCTCGTTGGTGCGATGTCCTCCCAGGTTGGTCTTGTCCCTGCCTCCAGTTCCCTCAAGAGTGGCCCCATGTCTGCGTCCGCCAGCTGCTCCCTCCTCAGGCCTGCTCTATACGAGCCATCCGCAGGCACTGCCGTGATTACTCGGACTGCTGCGGCACGCTGCTTCTCTTCCACTCTTGTGCATTGGCCGCACTCCTCTGGACAAGGTCTTCGGGACATAGCGTCTGCGTCACCGTGGCTCTTCCCTCTGCAATGTTCCAAATTGAAGTCATACTCCTGCAGCCTCTGAAACCAACGTGCTGTCTGGCCTTCCAGTCGCGCCGTCACCATCACCTCGCTCCTCGCAGGGACAACCACGTCTTCGTTCAAGATGACCCTACCGATTCCAAGGCGCTCTTTGGGTTGACGAAGTATAACCTCTTCTCCGTTGAGCCACAGGTCCTTCCTGCTGACGTCGACCGTCGCCTCGTGCCTCCTGAGGGCATACAGTCCCAGAATCACCTCCTCAGCCACCATCGCGACGAACACACACAGACGTACGATACTCAGTCCCAAGGTCAGCTTCAGCAGGGCCACCTTCTCCACAGGCAAGGTGTCACCCGATGCCATGACAAGCTGGTATGGTCGGCTCGGCTTCCTCGTCGGCAAACCCTTGGCCACGTCAGGACTGATGATAGTTACGGCCTCCCCGGTGTCCACCAGCACGCGGCACGTCTTCCCTCTCACCCAACCGTCCGCGATGAGGCTGTCATGCATACGCCGGCTGACGGCGCGCAATGTTACTCGAGGGGATGGTGGTGATGGCGCCGACGTTCCCCACACCACGCTGGCCCTACTCGTTCTTCCGGCTGACCCTCCTGGTGTCGGCAGTCTCTCGGATGTCCACACCCCCAACACAGGCCACTAGGTCTTCGCCGGCCTCCCTCGGCTGGTCTTCCCTCTCCGTCGTAGTGTACACGCCTCGTTCTTGACGTCGGGATACCTGTTACCTTGGCCGCCTCCATCCCTAATGCTGCCGTTAGCACTTCGTGGATGGTTTTATAATCGCCGAGCATTAGGCGCTGACGAAATTGCGTGCCACGTACCCCGTTAACGAATGTGTATTCAGCTTCCCGGGATACGACTCTGGTGGGAGTTCGACTAGAGCGAACTCCTGCAGCGTCTCCCATGTCTGCTGTGACCTTGCCTTTAGCTGGCTGCGGTACGCTGCGGCTAAGCGGTGGTATCCAAAACGATTGTTCAGGGCTTCCCAGATGTCCTTGGGCGCTGCCGCTGTCTGCACCGCGTTCAGGATTTCCGCCACCCTTCCCTGGAGGCTGGCTGTTATTTGCGTGGCCTCCTCCTCTGGTGAACGTTTGTTGTCCTTGGCCACTGCGGAGAATTGGCGGTGGAAAACTTCGAAGGTGTTCTCGCCGTCGTAATTAGGAGGTTTGACGCGCGTAGATGTTGCGTCCCGTCCCGGCGCGTCGACCTTTAAATGCTTTAACCTCCTGCCGACGACGTCCTCCACAATGGCGTTCAGGGACTTTGTGCTGCTGTCTGCCTTTCCCTCCAAGTTGTTTACGCGGTCAGCAAGGTCTTCGACGCGCTCGTCCACTTGGCCCATCCGCTTGCCCAGCTCCGTCACGTCATCCCTTACTCCGGCCAACTGTTCAAATTTGGCGGCGAGAGCCTCGTTCGCCACCTTCATTTCCGTGGTCAGTTCGGCCATCCTTGCGGTCATTGTCGTGGCCAAGTTGTTAGTTTGCAGCTTCCGTCGTCGCAGCTAATTCGTTCATCCTCTCCAAAATCTTTTCCAATGCGCATTCCATGGCCGTTATATCCAGTTCCGTGACACCAGTTGTGACTTTGTGGGTTCGTGAAATAAAAAGTCCAGGTTACAAACACAAAAAATTGTACTTTATTTCCGTAGCAATACACCATTTACATACACAATATAACATACAGGTCAACCACCACTGCTGCTCACCCGCACGCGTTCAATTACCGACTCACTGTCTCTTTTCAGGCAGGCTGCCCATTTATCGATTTCTAAAACACCAGAAATTTCTCGAACAATCGAGACCGGCAAGAATAAAGGCGAACTCTTGTGAAATCCGTGTTTCCCGCCCACCCTCTTGACAAGCATCCATATCCATACTGCACTGCCGTCTAACTGATCTTGTTACCCGCGCTGCTCCAATCAACAATGACCTGGCGTCATATCGAAGAAGGAATGAAATGATGTTCAAGAGTGTCCTGGGTATATAGAGCTTAGAGCTGCCCTAATTTCACCTTTCAGGATGGGAGAGCACCTCAAATGTTAAGTGATATCGGACGATGGACGAAATGGTGTTCAAATGAGTCCACGGTACATAGAGCTTAGGTTTACCTCCCTTAATCCTACAGGTTAAAGGAACACCAACGTTAAGTAATGTCGAACAATGAATAAAATTATGTTCTAATTAGTCCAGGGTACATAAAGCTTAAGGATTCCAAACTTTCATATTTCTGCATAAGGGAGCTCCTTCAACATTATGTTATATGGAACAATTAATGTAATGATGTTCAAATGAGTCCAGGGTAAATAGAGCTCAGAGTTACAAAACTTTCTTCTTACAAACAAAGGGGACTCCTACAACTTTAAGTGATATCGGACGTTGAATGAAATAATGTTCAAATTGAGTCATGGGTGCATAGAGCTTAGAGTTACAAACTTACGTCTTTCAGGTTAAGAGAATACTTCCAACGTTAAACCGGATTGAAAAATAGATGAAATAATGTTCAAATTGACTCCAGGGTACTTAGAGCTTAGAGTTACCACACTCTCCATTTTCAGGTTAATGGAACACCTCCAATGTTAAGCCATATCGCACAGTGAAAGAAATGATGTTCTAATTGAGTCCAGGGTACAGAGAGCTTAGAGTTCCCTAATTTTCGTATTTCTATTTAAGAGATCACCTCCAACGTTAAATCATAGCAGAAAATGAATGTCATGCTTTTCATATATTTACAGTGTACATAGAGCTTACAGTTACGAAACTTTCACCTTTCTTGATAATGGAAGACCTCCAACTTGAAGACAGAACTAATGATGAATGAAACGTTGTTCCAAAGAGTCCAGGTACATAGAGCATATAGTTACCAAACTTTCAGGTTAAGGCAACACTTCCAACGTTAAACAATATTGGACGATGTATGAGATAATGCTCTTGAGTCCAGCATGCATACAGCCTAGTGTTACATATTTTTCATTTCTCAGGTTAAGGCAAAACCTCCAAAGTTAAGCCATATTGGACGAATATTGAAGAGATATTAAAGTGGCTTCATTATACACAGAACTTATAGTTTCTGAACCATCACCTTTGAGTTACTGGGACTTCCAACATTAAGTCATATCGCGCAATGACTGAGATGATATTCAAATGTGGTGTAAATTGAGCTTAGAGTTACAAATATTCAATCTTTCAGGATAGGGGAACACTTCCAACGTTAAGCCATATGAAATAATGAATGAGATTGTGCTTAAATGAGTCAAGTGTACATAGAGCTTACAGTTTCCAAAACTGCATATTTCAGGTTAAGGGAACACCTGCAAAGTTAAGCCATATCAGACGATGAATGAAATGTTGTTCAAATGAGTCCAGGTTACATGGAGCTTACAGTTACCATACTTTCATCTTTTAGGTTAAGGGAAAACCTCCAACAATGAGCCATATCAGATGGTCAATGAAATAACTTTCAAATGAGTCCAGGGTACACAAGCTTAAAGTTACGCAACTTTCATCTTTCAGTATAAGGCAAAACTTCCAACGTTAAGCCATATCGAGCAATGACAGAAATGTTGTTCAAATGAGTCCAGGTTACATAAAACTTAGAGTTACCTAGCTTTTATGTTTTAGGATAAGGGAACACCTCAAACGTTTATTCATATCCAACAATGACAGAAATGACGTTCAAGTAAGTCCAGTGTCCAAAGAGCTTGATTTGCTGAAGATTGATCTTTCAGATTAACGGAACATCTAAAACGATAAGTGATATCAGACGATGAATGACATGATGTTCAAATGTGTCCAGGGTACAAAGGGCTTAAAGTTACCAAACTTTCATCTCTCTGGTTAAACCAATATATCCAACATTAAGCCAAATTGGCTGATGATTGATATAGTATTACAGTGAGGCCAGGATACATTGTCTTTAAAATTACCAAACTTTCAACTTTCAGAATAAGGGAGTACCTGCAACGTTAAGTCATACAGAAACGTGAATGAAATTGATGTTCAGATGTGTCCAGGATACATAGAGCTTAGAATTACCCAACTTCCATCTTTCAGGTTAAAAGAAAATCACCAACATTAAGTCATATGAAAGAATTAGTGTAATGATGTTCAAATGAGTCAGGGTACATAGAGCTTAGAGTAACCCAACTTTCATCTTTCAGGTTAAGAGAAAATCACCAACATTAAGTCGTATGAAAGAATTAATGCAATGACATTCAAATGAGTTAGGGTACATAGAGCTTAGAGTTACGGAACTTTCATCTTTCAGGTTAAGAGAAAATCACCAGCATTAAGTCATATGAAAGAATTAATGCAATGATGTTCAAATGAGTCAGGGTACATAGAGCTTAGAATTACCCAACTTTCATCTCTCAGGTTAAGAGAAAATCATTAGCATTAAGTCATATGAAAGAATTAATGTAATGATGTTCAAATGAGTCAGGGTATATAGAGCTTAGAAGTACCCAACTTTCATCTTTCGGGTTAAGAGAAAATCACCAACATTAAGTCATATGAAAGAATTAATATAATTATGTTCAAATGAGTCCAGCTTTCAAACAGCTTAGAGTTACCAAACTTTCACCTTTCAGCTTAGGTGAACACCTGCAACGTTAAGCAATATCAGACGATCAAGAAATGATGTTCAAGTAAGTCCAGGCTGGATAGAGCTTAGAGTTATCAAACTTTTATCTTCCAGGTTAAGGAAACATCTCCAATGTTAAGCATATTGAATAATGAATGAAATGATTTTCAAGTGAGTCCAGGGTACATAGAGCTTAAACTTACCAAACATTCATATTTTAGGATAAGGAACTCCTCCAACGTTAAGTCATATCAAACAATGTATGAAATTATTTTCACATGAGTCTAGGGTACATAGAGCTTAGAGTCACCAAATTTACTTCTTTCAGGTTAAGGAAAAACCTCGAACGTTAAGTCATATCGGATGATGAATGAAATGACTTTCAAATGAGTTCAGGGTCCATAGAGCTTAGAGGTACCAAACCATCACGGTCATGGTTAAGAGTTAACAGCTAACGATGTTCTTTCAGATGATGAACGAAAGTATGTAAAAACGAATGCAGGGTCCATAGAGCTTAGATCTACCGTACATTGATATTACAGTTTAAGCGAAATCTTCCAACGTTTAGTCATATCGGATGATGTTTGAAATGATTTTTAATTGATTGCAGGGTCCATAGAGCATGGTGTCACCGGACAATTAATTCTCATGTTAAGGGATAACCTCTAACGTTTGGTCATGTCGTATGATGATTGAAATGATTTTCGAATGAGTGTGGGCTGCACAGAACTTAAGAGTTGACAGACATTCATCTTTCAGATTAAGGGAAAACCTAAAACGTTAAGTCATATCGGCAAATTAATAACATGCTTTCAAATAAGTGCAGGGTACACAAATTTTAGTTACCAGACATTCATCTTTCAGAAAAAGGAAAAACATCCAACGTTATGTCATATCGGATAGTAAAAAATGTGATTTTCAAATGAATGCAGGGTCCATAGAGCTTAGAGATACCAGATTTTCTTCTTTCGAGTAAAGGAACCCTTCCAACTTTAGGTCGTATTCGATGATCAATAAAGTAAAGTTCAAATGACTCCAGGATACATATGGCTTATAGTTTCAAAACTTTCATCTTTCTGCATAAGGATCACCTCCAACGCTATGTCATATGGAACAATGAATGTAATGATGATCAAATGAGTCCAGGGTTCTTAGAGCTTAGAGTAAGCATACCTTCATCTTAATGGCTAAGGGAATGCCTGCAACGTAAAATATATTCGGACGTTGAATGAAATGATGTTCAAATGAGTCCAGGATGCATAGGGCTTACAGTTACAATACCTTAATTTTTCATGTTATGTAAAGAATCCAACATTCAGCCATATCGATCAATGAAATGATGTTCAAATGGGTGCAAGTTTCATAGAGTAGAGAGTACTCAAACTTCCATTTTTCAGGTTAAGGCGTCACCACCAATGTTAAACCATTACGGACGAAGAACAAACTGATGCTCCAATGTGTTCAGGGTACATAGGGCTAAGATTTACCACAGCTTCTGCTTTCAGGATAGGGAAAAACCTCCAACAATAAGTCATATCGAAGATATATCGAAGATGGAATGAAATGATGTTCAAGAGTGTCCAGGGTACATAGAGCTTAGAGTTGCCAAAGTTTCACCTGTCAGGATGAGAGAGCACCTCAAAAATTAACTGATATCGGACGATGAACAAAATGGTGTTCAAATGAGTCCAGGGTACATAGACCTTATGTTTACCTTCCTTTAATCTTTCAGGTTAAAGGAGCACCAACGTTTAGTCATATTGAACGATGATAAAAATTATGTTCTAATATGTCCAGGGTACATAAAGCTTAGAGTTTCCAAACTTTCATCAATGCATAAGGGAACTCCACATTATGTAATATGGAACAATTAATGTAATGATGTTCAATGATGTTCAAATGAGTCCAGGGTACATAGAGCTCGGAATTACAAAACTTTCTTCTTACATGCTACGGGAACGCCTGCAACTTTAAATGATATCGGACGTTGAATGAAATAATGTTCAAATTGAGTCCAGGGTACATAGAACTTAGAGTTACAAACTTACGTCTTTCAGCTTAAGAGAACACTTCCAAAGTTAAACCACATCGAACAATGAATAAAATGATGTTCAAATTGAATCCACGGGACTTAGAGCTTAGAATTACCACACTCTCCCTTTTCAGGTTAATGGAACACCTCCAATTATAAGCCATATCGCACACTGAATGAAATGATGTTCTAATAAAGTCCAGGGTACTTTGAACATAGAGTTCTCCAAATTTCGTATTTCAGGTTAAGAGATCGCCTCCAAACTTAAGCCATATCAGAAAATGAATGTTATGCTTTTCATATATGCACAGTGTACATAAGCTTACAGTTACCAAACTTTCACCTTTCTGGATAATGGAAGACCTCCAACTTGAAGACAGAACTAATGATGAATGAAGTGGTGTTCCAATGAGTCCAGGTACATCGAGCATATAGTAACCAAACTTTCAACTTTCAGTTAAAGGCAACACTTCCAACGTTAAGCCATATTGGACGATGTACGAAATAATGCTCTTGAGTCCAGAGTACATAGAGCCTAGTGTTACTCAACTTTCATCTCTCAGGTTAAGGCAAAACCTCCAAAGTTAAGCCATATTTAACGAATATGTTAAAGTGGCTTCAGGATACACAGAACTTATAGTTTCTGAACCATAAACTTTCAGTTGTTGGGACTTCCAACATTAAGTAATATCATGCAATGACCGAAATGATATTCAAATGTGGTGTAAATTGAGCTTAGAATTACAAATAATCGATCTATGAGTATAGGGGAACACTTCCAACGTTAAGTCATATGCAACAATGAATGAAATGGTGTTTAAATGAGTCAAGTGTACATAGAGCTTACAGTTTCCAAACCTGCACCTATCAGGTTAAGGGAACACCTGAAAAGTTAAGCCATATCAGACGATGAATGAAATGTTCAAATGAGTCCAGGTTACATAGAGCTTACAGTTACCATACTTTTATCTGTCAGGTTAAGGGAAATCTCCAACATTGAGCCATATCAAAAGGCCAATAAAATAAATTTCAAATGAGTCCAGGGTACACGGAGCTTAGAGTTACCCAACTTTCAACTTTCAGTATAAGGGAACACTTCCAACGTAAGTCATATCAATAAATGATTGAACAGTTGTTCAAATGAGTCCAGGTTACATTGAACTTAGAAATACCTAACTTATGTGTTTTAGGATGAGGGAACACCTCAAACTTTTATTCATATCGAACAATGACAGAAATGACGTCCAAATGAATCCAGTGTCCATAGAGCTTGACATTATAAAGTTTGATTATTCAGATTAAGGGAAAATCTGAAACGATAAGTGATATCAGACAATGAATGGCATGATGTTCAAATGTGTCCAGGGTACATAGAGCTTAGAGTTACCAAACTTTCATCATTCAGGTTAAATGAACACCTCCAACGTTAAAGCATATCGGACGCTTAATGAAAAAATGTTCAAATGAGTCCAGGGTACATAGGGCTTAAAGGTACCAATCTTTCATCTCTCTGGTTAAGGCAATATATCCAACATTAAGCCATATTAGACGATGACTGAGATGATGTTACAGTGAGTCCAGGATACATTGCACTTAAAGTTACCAGACTTTCAAATTTCAGATTAAGGGAGTACCTGCAACGTTAAGTCATATCGAAACGTGAATGATATTAATGTTCAAATGTGTCCAGGGTACATAGAGCTTAGAATTACCATTCTTTCATCTTTCAGGTTAAATAAAACCTCCAACATTGAGCCATATCGATCAATTAAATGATGCTCTAATGAGTCCAGTGTATATGGTACTTAGAGTTACCATACATTCATCTTTCAGTTTAAGGCAACACCTCCAGCGTTAAGCCATATGGGATGATGATTGAAAAGATGCTACATTGAGTCCAGAATACCTAGAGCTTAAATTAACTGAACCTTCAACTTCCAGGATAAGGGAACACCTCCAACATCGGACCATCAATGAAATGATGTTCAAATGAGTCCAGGGTACCTAAAGCTTAGGGTTACCAAACTTTCATCTTTCAGGTTAAGGGAACGCCAACGTTAAATCATATTGAACAATGAATGAAATGATATTCCAGTTAGTCCAGGGAACATAGTGCTTAGAGTTACCAAACCTTCTAATTTCAGGTTAAGGAAACTCCTCCAACGTAAAGACATATAGACCAATGAATGAAATGATGTTCAAATGAGCTTAGGGTTCATATAGCTTAGAGTTACCAAACTGTTATCTTTCAGGTTAAGGCCAAAGCTCCTACGTTAAGTGATATTGGATGTTGAATGAATTGATGCTCTAATGTGTCCAGGGCACATAGAGCGTAGAGTTACCAAACTTTTACCTTTCAGGATGGTGAAACACCTCAAACGTTAAGTTAAATCAAACAATGAATGAAATGTTGTTCAAATGGGTCCAGGGTATATGGGCTTCAAATAGTAAATGCTCATCTTTGAGATTGAGGGAACACCTCCAACATTAAATAATATCGACCAATGAATGAAATGACGTTCAAATGAGTCAAGGGTACATAGAGTATAGAGTTGCCAAACTCTCATCTTTCAAGTTAAGACAACTTTTCCATCGTTATACCACATCTAACGATGAATGAAATGATGCTCTAATGAGGCTACGGTACATAGAGCTTTGATTTACCAAACTTTCATTTTTCAGGATAGGGGAAGACGTCAAACGTTAAGTCATATCAAAGAATGAAGGAAATGAGGTTCAATGGCGTAAAGGGTTCATAGAGATTGGAGTTACCAACCTTTTATCTTTTAGGAAGGAGAACACCTCAAACATTAAGTGATATCGGACGATGAATGAAATGGTGCGCAAATGAATCCAGGGTACATAGAGCTTAGAGTTACCAAATGTTCATCTTTCAGGGTAAGGGGACACTACCAACGATAAGTCGTATCCAAGAATGAATGAAATGATGTCAAATGAGTCCAAGGTTCCTACAGCTTAGAGTTACCAAACTTTTATCTTCCAGGTTAAGGAAACATCTCCAATGCTAAGCATATTGAATAATGAATGAAATGATTTTCAAGTGAGTCCAGGGTTCATAGGCTAAAGTTACCAAACATTCATCTTTTAGGATAAGGGAACTCCTCCAACGTTAAGTCATATCAAACAATGTATGAAATTATTTTCACATGAGTCTAGGGTACATAGAGCTTAGAGTCACCAATTTTACTTCTTTCAGGTTAAGGAAAAATTTCGAACGTTAAGTCATATCGGATGATGAATGAAATGACTTTCAAATGAGTTCAGGGTCCATAGAGCTTAGAGGTACCAAACCATCATGGTCATGGTTAAGAGTTAACCGCCAACGATGTTCTTTCAGATGATGAACGAAAGTAAGTACAAACGAATGCAGGGTCCATAGAGCTTAGATTTACCGTACATTGATATTACAGTTTAAGGAAAATCCTCCAACGTTTTGTCATATCGGATGATGTTTGAAATGATTTTTAAACGATTGCAGGGCCCATAGAGCATAGTGTCACCGGACAGTTAATTCTCATGTTAAGGGATAACCTCTAACGTTAAGTCATATCGTATGATGATTGAAATGATTTTCGAATGAGTGTGGGGTGCGTAGAACTTAAGAGTTGACAGACATTCATCTTTCAGATTAAGGGAAAACCTAAAACGTTTAGTCATATCGGCAAATTAATAACATGCTTTCAAATAAGTGCAGGGTACACAAATTTTAGTTACCAGACATTCATCTTTCAGAGAAAGGAAGAACATCCAACGTTATGTCATATCGGATAGTAAAAAATGTGATTTTCAAATGAATGCAGGGTCAATAGAGCTTAGAGATACCAGATTTTCTTCTTTCAAGTAAAGGGAACCCTTCCAACTTTAGGTCGTATTCGATGATCAATAAAGTAAAGTTCAAATGACTCCAGGATACATATGGCTTATAGTTTCAAAACGTTTATCTTTCTGCACAAGGAACACCTCCAACGCTATGTCATATGGAACAATGAATGTAATGATGATCAAATGAGTCCAGGGTTCATAGAGCTTAGAGTTAGCATACCTTCATCTTAATGGCTAAGGGAATGCCTGCAACGTAAAATATATTCGGACGTTGAATGAAATGATGTTCAAATGAGTCCAGGATGCATAGGGCTTACAGTTACAATACTTTAATTTTTCATGTTATGTAAAGAATCCAACATTCAGCCATATCGATCGATGAAATGATGTTCAAATGGGTGCAAGTTTCATAGAGTAGAGGGTACCCAAACTTCCATTTTTCAGGTTAAGGCGTCACCACCAATGTTAAACCACTACGGACGAAGAACAAACTGATGCTCCAATGTGTTCAGGGTACATAGGGCTAAGAGTTACCACAGCTTCTGCTTTCAGGATAGGGAAAAACCTCCAACAATAAGTCATATCGAAGATATATCGAAGATGGAATGAAATGATGTTCAAGAGTGTCCAGGGTACGTAGAGCTTAGAGTTGCCAAAGTTTCACCTGTCAGGATGAGAGAGCACCTCAAAAATTAACTGATATCGGACGATGAACAAAATGGTGTTCAAATGAGTCCAGGGTACATAGACCTTATGTTTACCTTCCTTTAATCTTTCAGGTTAAAGCAGCACCAACGTTAAGTCATATTGAACAATGATAAAAATTATGTTCTAATATGTCCAGGGTACATAAAGCTTAGAGTTTCCAAACTTTCATCTTTCTGCATAAGGTAACTCCACATTATGTAATATGGAACAATTAATGTAATGATGTTCAATGATGTTCAAATGAGTCCAGGATACATAGAGCTCGGAGTTACAAAACTTTCTTCTTACATGCTACGGGAACGCCTGCAACTTTAAATGATATCGGACGTTGAATGAAATAATGTTCAAATTGAGTCCAGGGTACATAGAGCTTAGAGCTACAAACTTACGTCTTTTAGTTTAAGAGAATACTTTCAACGTTAAACCACATGGAACAATGAATAAAATGATGTTCAAATTGAATCCAGGGTACTTAGAGCTTAGAATTACCACACTCTCCCTCTTCAGGTTTAGGAACCCCTCCAATGTTAAGCCATATCGCACACTGAATGCAATGATTCTAATGGAGTCCAGGGTACATAGAACATAGAGTTCTCCAAATTTCGTATTTCAGGTTAAGAGATCGCCTCCAAACTTAAGCCATATCAGAAAATGAATGTTATGCTTTTCATATATGCACAGTGTACATAAGCTTACAGTTACCAAACTTTCACCTTTCTGGATAATGGAAGACCTCCAACTTGAAGACAGAACTAATGATGAATGAAATGGTGTTCCAATGAGTCCAGGTACATCGAGCATATAGTAACCAAACATTCAGCTTTCACTTAAAGGCAACACTTCCAACGTTAAGCCATATTGGACGATGTACGAAATAATGCTCTTGAGTCCAGAGTACATAGAGCCTAGTGTTACTCAACTTTCATCTCTCAGGTTAAGGCAAAACCTCCAAAGTTAAGCCATATTTAACGAATATGTTAAAGTGGCTTCAGGATACACAGAACTTATAGTTTCTGAACCATCAACTTTCAGTTGTTGGGACTTCCAACATTAAGTCATATCGTGCAATGAACGAAATGATATTCAAATGTGGTGTAAATTGAGCTTAGAATTACAAATAATCGATCTATGAGTATAGGGGGACACTTCCAACGTTAAGTCATATGCAACAATGAATGAAATGGTGTTTAAATGAGTCAAGTGTACATAGAGCTTACAGTTTCCAAACCTGCACCTATCAGGTTAAGGGAACACCTGAAAAGTTAAGCCATATCAGACGATGAATGCAATGTTCAAATGAGTCCAGGTTACATAGAGCTTACAGTTACCATACTTTTATCTTTCAGGTTAAGGGAAAATCTCCAACATTGAGCCATATCAAAAGGTCAATAAAATAAATTTCAAATGAGTCCAGGGTACACGGAGCTTAGAGTTACCCAACTTTCAACTTTCAGTATAAGGGAACACTTCCAACGTAAGTCATATCAATAAATGATTGAACAGTTGTTCAAATGAGTCCAGGTTACATTGAACTTAGAAATACCTAACTTATGTGTTTTAGGATGAGGGAACACCTCAAACTTTTATTCATATCGAACAATGACAGAAATGACGTCCAAATGAATCCAGTGTCCATAGAGCTTGACATTATAAAGTTTGATCTTTCAGATTAAGGGAACATCTGAAACGATAAGTGATATCAGACAATGAATGGCATGATGTTCAAATGTGTCCAGGGTACATAGAGCTTAGAGTTACCAAACTTTCATCATTCAGGTTAAATGAACACCTCCAACGTTAAAGCATATCGGACGCTTAATGAAAAAATGTTCAAATGAGTCCAGGGTACATAGGGCTTAAAGGTACCAATCTTTCATCTCTCTGGTTAAGGCAATATATCCAACATTAAGCCATATTGGACGATGATTGAGATGATGTTACAGTGAGTCCAGAATACATTGCACTTAAAGTTACCAGACTTTCAAATTTCAGATTAAGGGAGTACCTGCAACGTTAAGTCATATCGAAACGTGAATGATATTAATGTTCAAATGTTTCCAGGGTACATAGAGCTTAGAATTACCATTCTTTCATCTTTCAGGTTAAATAAAACCTCCAACATTGAGCCATATCGATCAATTAAATGATGCTCTAATGAGTCCAGTGTATATAGTACTTAGAGTTACCATACATTCATCTTTCAGTTTAAGGCAACACCTCCAGCGTTAAGCCATATGAGATGATGATTGAAAAGATGCTACATTGAGTCCAGAATACCTAGAGCTTAAATTTACTGAACCTTCAACTTCCAGGATAAGGGAACACCTCCAACATTGAGCCACATCGGACCATCAATGAAATGATGTTCAAATGAGTCCAGGGTACCTAAAGCTTAGGGTTACCAAACTTTCATCTTTCAGGTTAAGGGAACGCCAACGTTAAATCATATTGAACAATGAATGAAATGATATTCCAGTTAGTCCAGGGAACATAGTGCTTAGAGTTACCAAACCTTCTAATTTCAGGTTAAGGAAACTCCTCCAACGTAAAGTCATATAGACCAATGAATGAAATGATGTTCAAATGAGCTTAGGGTTCATATAGCTTAGAGTTACCAAACTGTTATCTTTCAGGTTAAGGCCAAAGCTCCTACGTTAAGTGATATTGGATGTTGAATGAATTGATGCTCTAATGTGTCCAGGGCACATAGAGCGTAGAGTTACCAAACTTTTACCTTTCAGGATGGTGAAACACCTCAAACGTTAAGTTAAATCAAACAATGAATGAAATGTTGTTCAAATGGGTCCAGGGTATATGGGCTTCAAATAGTAAATGCTCATCTTTGAGATTGAGGGAACACCTCCAACATTAAATAATATCGACCAATGAATGAAATGACTTTCAAATGAGTCAAGGGTACATAGAGTATAGAGTTGCCAAACTCTCATCTTTCAAGTTAAGACAACTCCTCCATCGTTAGAGCACATATAACGATGAATGAAATGATGCTCTAATGAGGCTACGGTACATAGAGCTTTGATTTACCAAACTTTCATTTTTCAGGATAGGGGAAGACGTCAAACGTTAAGTCATATCAAAGAATGAAGAAAATGAGGTTCAATGGCGTAAAGGGTTCATAGAGATTGGAGTTACCAACCTTTTATCTTTTAGGAAGGAGAACACCTCAAACATTAAGTGATATCGGACGATGAATGAAATGGTGCGCAAATGTATCCAGGGTACATAGAGCTAATAGTTACCAAATGTTCATCTTTCAGGGTAAGGGGACACTACCAACGATAAGTCGTATCCAAGAATGAATGAAATGATGTCAAATGAGTCCAAGGTTCCTACAGCTTAGAGTTACCAAACTTTCATCTTTCAGGTTAAGGGAACATCTCCAAAGTTAAGTCAAATCGGACGATGAATTAAATGATGTTTAAATGTTTCCAGGGTACATGGAGCTTAGAGATACCAAACTTTCATCTACCAATTTAAGGGAACACCTCAAAGTTAAGCCTTATCGGACGAGGAAAGAAATGATATTCAAATGAGTCCAGGGTGGATAGAGCTTAGAATTACCAAACTTTCATCTTTCAGCTTAAGTGAGCACCTCCAATGTTTACACATATCGCACGAAGAATGAAATGATGTTTAAATGAGTCCAGGTTCCATAGAGCTTAGAGTTTCCTAACTTTCACCTTTCAGCTTAACTGGACACCTTCAACGTTAAGCCATATCGGACAATGAAGAAATAATGTTCAAATGAGTCCTGGCTAGATAGAGCTTAGAGTTACCGAACTCTTATCTTCCAGGTTAAGGAACCATCTCCAATGTTAAGCATATTGGCCAATGAATGAAATGATGTTCAAGTGAGTCCAGGGTACATTGAGCTTAGAGTTACCAAACTTTCATCTTTCAGGTTAAGGGAACATCTCCATCGTTAAGCATTCCGGACAATGAATGAAATGATGATCAAATGAGTCTAGGGTATATAGAGCTTAGAGTTACTCTCTTTCATCTTTCAGGTTAAGGTAACATCTCCAAAATTAAGCATATCGGACAATGAATGAAATATGTTCAAATGAGTCCAATTGATATTCACATGAGTTTAATTTAGACAGATTTTAGAGTTACAAGACAGTCATCTTTCAGGAATAGTTGTTGTTTTCAAATGCTAGGCTTTGGCAATGAAGACATTAGTTCTCTTGCTCTCCAATATTTCTGTGTAGTCGATCCGGCTGGTTGGACTTCACAGGTTAAAAGATGCTCTTCAGTCATTTCCTCTTCTATCTTGCACAGAGGACAATTTGGACTTGTATAAATTCCTATTCTGTTCAAGTTTTTGCCAAATAATCATGTTCCGTAAGCAATCTAAAATTTGCTGCTGCAGCTTTACGTGGGATTTCTATAAGAATTTCTGGATTTTTAATTAAAAGGTCCATTTCTTTTCTTTGGCATATATGAGAAAGCTGTACGCGCGTTGGGTGCCGCGTTTGCACACGTTAAACAAAAGACTTGTTCGAATTAAAATTTTCCAAGGCTCTTTTCGTGCAGTTTTGGTGCAAAAAGTCAGAGTTTTGGCGCAGATTAATTACTGTGGCTGAAACTTTCGTTTTTTTTTTTTTTTTTTTTTTTTTTTTTGTTATTTCACTTCCTCCAACACTAAGTCATAGCAGACTGTGAATGAAATGGGTGAAGTGATGTTGAATGTGTCCAGGTTCCATTGAGCTTAGAGCTACCCTACATTCGTCTGTAAGCATAAGGGAAACCCCAGAAAAAACCTTATATAGGTAACTCACCCTGACCAAGATTCGAACTCGTGACCTCTTGAACGTGAGGCAGACATGCTACCATCTACGCTACTGAGGCGGGCCTGTGGATGAAACTTGGATACACTATTATATTCCAAAAACAAAAGTACAGTGCAAACAGTGGACTGTAAGGGGAGAACCGGCTCCAAAAAAACAGCAAAAACCGGTTTTTTTCATCTGGGAAAGTGATGGTGGCGGTTTTTAGTATAGTCAATGGAGTTATTCTAATCAATTATCTTCAAAAAGGAAAACCCATTTTGGAAGCATAGTATACATCACAACTTCAGAAGCTGAAGGCAGAACTTGCGGAAGAACGGCCACATTTGCTGAGAAAAGAAATCCTGTTTCATCAAGACAACGCATCGTCTCAAACCTTAGCAGTTGCAATGGCGAAAATCCAAGAATTACGGTTTTAACTGCTTGACCATCCTCCTTACCTACCAAATGATCAGATCAGCAACTTCTGTTTGTATCCTCATCTGTAAACCTCATCAGATAAAAAACGAATAACCTCTTCCTATTTCGGAATATTGTAGATAAATACTTGTTACTTTAAATTAATAATAAGGAATATTTCGGAAATTGTTAACTCCCAAAAACTGTATTAAATAATTGCATGTTTTAACAATATCTACATTTTTTTCCTGTAGTAAGATTTTCTGACTCTGAGTGTATACAAAAGTCATTCAGAATGAAGAGGACTTCAGATGGTAAATTCGACACATTTGTTATGAAAATATGTTAAGGCAAGGCTACACTGAAAATTACCCCCAAAATTTTGAAATTCATGGAACTTTTTGGCATTTTTGGTAGCTTAGTGTTTGTAGTAATAGATGGCATGTTATTTTTATCATTTGCACGATTTTAGGCCATCACATAACAATTTAAAGAGATCTTTAACAATCGTTAAAAGTAACAATCATGACTTTAAAATGCATTTTCTGAGAAACCTTTTTTCTAACACTTTTCAGTATACAAAATGCCACACATATCAAGTTTTAAACGTATGTTGGTGAAACCTCCAGGATAGGTCCATAATATGTAAATAAGGAACTTCACATTCCCATTTTTTGTTAATGCTTATGTTTTGAAAATTATATGGTGTTAAGTAATAAAATAAGTTAATATTTGAAAAATTTTGAGAGCTAACACGAAGAAAATATTTTAGAACAAATTCTACAATATAATTCCAAAAAATAAGAATGTGGGTCTTTTAAAGTTGCTCTGTACAAGTCAAAACCAAAGATTCAACTTAAAAGCTGACATTTTTTGACGGGTAGGAAATTTTTAACTTTTAAAATATTTTCCAAAGCATTAATGATTTTTTATTGAACAATTTGGTGTAGCAACATAATAATTTGCATCTAAGTTTAAAATAATAGTCTAATTATGTGACTAAATATTCATAATGGTAGGTTTATTGTTATAGAAGTTGTTTATATATTGTAGTTTACGTCCTCCAACGTTAAGTCGTATCGGACGATGAATGAAATGGGTGAAATGATGCTCAAATGAATCCGAGGTCCATGGAGCTTAGAGTTACCCGACATTCCTCTTGAAGGATAGGGGAAAACCCCGGAAAAAGCCTTATCCAGTTAACTCACACTGACCGAGATTCGAACTCGGTAATTTTAACTTATTTTAATTTTAACTCGGAAGTTGTAATTTTCAGCGTAGCCTTGCCTTAAACATGCAGAAATTTAATCAAATCCGTGATAGATTTTGAGAATATAAATTTTTTCGGAAAGTATTCCATATAAAGCAAAGTTTGGGACGCGTATTTTCTTTCATAACCTTCGTGTCACGTCTATGGAAGACGCTGCAATTTGGAATGTAATCTACATTTCATTCCTTTGAGTTATGCTGTTCACACACATTGCTAAAGTATGGATAGCTAGAGTGAAGACTAAAAAATTTAATGTAATAGCCGGGATTTGAACCATGGATCTTCCGGACTTTGTCTGGAACTGAGGTGCAATGACAACATAACAGCATGGCATAAATTCTCCAACAGACTCGTATTTATTCCGAGAAACTACTAGCAGTGGTTATATGCACATGAGATAACTACATTAATGGCGACTTACTGTCCTGTAAGTGATTTAAGGACCGGCATACATACATTTTTTTCCTGAAAATTTTGATGTTGTACTTGTGTTTATAAGCCCGCAATACTAACTTACCAACCGTTTTTAAATTATTAGTGTAATTTAACAAAGCAACAATCGTATAAAATCACATAAGCACTAATTTGTAATACTTGAACATCGGAAACTCTCGCGGATACATTCCACACTGTGTAACATATATACGAGCGGTTGACGTTCATCTTATCTGGGAGGTCCGAAGCTACAGGGTCCACCTTACGGTGCCTGTGTACCGCACACAGTCTACTCAAGAAGGCTATCCTCCAACTTTGATCTTGGCGCGAAATGCGACTCTAGACCACGGAGTATAAAGTGGCACCAACCCATGTAGCGACTATGACTTCCCTTTTGATTTATTTTAGAAATATTTACTTTTTACCTATGTATCAATATTCAATCATTTTTGGCGTGAATTTCAAAGAATACACAAATGATTTTGTATATGTTATCTAAAGTATATGTTACTTCTACTGCTAGGGATTTCTGCCATAGATTCAAGAGGTGCCGAGTTCGAATCTGGAATTTTTCTCGATAAGGTTTTCATAGGCTTTCTCCCTCGTTTCGTAATAATGTCGGGTAACTCTAAGCTCTATAGGTTCTGAACTCATTTGAACATCATTTCAACCATTTAAGTCATATGACATAACGTTGGAGGAACTTACTTAAAGAAAAAGATTGCAAAACTTAACTTATTGCTAAATTTTTTGAAGCTGCAAGGAAATATGAGAACGTAGCAGGCTTTAAGACATAGTCAAAATTTAAAGAGTGCGTTAGTGTATGATAATTTTCCAAATAAATTTATCTTTACACGCCCAAGTGCTAAAAATACGAATGACTTCAAATTCGAGAAAAAAATTAACAATTGGAAAATTCAGAAAAATAGCAAGGAATATCCCAAAAATAGTTCATTCCTCAAAATAAAGTATTTGTCGTAAATTGTTTATTTTCACGAGATTATCATGAACGGCTAATTCGCTTAGCTACTGACAATGACATTGTGACGTCAACATCAACATGTAATAATAATTACCTTATCAATATTGTGAAACATTTTTAAAATATTACAGTGTATGTTTTTGAATTAAATTTCTACTATACAATTAACAATTCAAGAAACTACTCTTTTTCGAAACTTCCTGAAATATTTAGCACTTAGAAATATCCATACGTAACAGTACTTTCCAAACTGCAATGACAAGTGATGCAAATAATATCATAATAATTATTTATGGTTTTTCTATATATAAATAGAGCAAAATATTTCATAATCTATCTGACCTTATAGTCGAAAAAATATCGGGTATAAATGATATAAACAGCTGAAGCCTAGCTTCACATTTTGGTTCATACGCAATTTACGTGCAAATATTTCCCTTCAGTAAATTATCTGTGTAGGATTTACGCATTTTGTCATAAAGACTACTACAATTTTTAATAAAATAAATAATCTCCCATCAAATGACTGCATATCTCTTCCGTTTCTTTTCCTGTGCAGTACGAAAATTCAATCTCTCTCTGTCTCTCTCTCTCTCTGTCTCTCTTTTTCTTTCTTTCTTTTTTGTTTAATCGCCAAACGCGAATATGAGAGTTTTGGAGTCCGCAAGGTTTGGCGCTAGCGTCTGGAGGTACGACGGTTGTCTGAAAAGTTTCCGACCTCAACATGAAGATGGCAGCACTTGTAAATATAAGCTAACGAATTCCGTTGTTCATCTGTTGACAGTAATTCGCCAAAGTTTCTGCCGTTTTAAACGCTCCATTGTTATGTAACAGTCGCTTAAGTGAGTTGAGGTGAGTTATTTATGAAAATGGATAATATCCATAATCGAGCCGTTATTAAATAATTGTTTCTGAAAGGCAATATGCTCACGCAAATAAAAGATGAATTGAATTCTATGTATGGGGACTCTGTACAATCAATTCCCACAGTGAAATTTTGGGCCGCTGAATTTAAATGTGGCCGTAAGTGCTTGGGAGTCGTTGAACATTCGCGACGTTCAAAAACTGCAACTAAAGACGAAATCATCGCATATTTTCACCAAATGGTGCTAGACGACCGCCGAATTTAAGTGAGAGAGATAGAAGAGGCCATGAACATGTCACAAGAACGTGTTTGTTGCATATTAAATCAACATTTAGACATGAGAAAATATCCGCGCGTTGGGTGCCGCGTTTGCTCATATTAGACCAAAAACTTAGAGTGAACATTTCAAACGATCTGATTGCGCAGTTTAGGGGCAATATATCCGAGTTTTGGCGCTGATTAAATACTGTAGATGAAACTTGGATACAGCATTATACTCCCGAAAAAAAACTACAGTCCAAAGAGTGTACTGCAAAGGGAGATCCGACTCAAGAAATCTATAACTGTTTTTCCGGATGGGAAAGTGATGGTGATTGTTTTTGGGGGGAGGGGGATAGTCAAGGAGTTATTTTAATCGATTATCTTCAAAAAGGAAAACCCATTTCAGGAGCATACTACGCATACCTACCTGAGAAGCTGAAGGCAGAAATTGCGGATAAACGAACACATTTTTGGAAAAAGACATTCCTGTTTCACCAAGACAACACATCATCTCACACCTTAGCAGTTGAGGAACCAAAGCTCTGGATATGATAGTGGGCCAGGATAGGTGATCATTCCAATAGGAAAGTTGACGATGGAGCTGTGGGTACTTACGACTGCGGAAAAACCGGAAGACTTGCAGAAAGCTCGTCCCACCGCCACATTGTCCTTAACATACCTCACTTTGCGGTTACCTACGATCGAACCCGAGGCGCCATGATGAGAGCCAAGCGCTTTAAACACTCAGCCACGGGGCAGATAGAATTGATGCACAAATTAGTGAAATGGCCACAGAGCTAAGAGCTACCAGGCATAAAATTTACATTCATATTGGACGATGAATGAATTGTAAATAAAAGAGTAAAGGGTCCTTAAAGCTTTGGTTTACCAGACAGTTAATGAAATGATGTTCAAATGAGTACAGGCAGAATAAAGGAAAACCTCCAGGATTAAGTCATATCGGACGAGGAATGAAAAAATGTTCAAATGAGTACAGGGTATATAGAGCTTAGAGTTATCAGACATTCATTTTCATAATTAAAGAAAACCTCGAGGATAAGGCCATAAAGGACGATGATTGAAACAATGATCAAATGAGTACAGGGTACATAGAGCTTAGATTTACCAGTCGTTGATCTCTCAGAGTAAAGGAAACCTCCAATTTTAAATCATATCGTATGATGAATGAAATAACGTTCAATGAGTACAGGGTACATAGAGCTTAGATTTTCCAGTTATTGATATTCCAGAGTAAAGGCAAACCTCCTCCATTAAGTCGTATCGGACGATGAATGAAATGTTGTCTCAATGAAAAGAGGGTACATAAAGCTTAGATATACCAGACGTTCATCTTTCGGAATTAAGCAAACCTCCAGCATTAAGTCATATCGGATGATAAATGAAATAATGCTTAAATGAGAACATGGTACACAGACCTTAGAGATACCAGTCATTCCTCTTTCAGATTAAAGGAAAACACCCAATGTTAGGTTATATCGGCCGATGAATGAAATGTTGGCTAAAAGAGTACAGGGTACATAGAGCTTAGGTTTACATGACGTTCATCTTTCAAGATAAGCGAAAACCTCCAATGTTAAGTCATAACGGACGATAAATGGAATGTTGTCTAAATAAGAACGGGATACATATAGCTCAGAGCTAACAGACGTTCATCTTTCAGGATAAGGTAATATTCCCAATGTGAAGTCATATCGGACGATGGATGAAATGATGCAGAAATGAGTCCAGGTTACATAGAGCTTATAGTTACCGGACATTCATCTTTCAGGATAAGGGAAAACCTCCAGTAATAAGTAATATTGGACGATGAAAGAAATCATGTTCAAATGACTACAGGGTACATAGAGCTTAGAGTTACAAGTCATTGATCTTTCAGAATGAAGGAAAACTACCAGCATTAAATCATATCGAAGGATGAATGTAATCATGTTCAAATGAGAACAGGGTACATAGAGCTTAGAGTCCCAAGTCATTCAAATTTCAAAATGAAGGAAAAACCTCCAGCATTAAGTTATCTTGGACGAAGAATGAAATAATGTTCAAATGAGTACAGGTCACATAGAGCATAGTGTTACAAGTCATTGATCTTTCAGAATGAAGGAAAACCTCCAGCAGTATGTCATATCGGGCGATGAATGAAATAATGTTCAAATGAGTACAGGGTAATTAGAGCTTAATGTGACCAGATATTCATGTTTAAGGATAAGAGGAAAACTCCAATGTTAAGTCATATCGGATGATGAATGAAATGTTGTCTAAATGAGTACAGCATACATAAAGCTAGGAGTTTCCAGCCGTTTATGTTTCAGGGTAAGGGAAAACCACCAGCAGAAAAGAAACAAGCTACATCGGACGATGAAGGAAATGATGTTCAAATGAGTACAGGGTACATAGAGCTTAGAGTTACCAGTCATTTATCCTTCAGTATAAAAGAAAACCTCTCCTATATCGCTGTTTGACCGGAAGATAGAGCTTAGAGTCACAAGTCATTCATCTTTCGGAATGAGGGATAACCTCCAGTATTAAATCATATCGAACAATGAATGAAATAATATTCAAATAAGTACTGGGTACATAGGGCTTAGAGTTACCTGTCATTGATCTTTCAGAATAAAGGAGAAGCTCCAATGTTGGGTTATATCGAATAAAGAATGAAAAGTCTAAATGAGCACAGAACACAGAGAACTTAGATTTACCTGATGTTCATCTTTGGAATAGGCGAAAACCTGCAATGTTAAGTCATATTGCACGATGAATGAAATGTTTTCTAAGTGAGAACAGGATACAATATAGCTGAGAGTTATTAGAAATTCTGCTTCAGAATAAGATAATATCCCTAACGAAATATCATATCGAACGATGAATGAAATGAGGCAGAAATGCGTCCAGGTTACATAGAGCTGATAGTTACCAGACATTAACCTTTCAGGATAAAGGAAAGCTTCCAGCCTTTAGTTATAGCCGACGATGTCAGAAATATTATTCAAATGAGTACAGGGTACGTAGTGCTTAGAGTTAGCAGTCATTGACCTAAGGAGTAAAGCAAATCCTGCAGCCTAGTATCATATTGGACGATAAATGAAATATTGTTCAAATGAGTACAGGGACATAGAACTTAAAGTCACCAGTAACTGATCTTCAGAACGAAGGAAAACCTCTAGGATCAAATGATAACGCACGATAACGGAAACAACGTGCAAATGAGTTCAGGGTACACAGAGGTTAGCGTTAGCTTACATTCACTTGTCAGAAAAAAGGAAATCCTCGAGTATTAATTCATATCGGACAATGAATGAAATAAATTTAAAATAAGTACAGGGTACTTAGAGCTTTAAGCCACTTGTCATACATATTTCAGTATAAGCGAAGACCTCCAATATTAAATACATATCGGATGAAAGGTGAAAAGTTGTCTAAATAAGTCCAGGCTACATAGAGCTAGTTGTTGCCAGACATTTATCCCTCAGGAGAAAGGAAAACGTTCACAATTAAGTAATATCGGATGATGAATGAAATGAGGTATAAATAAGTCCAGACTACATAGAGCTAACTGTTGCCAGACATTTATCCCTCAGGAGAAAGGAAAACGTTCACAATTAAGTAATATCGGATGATGAATGAAATGTGGTATAAATAAGTCCAGGCTACATAGAGCTAGTTGTTGCCAGACATTTATCTCTCAGGAGAAAGGAAAACGTTCACAATTAAGTAATATCGGATGATGAATGAAATGTGGTATAAATAAGTACAGGGTACATAGAGCTTACAGTGGCCAGTGGTTCACTTTCAGGATTAGCTACAACCTCCAACGTTAATTCAAGTCGGAAGATGAGTGAAATGATGCAGAAATGAGTCCAGGTTACATAGAGCTTATAGCTACCAGACGTTAACTTTTCAGGATTTAAGGAAACTTACAGCGATAAGTAATATCGGACGATAAAAGAAATCAGGTTCAAATGAGTAAAGGGTACAAAGAGCTTAGAGCTACAAGTCATCCATGTTACAGAATGAAGGATAAACCTTCAGCATTAAGTTATATCGGACGATGAACGAAATAATTTTCAAATGACTACAGTGTGCATAGAGCTTAGAGTTACCTAACATTCATTTTTCAGGAGAAGCGAAAACCTGCAGTGCTAAGTCATATGGGAAGAAGAATGAAATGTTGTGTAAATGAGAACAGTGTACATATAGCTGAGTTACCAGACGTTCATCTTTCAGGATAACGTAATATCCTCAAAGTTAATTCATATCGGACAATGAATGAAATGATACAGAAATGAGTCAAGCTTTCATAGAGCTTATAGTTACCAGACATTCATCTTTCAGAATTAAGGAAAACCTCCAGCATTAAGTCATATCCGACGATGATTGCAATAATGTACAAATGAGTATAGGATACATAGGGCTTAGCGTTACCAGTAATTGATACTTCAGAATAATGGAAAACCTCCAGCCTTAAGTCAAATGTGACGATGAATGACATAATGTTCAAATTAGTACAGGGAACATAGAGCTTAAAGTCCCAGACATTAATCTTAAAGGGGAAGAGCAAACCTCCAATGTTAAGTCTTATCGGATGATGTACGAAATGTTGTCTAAATGAGTACAAGGTACATGTAGCTTACAGCTACCAGACGATCAACTTTCAGGATTAGGTACAACCTCCAAAGTTAAGTCATATCGGAGAAGGACTGAAATGATGCAGAAATGAAACCAAGTTACTTAGAGCTTATAGTTACCAGACATTCATTTTTCAGGATATGGGAAAACTTCCCGCATTAAGTAATATCGGAGGAAGAAATAAATCACGTTAAATGAGTACAGGGTACATAGAGCTTAGAGTTCCAAGTCTTTCATCTTGCAGAATGAGGAAAACCTTCCAGCATAAAGTTATATCGGACGATGAATGGAGTAATGCAGAAATGAGTCCAAGTTACATAGAGCCTATTGTTACCAGACATTCATCTTTCAGAATATGGAAAAACCTCCAGCATTTAGCTATATCGGACGATAAAAGAGATAGTGTTCAAAAGAGTACAGGGTACATAGAGCTTAGAGTTACAAGTCATTCATCTTTCAGATGGAAACACAAACCTCCAGCATAAAGTCATAACGGACGATGCATGAAGTCATGTTCAAATGAGAACTGGGTACATAGAGCTTAGGGTAACAATTCATTCATCTTTCAGAATAAATTAAGATAAGTCATGTCATGTCATGGGATGATTGAAATAGTGTACAGAGAGCTTTAAGCGACCAGACATTTACCTTTAAGAAAAAGATGCCGCCTCCTGTGTTATGTCATATCAGATGTTGAACGACATGTTTTCTAAATGAGTAAAGGTTACATAGAGGTTAGAGTTACCTGACGTTCATCCTTCAGGTTTAGGTATAAGATCCAACTTTAATTCATATCGTACGATGAATGAATAGATGCAGAAATGAGTCCTAGTTACGTATAGCTTATATTTACAAGACATTCAACTATCAGCATAAGGGAAAACCTCTAGCATTTAGTCATATCCGCCGATGAATGGATTGATGTTCAAATAAGTACAGGGTACATAGAGCTTACAGTAACCAAACATTCATCTTTCAGTATAAGGTAAAACCTTTAATGTTAAGTCGTATCCGACGATGAAGGGATTGATGTTCAAACGAGTTCAGGTTACATTGGTCTTAGAGTCACCAGACATTCATCTTTCAGAATAAATGAAAAATCCAGCATGTAGTCATGTCCGACGATTAATGGATTGATGTCCAAATGAGTACAACGGTACATAAATCTTAGTGTTAGCAGTCATTGATCTTGAAAAGATCTTGAGCAGACATTGAGACTAAAGGAAAACCCCCAGCATAAAGGCATATCAGGCGTCGAATGAAATATTCTTCAAATGAGTACAGGGTACATGGGGATTAGAATGACCAGATAAACACCTTTCAGGATAAAAGAAGGCTTCCAGTTAGTTCATACCTGACGATGAAATAATAATGTTCAAATGAGTACAGGGTACATGGAGTTTAGGGTTAGCAGTCATTGATCTTTAAGAATAAAGGAAACCATCTTGCATAAAGTCATATCAGACGATGAATGAAATGATGCAGAAATGAGTCCAGGTTACATAGAGCTTACAGTTACCAGACATTCATATTTCCGTATAGGAGAACACCTCCAGTATTAAGTAATATTGGACGATGAAAGAAATCATGTTCAAAGTACTACAGGGTACATACAGCTTAGAGATACGAGTCATTGATCTTTCAGAATAAAGGAAAACCTCCAGCATTATGTTATATCGGGCGATGAACGAAATAATGTTCAAATGAGAACAGGTACATAGAGCATAAAGTGACCAGAAATTCAACTTAAAAATAAGAGGAAAACCCCAAAGTTCAGTCATATCCGATGATGCATGAAATGTTGTCTAAATGAGTACAGGATACATAAAACTATGAGTACGGGAAACCACCGGCAGGGAAGAAACAAGTTACCTCGGACGATGAAGGAAATAATGTTAAAATGAGTACAGGGTACATAGAGCCTAGAGTAAACAGTCATTCATCCTTCAGAATAAAAGATAACCTCTAGCATTAAGTCATATCGAATGATGGAAGAAATCATGTTCAAATAAGTACTGGGTACATTGATCTTCCAGAATAAAGGAGATCCTCCAATTATAGGTTATATCGGACGAAGAATGAAAAGTCTAAATGAGTACAGAGCACATAGAACTTAGATTTACCAGAAGTTCATCCTTGGGAAAGGCGAAAATCTGCAATGTTAATCCATATTGCACGAGGAATGAACTGTTGTCTAAATGAGAACAGGATACATATAGCTAAGAGTTATTAGAAATTCAGTTTCAGAATAAGATAATATTTCTAACGTTATATCATATCGGACGATGAGAGAAAAGGTGCAAGAAATGTGTCCAGGTTACACAGACTTTATAGTTACCAGACATTAACCTTTCAGTAATTGGGAAAACTTCCAGCGTTAAGAAATATCGAACGATAAAAGAAATCAGTTTCAAATGAGTACACGGTACAAGGAGCTTAGAGTTACAAGTCATCCATCTTGAAGAATGAAGGATAAACCTTCAGCATCAAGTCATATCGGACGATGAAAGAAATAGTGTTAAACTGAGTACATGGTACATAGAGCAGAGAGTTTCCAGCCATTCATCTGCCAGTTTAAAGGAACACCTCCAGCATTAAGTCATATCTGACGAGAAATGAAATAAAGTTCAAATGAGTACAATTTACGTAGAGCCCAGAGTTAGCAGTCATCCATTTTTAGAATAAAGTGAAACGCCTCCAACAACTCATGTAAAACGATGAATGAAGTAATGTTCAAATGGCTACAGTGTACATAGAGCTTAGAGTTACCTAACATTCATTTTTCAGGAGAAGCGAAAACCTCTAGTGCTAAGTCATATGGGAAGAAGAATGAAATGTTGTCTAAATGAGAACAGGGTACATATAACTGAGTTACCGGACGTTCGTCTTTCAGGATAACGTAATATCCTTTACGATATGTCATATCGGACGATGAATGAAATGATGCAGAAATGAGTCCTTGTTTCATAGAGCTTATAGTTACCATTCATTCATCTTTCAGAATACTGGAAAACTTCCAGCATTAAGTCATTTCCGACGATCAAAGGCATTATACTCAAATGAGTACAGGGTGTATAGAGCTTATAGTAACTCATCACTGATATTTCAGAATTAAGAAAAACCTCCAGCATTAAGTCATATCCGACGATGATGGCAATGATGTTTAAACGAGTACGGGATATATAGGGCTTAGTGTTACCAGTCATTGATCTTTCAGAATAATGGAAAACCTCCAGCCTTAAGTCAAAAGGGACGATGAATGAAATAATGTTCAAACTAGTACATGGTACATAGAGCTGGGAGTGACCAGACATTCATCTTAAAGAAGAAGACGAAACCTCCAATGTTAAGTCATATCGGATGATGTACGAAATGTTGTCTAACTGAGTACAAGGTACATGTAGCTAACAGTTACCAGACGATCATCTTTCAGGATTAGGTACAACCTCCGTGTTAAGTCTTGTCGGACGATGAATTAAATGATGCAGAAATGAATCCAAGTTACTTAGAGCTTACAGTTACCAGACATTCATCTTTCAGGATATGGGAAAACCCCCAGCTTTCAGTGATATCGGACGATGGAGGAAATCATGTTCAAATGAGTACAGGTTACATGGAGCTTAGAGCTCCAAGTTTTTGGTCTTGCAGAATAAAGGAAAAACCTCCTGCATAAACTCAAATCCGACGATGAATAAAATAATGCAGAAATGAGTCCAAGTTACATAGAGCGTATAGTTACCAGACATGCATATTTCAGGATACGGAAAAAAAACTCGGCATTAAGTAATATCGGCCGATTAAAGAAATCATGTTCAACAGATGACAAGGTACATAGAACTCAGAGGTACAAGTCATTCATCTTTCAGATGGAAGGACAAACCTCCAGCATAAAGTCATATCGGACGATGAATGACATAATGTTGAAATGAGTACACGGTACATAGATCTTAGAGCTAGCATGCATCTTTCAGGATAAGGTAATACCTCCAACGTTATGTCATAACGGACGATGAATGGATTTATGTTCAAATGAGTACAGGTTACATAGAGCTTAGAGTTACCAGTCATTCACCTTTCATAATAAAGAAAATCCTTCAGCATTATATCATATATGACGATGATTGAAATAATGTTCAACTGAGTACATGGTACATAGAGCTTAGGTTCACCGGTCATTCATCTTTTAAAGTAAACGAAAACCTCCAGCACTAAGATAAGTCATATCATGAGATGAATGAAATAGTGTTCAAATGAGTACAGGTTACATAGAGCTTTAAGCGACCAGTCATTTATCTTTAAGAAAAAGAGGAAGCCTCCAGTGTTATGTCATATCAGATGTTGAACGACATGTTGTCTAAATGAGTACTGATTACATAGAGCTTACAGTTACCTGACGTTCATCTTTCAGGATTAGCTAAAAGATCCACAGTTAAGTCATATGGACGATGAATGTATAAATGCAGAAATGAGTCCAAGTTACCTATAGGTTACATTTACCCGACATTCATCTACCAGCATAAGGGAAAACCTCTAGCATTTAGTCTTATCCGACGATGAATGGATTGATGTTAAAATAAGTACAGGGTACATAGAGCTTAGAGTAACCAAACAGTCATCTTTCAGTATAAGGTAAAATCTTCAACGTTTAGTTACATTAGAAGATGAATGGATTGATGTTCAAATGAGTACGGGATACATAGAGCTTAGAATTACCGGACATGCATCTTTCAGAATAAGGGAAAACCTAGAAACGTTAAGTCATATCCGAGCATAAATCGATTGGTGTTCAAATGAGTACGGGATACATAAAGCTTTGTGCTAGCAGTCATTGAGAATAAAGCAAAATGGCCAGCATAAAGGCATATCGGGGGTCGAATGAAATATTCTTCAAATGAGTACAGGGTACATGGGGCTTAGAATGACCAGACATACACCTTTCAGGATAAAAGAAGGCTTCCAGTTAGTTCATACCTGACAAGGAAAGAATAGCGTTTAAGTGAGTACAGGGTACTTAGAGTTTGGGTTAGCAGTCATTGATCTTTAAGAATAAAGGAAACCCTCTAGCATAGAGTCATATCGGACGAGGAATGAAATGATGCAGAAATGAGTCCAGGTTACATAAAACTTATAGTTACCAGATATTCATCTTTCAGAATAGGAGAAAACCTCCAGCATTAAGTAATATTGACGATGAAAGAAATCATGTTCCAATGAGAACAGGGGACATAGAGCTCAAAGTGACCAGACATTCATCTTTAATGATAAGAGGAAAACTCTAATGTTAAGTCATATCGGAAGATGAATGAAATCATGTTCAAATGGGAACAGGGTACATAGAGCTTAGAGTTACCAGACATTCATTCTTCAGAATAAAATAAAACCTCCAGCGTTAAGTCACATATGACGATGGAAGAAATCATGTTCAAACGAAAACAGGGTACATAGAGCTTAGTGTTACCAGACATTCATCCTTCAGAATAAAATAAAACCTCCAGCATTAAGTCACATCCGACGATGGAAGAAATCATGTTCAAATGGGAACAGGGTACATAGAGCTTAGTGTTACCAGACATTCGTCCTTCAGACTAAAATAAAGCCTCCAGCATTAAGTCACATATGACGATGGAAGAAATCATGTTCAAATGACAACAGGGTACATAGAGCTTAATGTTACCAGACATTGATCCTTCAGAATAAAATAAAGCCTCCAGCATTAAATCAAATCGGGCGATGGAAGAAATCATGTTCAAATGAGAACAGGGTACATAGAGCTTAGTGTTACCACACATTCATCCTTCAGAATAAAATAAAGCCTCTAGCATTAAGTCACATCTGAGGATGGAAGAAATCATGTTCAAATGAGAACAGGGTACATAGAGCTTAGTGTTACCACACATTCATCCTTCAGAATAAAACAAAGCCTCCAGCATTAAGTCAAATCGGGCGATGGAAGAAATCATGTTCAAATGAGAACAGGGTACATAGAGCTTAGTGTTACCAGACATTCATCCTTCAGAATAAAATAAAGCCTCCAGCATTAAGTCAAATAGGGCGATGGAAGAAATGATGTTCAAATGAGAACAGGGTACATAGAGCTTAGTGTTAACAGACATTCATCCTTCAGAATAAAATAAAACCTCTAGCATTAAGTCACATCGGGCGATGGAAGAAATCATGTTCAAATGAGAACAGGGTACATAGAGCTTAGTGTTACCAGACATTCATCCTTCAGAATAAAATAAAACCTCCAGCATTAAATCACATATGACGATGGAAGAAATCATGTTCAAATGGGAACAGGGTACATAGAGCTTAGTGTTACCAGACATTCATCCTTCAGAATAAAATAAAGCCTCCAGCATTAACTCACATATGACGATGGAAGAAATCATGTTCAAATGAGAACAGAGTACATAGAGCTTAGTGTTACCAGACATTCATCCTTCAGAATAAAATAAAGCCTCCAGCATTAAGTCACATATGACGATGGAAGAAATCATGTTCAAACGAAAACAGGGTACATAGAGCTTAGTGTTACCAGACATTCATCCTTCAGAATAAAATAAAGCCTCCAGCATTAAGTCACATATGACGATGGAAGAAATCATGTTCAAATGGGAACAGGGTACATAGAGCTTAGTGTTACCAGACATTCATCCTTCAAAATAAAATGAAGCCTCCAGCATTATGTCACATCTGACGATGGAAGAAATCATGTTCAAATGGGAACAGGGTACATAGAGCTTAGTGTTACCAGACATTCATCCTTCAAAATAAAATGAAGCCTCCAGCATTAAGTCACATATGACGATGGAAGAAATCATGTTCAAATGGGAACAGGGTACATAGAGCTTAGTGTTACCAGACATTCATCCTTCAAAATAAAATGAAGCCTCCAGCATTATGTCACATATGACGATGGAAGAAATCATGTTCAAATGGGAACAGGGTACATAGAGCTTAGTGTTACCAGACATTCATCCTTCAAAATAAAATGAAGCCTCCAGCATTATGTCACATCTGACGATGGAAGAAATCATGTTCAAATGGGAACAGGGTACATAGAGCTTAGTGTTACCAGACATTCATCCTTCAGAATAAAATGAAGCCTCCAGCATTAAGTCACATCTGACGATGGAAGAAATCATGTTCAAATGGGAACAGGGTACATAGAGCTTAGTGTTACCACACATTCATCCTTCAGAATAAAATAAAGCCTCCAGCATTAAGTCACATCTGACGATGGAAGAAATCATGTTCAAATGAGAACAGGGTACATAGAGCTTAGTGTTACCACACATTCATCCTTCAGAATAAAATAAAGCCTCCAGCATTAAGTCACATCTGACGATGGAAGAAATCATGTTCAAATGGGAACAGGGTACATAGAGCTTAATGTTACCAGACAGTCATCCTTCAGAATAAAATAAAGCCTCTAGCATTAAGTCACATCTGACGATGGAAGATATCATGTTCAAATGAGAAAAGGGTACATAGAGCTTAGTGTTTCCAGACATTCGTCCTTCAGAATAAAATAAAACCTCCAGCATTAAGTCACATATGACGATGGAAGAAATCATGTTCAAATGGGAACAGGGTACATAGAGCTTAGTGTTACCAGACATTCATCCTTCAGAATAAAATAAAACCTCCAGCATTAAGTCACATATGACGATGGAAGAAATCATGTTCAAATGAGAACAGGGTACATAGAGCTTAGTGTTACCAGACATTCATCCTTCAGAATAAAATAAAGCCTCCAGCATTAAGTCACATATGACGATGGAAGAAATCATGTTCAAATGGGAACAGGGTACATAGAGCTTAATGTTACCAGACATTCATCCTTCAGAATAAAATGAAGCCTCCAGCATTAAGTCACATCTGACGATGGAAGAAATCATGTTCAAATGGGAACAGGGTACATAGAGCTTAGTGTTACCAGACAGTCATCCTTCAGAATAAAATAAAGCCTCTAGCATTAAGTCACATCTGACGATGGAAGATATCATGTTCAAATGAGAACAGGGTACATAGAGCTTAGTGTTTCCAGACATTCATCCTTCAGAATAAAATAAAACCTCCAGCGTTAACTCACATATGACGATGGAAGAAATCATGTTCAAATGAGAACAGGGTACATAGAGCCTAGTGTTACCACACATTCATCCTTCAGAATAAAATAAAACCTCCAGCATTAAGTTACATCGGGCGATGGAAGAAATCATGTTCAAATGAGAACAGGGTACATAGAGCTTAGTGTTACCAGACATTCGTCCTTCAGAATAAACTAAAGCCTCCAGCATTAAGTCACATATGACGATGGAAGAAATCATGTTCAAATGGGAACAGGGTACATAGAGCCTAGTGTTACCAGACATTCATCCTTCAGAATAAAATAAAACCTCCAGCATTAAATCACATATGACGATGGAAGAAATCATGTTCAAATGAGAACAGGGTACATAGAGCTTAGTGTTACCAGACATTCATCCTTCAGAATAAAATAAAACCTCGAGGATTAAGTCACATCGGGGGATGGAAGAAATCATGTTCAAATGAGAACAGGGTACATAGAGCTTAGTGTTACGAGACATCATCCTTCAGAATAAAATAAAACCTCCAGCATTAAGTCACATCGGGCGATGGAAGAAATCATATTCAAATGAGAACAGGGTTCATATAGCTTAGTGTTACCAGACATTCATCCTTCAGAATAAAATAAAACCTCGAGGATTAAGTCACATCGGGCGATGGAAGAAATCATGTTCAAATGAGAACAGGGTACATAGAGCTTAGTGTTACCAGACATTCATCCTTCAGAATAAAATAAAACCTCTAGCATTAAGTCACATCTGACGATGGAAGAAATCATGTTCAAATGGGAACAGGGTACATAGAGCTTAGTGTTACTAGACATTCATCCTTCAGAATAAAATAAAGCCTCCAGCATTAAGTCACATATGACGATGGAAGAAATCATGTTCAAATGGGAACAGGGTACATAGAGCTTAGTGTTACCAGACATTCGTCCTTCAGAATAAAATAAAACCTCTAGCATTAAGTTCAAATGAGAACAGGTTTCATAGAGCTTAGATTCACCAGTCATTCATCTTTCGGAATGAGGGACATCCTCCAGCATTGTCATATCGAACAATGAATGAAGTAATACTCAAGTGAGTACAGGGTCATAGAGCTTAGTGTTACCAGTCATTGATCTGAGTGTATGTTTAACGCGCCGTAGTATGGAGGGTCGCTCTTTCGAGTCCCGCCTTGTGCCTGGGTGTTTGTGTGTATTGTGCATACGTGTAAAATAACAGGAAACAGATACAGTAAAACCACGGTTGCGTGACAGCGGCAAAAACCCGATCGGGGAGGCAGAGGAGGCTCAGTGGAGGCCCCAATCTGTCAGAGACTGACCATAGGCTCCAACTTGACCTGAAATGATAGGAAAAGGTAAAATAAAATTTAAGATAAAAGAAAAACCATCCTATCATTTGTCTAGGCAATCAGGTAGGAATACGTAAAATATATTATCGGAATGGCCGGTCCCAAGATGCAATTCTGGTACCTTCCTAGTACCAACCTCAGAAATTATCATAGAGACATCTCGTTTGGTACGTCGTAGAAAAAGTAATGAACAAAAATAAATCAGATATGCTTTTCTGCTTCGTTTCTCAGTGTTGCATTAAAATGACATAACATAGATATCTCACAGAAGCCTTGATATCCAGAAAACCTAATTAAGTTAAATATCTAAAGGAGTTTAAAATTTTTTCAACTCCACCAGTCGTGTACATAAGCCAGTTGCCTTCAGAAGAAGCTGTTTTAAAAACCTCACTTTACATCATACTTGCATAAACAGATGGTAGCTGAAAACGAACGGAAAGGGTATATGACAGAGGAAGAGAGAGAGGGAGAAAGAGATGATAAGGGAAACAGTGGAGGCAGATATAGCGATATAGAATAATAGAGAGATCGACCGAAGTGTGACATTGACTACGGAGGCAGCAGGAGGACAAATTCTCTAGTTAACGTAGTGCGGGGAACGCAGCAAGAGTCCTGTTGTTAATATATAGTATTTTCTTGTAATGTTTGCATTTTGAACCATTAGATGACGGCAGGAGGCAACATTGTAATATGTGTGTCCGCGTCACAAAAATGCCCAATTCATATGAAACTAGTTTATAATGATATATCCCGTTTAGGTTCGACTTCCTATAAGCCAGAAAATATGGCCTCTTATTAATGACATTATATAATACGGTATGTTGTTGTACTATTATTTTAGATTCTCTGAAATAAAATCAATGGTTTTTGCTGAAATGTTATCTTATGCAAAAAGATTGACATACACTTTTCAGAAAAATCAAAATTATTTTGATAAGAATCTGTACAATAGTCATTGTCTTAGCTTTCTACGATTTCATGTATGTGCAGTATTTACGTTGCAAGATTATTTAGCAGCGATACTGAAAACCTTATATTATGAGGTACGTCCAGAAGGAAAGCTCTGTTTGGTAATAAACTTAAATTGTGTACAGATACAAAAAAAATTATTTATTGCACGAAGTGCTACAACTCTTAAACTACTTTTCTACATAACTTCCGAAATTTTGCAGGCATTTGTTATAGCAAGGCACAAGTTTTTGTATACCTTCTTCATAGTAGTTTGCCGCCTGTGTCTTCAACCAGTTGTCAACATTTTCTTTGACCTCTTCGTTATTGTTGAAGTATTGACCGCCAAGGAAGGATTTAAGATGCAAAAACTGATGAAAGTCGCTTGGAGGTAGGTCAGGGCTGTATAGGGGATGTTCCAACACGAACCAGTCAAATCCCTGTAGGGTGTTTTTCGTCGCATTTGCGAGTGTGTGGGCGCACGTTTCGTGAAGAAACACAACACCTTTTGACATCGCAAATTTGCCGATAAATTTCAGTTGGTTTCAGTTTCCTAGCTTTCAGAAAACGAATCACATCTCTGATTTCACAAGCGGCGGGAGTTTCAATCATCACTGACATTGTAAACAAGCACAACAAAGCGTACGTAGCTGACAGCGATCTCACAAGGCGCACGTTTCTTCTCCTTGATACAGAGCGTCTACCGTGCATGTGCGGAACTGCGATCACAGCGCTGCAGCGTAGATAAATTAAAACAGAACTTACTTTCCGGTCGCTGCTTGTATTATCCTGCTTAGCAATACGCTCTCTCACATTTACGAGTTCATCGGGTTTGTGAATAATCACTAAATATGAACAGCAGGTTGGACAATTTTTAGTGTAGTTTGTGATTCTAGTGGGACTTTCCAACTTCTTAAACATCTGATTCTTAAGTGCAACAGTAATTGAGATGTTTCAATTCTTAATTATAGCGCTGATATTTCAAATGGTACTTGCATATAATAATGACAAGTGTACTGTTAGATGTATATTTAGGGCCAATAACTATAAATCTATAAACAAAGTTTGATTTCACTTTGTAATTACGCTATTCACAACCCACAGATACCCCCACAATGAGATTTTGCAGAAAACGGTTTTATTTCTTAAGAGATTTTCAAAAGTAGGTTTCTGCTACTTCTCGGGGTCAAATTTTGTTTGGAACACAACCCTTCTCCTTACTAGCTAGAAGTAATTAAGCTTTAAATAATAGAGCGAAATATTGCAGCAGAGTAAGAGTTATCAGTAAGACTTAAAATGTGATTTCTACCTCCAAAACAGATCCATTTGATCAAGTTGTATACGAAATCGCTAAGGAAATGATTCTTAATATACTCATGTCCTTTGTTCCATATGTCACACAGTACAAAGCTCGTGTGGTTGTGGAAATGTTTTCAAATGACTGATTTATAATTAATAAAATAATTTGAATATGTTCTCTGCTATTAGTATTAATTTTAGAATATGGTTATATCTTGAAAAAGCTACTCCCCATTCTTGATTTTCTGGTGAATGCAAAGGCTCAGCATCGAACTTATAGGATGCCAAGAGCCGACCAAATTTTTTACACATGTGAGTATGCCTACGTTTTATCCACAGCGGATTATAATTACTTCCTTAAACCTGTATGTTAAGTTAGGAATGTGGAGGATTTATACGAGAATGTAGTGTGATTATAGTACTTTAGGTTACTTATAAACATATTTCAGATACGAGATATTTAGCGCAATGTGTCAGAAGGTTTTATCTGTGGTCTGCATTCACGAGGTTCGGGTTCGATTCCCGTGGCCGACTTACCTAACGCATGTGTTTTTTCGGGGGTTCTCAATGGCGAATGCTAGAGTTGTTAATTACATCTCCCGATATTTCTGTCCCTCCGTTTCATCTTCAATATTTGTACGGAAGGAATGTCTGTTGTCCTTGGAGGGAGGGTTGTTGTAACTGAGGAGGTTACCATTTAAGTAATAATGCAAGGACTGTGACCTCTGTTCTATGCTCGCACCTTGGGGCGGCCACCCTCTGTTTCCTCGTCCTTACTGACTGGAATGCCCCATTTGGGGCATAGGTACAGGAGGTGAAGACTGGTCGCTCCGTCGAATCAGCTCCACAGTAATCCTAAATTAAAGCTGCTCCGTAATGTGAGACAATATTTCACTTACCTATTCTCTCCAAGGGAAATGCACTGATTTAAATTACCTATAATTATTTATAAATTTTTTGAAGCAAGGTTCATACTGCTACTGTATATTTAGGCGATACGAGTAGCGTGACTGTCGATAGATACGCAAATGTCCTTTTACCGCACATTTGAAAACATATGAAAGGCTCCAAAAGTTAACATTGCTTTAGTTCAGACAACGGACCGTTTTCTATCACAAAAGCAAATAACAAACGCAACTGCTAAACAGTTGAGTTTTGAAAAACTAAAGTTAATATGTGGAATAGACTAAAATTAAACTTACTCCGGAGAGACAATATATCAGTTACCGATTTTCTGCTGGGAAATATGTTTTCTCTCAGTAGCAATAAAAATACCAAACAACAGCTTTTCTCCGCTGCGGAAAATAGAGCGTTGTATATTTCAAAAACAATAGATTACTGTATCTCCAAGGCGGTTTGGTTACGACAAACTAAAGTTAAATAAGTGGAATCGTAATCAGTGGTCAGATCAGGCATTGGAGCGTCTGAAAATATGTTTACTTAATAATTTCCTCTACACATAATTGTAAACAAATATTTTAAAACCGTTCTCCTTCAGTAATATATTGTGCATTGATTCAGATTACTGCCGCGCCGTCGTTAATTGGTGACGCCACTCGACTGTCAAAAAGACAAACCGGGTTCGATTCCAGGCGACCACAAAATGATATTTGTGGTGGAAAAGACGACGCTGGGTCATCGAATATATCCTGTATACCTGTTGGACGTGCAAAGAAATGGACACCGCAACTACTTCTGTAAAACGGTGTGTTAAATTTGGTATATTTGGAAAGATAAGGCATAGTGAATGAGTGATTTGAGAATGCAGTGTGACTGTAAATATGTCAAGTTACTTACAAACATATGTTACATAACATACAATATTTTAGTTTACACATTTCCGTGAGGATAAATCTGTTGGCTCTCAGAAACTGAAAGTCATAGTCAACCTTGTTTCTTCTTTCAGAATAGAAGTGCCGACTGATGTCTTAGCGCTACATGGCAGGATGATATTCTCTGAGTAAACCACTTCCTCCTCCGTTAGGACGGTTGCTGGTCTCTGAATCGGTTACTAGGAGCGCTTCCGAGCCACATTAGGCGGAATGTACGCTGTCCTGGCCTACCGAGGGAGGTTTCCATCCAAGTAAAATGAGAGGACCCTGCCGTCTGAACTGTCGTGGCCACTTGGGTCGGCTGCCCTCAGTTTCCTCTCGTCTCATCCTTCCTCCCGGAATGCCCCACTGGGTAAATAGGTACAGTAGATCAAACCTGGTAGTAGAGACGAGCCCCTCCCGAATGGAAGTTGTTCGGATTGCATTGGACTCGAGAACAGTGCTAAACAACTGCCTTGGTGACACCTTATTTGGAGAGGCATGAGCTACAGCGTAGCAAATAAATATCACAATTATGCTTACTCTATTAAAACTTGTCACAGATATTCATAAAATATTCACAAATCGACCCGAATATAAATGAACAGATAGTAATAATAGCAGAATCTGTTACACTTATACAAATGTTCGTAGATTTTTCTATCAAATCACAAGTTTTCTTGATCTACTTTGATTTTTATATACAAGACAGCTCCAAATACTACTGCTCATATTCACCACGTGTTTAGCATTAAAACGGAGCACTACTATTCTAACGCTTGCAAACTATTCCTAATATACAATATACATTACGATTTACATTGCTCTTAAAACCTGCGGCCCAACTGGAACTTCCTATGTGTACTTAGAGTTTCATCAGATTTCCAGTGTGTGTCGTTGTGGTGGCAGTCACTTAGTAAACACGCGGACATTTGAACTGCCGATTTTTACCGGTTTTCTTCATTGCGATTTATTTTAGCTGTTATAATAGTTTCAGTACCACGAACATGCATCTTAGATAGAGGAAGAATTGCATTCCATCGAAGATTTAAATGTCCAGATTTAATTGTATATATTGGAACCACCTGAATCTGGAATATAAATAAGATTCAAAACTGCAGGTTGGTTAAGTACCAAACTTGTATGTGGGATGATTATCTTAAAGGATGACATGTGTACATTTTCAAGAAAATGTCATAATGGCAAACTACACTTTACTTGAAAATTTTTAATTTTGTAAAAAATAGATCTAATGACTTTAATTAATGTACTAACTCTTTATAATTTTTTATGAAAAACGAAATACTTAAGTTGTGTCTGTAGTGATTGTTCTCAGAGGTCCTTTTTATTCTGATATAGTTCACATAACTGTAATCTATAAGAGGTAGACAAAATATGCTACACAAGTATCTTGTTAAAAGATCTAACCGTGGTGTCATTAATCCTGTTAGTGCTTTCCTAGCCAACCCTTGAGCTCAAAAATCTAAATTTCATTATCTCGTAAAACAGCATTCATCCAAAATCCGAACGACCGCCAATGCATTTCACGTCACCTGTTTGTTGACGGAAGGAAGAAACAAAAGTTCACACCAGCGGTAAAACCTTTACACTAAGATACTAATCTTGCCGCCGCTGACCTGAACCTTAAATGTATACAGCTGCTCTATACCAAGATCGGGGTATCACTTGTGGAAATCTGAGCTCTTTCGCTGCTAATGTCGGTTTTATATCACAACAAAGGGTACTTACAACGTATTGAGAAAATTAAAAAATGTACGAAAACAGTACAAGCTAAACTCGTTCCTCTGATGTATGCTTTTGTAGACTTTACATTTAAGAAGCAATAATTCTTGTCGGCCTGCGCGGATTTTGTATGCAATATAGCTACAATTTCCTCACGCTTACAATTAGGATATCCTTTACATAAAGCACTCATTATTATTCTCAAGTTATAGAAAATACTATTAATTACTAAGACAAACTGTTATATCTAGAGCAATTTCAAACTGCGCGCACCTGTAATACGCTACGCGTACTTACTGTTTGCTCAGATTTCCACCGCGTGTCGCTGTGGTCGTGGAAAACACGCAGGAAATTTGTACTGCAGGTTTGTACACAGTTTTCTTCTCTAGCTTTATTTTTGGTTTAAAATAACACTCTCTTTACACGTCGCACATAGTAGGTAGATGAGTCCTTGCATTCTATAAAGAAACTCATTGCACAAATTGTGCCACAAATACCTGTTTTCTGATCATCTTAATTCAAAACAAAAAAAAAACGTTATATTCAGCAAAAACCAAATCTGGAAAGTTAGGTAAATACCAAATTTGGACTATATAAGTTCAGCAACTCAAAGGATGAACAGCAAAGGTGTTCAAGCACATTTTAATTTAACTCTAAACCTAAAGAAAACTTCCTCGAAAATGTTTACCTGTTGTCAGCAATAACAGTATAAACTTCCGCAAGCTTTTTTTCTTTTTCTTCTTTGACTTTGTTAGCTATATCACTATTGTTGTGCTAAGGGATTGTTGTTTCTCTTGTCCCATAGTCATGTATATAATCTTGGAACGAATTTACCTTTCCTATCTGTTAGCGACTACTTTTCAAAGAGCAGCTCCGGAATTTCGCAAATCTATTTTACAAGCACTTTTAGTTATAAGGTTCTACCAACCTGTGCCATACTACTTGATGGTGTTGCTTATGGTACTGAAATTTGATTGTGAAATATCTTATCCTCTTAATCCTCACCACAGGGACACACACACTCTGTTAAATTTGGATATGACACACATTATCCTTTTGCAGGCGGCAACAGTCCCCTGTGTTCCCAAACTACCGTGTAAAACTGAGGCCTTTTTGAGAAATTTATAGCTCTAAAGTAATTTAATAATATCATCAATATGGAGCCACAGTTTCATTTTGGTGCATGCCATATACTGGAACTTATTTTCAATTTTCCAGTACCATTATGTTTGAAAAGAGTCGGCCCGCCTTCCGGTTTTTCTTATAGTTTCATAGAAAACCGTGATGCTTGAAACACAGAATAAGTTGGACAATATTTCTAACAATCAGACTATGTACAAATTATATCTTCAATATAATGGCTTTGAAAGTACCTCTATAAGCGCAAATGTTATAGATGGAATAAGAGAGACATGTGAATTGAGAAAGTAGTGTGACTGTAAGACCTTAACTTACTATTATAAACATACATTACACACGAGATAATTTTCGTTAATACCGGTTTTCAGCAAGGAAGGGCTAAATATCTCAGAAGATACGAAAGTTAAATTTAACCGCATGTTTACCCCAGAGATTGCGCTACCTGTCATATTGTATAATGGAAAGGAAGAACTACAATAATATATAAAGTTTTAAAAGATATGTAGTTATGTGCTATATACTTGTCTAGAATTACAGCGTGTTCTATAATTTAATACCTATGAGTACCTCGAATGTACACAGGCGCAACACTGAATGCACAAATGTTGGAGTGTGAGAATGGAGGAACCCTGAAGTGAATACAAATCAAGGTCTTTCGCTTTGCATGAGTGTTGTATTTTCTTAAAAAGTTTATTAGTTATACACAGTGAGAGTATTTCGGTACAGCATGATAGCATAGCTGAAATAATAAAAATCTGTAATATGATAATAAATAAATATGAGTTAATGGAACGTACCTTATACACAAATTAGGTATTGGTTCTTGTACATTTATAATTCTAAGGATTTTCCGCCTTCTTGGTTGGTTTCCAGCGCCATGTAATTAATAGTTCAGATGCAAGAGAATTGCTACTTAATGTGTGTTACTTAGACAATAGTGGGTTAATATAGCCACAGAAATCTTTGAAGTTGGTATCAAGTTAAAATGGTGAACACAGCATATACATCTACGAATATGGTCAATTGAATTTCCATAACATCTAGCAAAGGAACGCCGGAATAACACTGCCCCGAGGAAGGGCGCATTTAATTTCTTCAACGATATTACTCATCATATTCTGAGTCCAGGAGGGACAGCTTTTGGTAACCCTTCTACTCAGACTACGGACAGATATTTTCCATCATAGGTCTCTCTCCATTTGCTTAAGCAGCTAGAAAATGAAAATGTGCATTCTTAAAGTGAGACCTAAACTATCAGAGAGAGAAAGAGAGAGAGAGAGAGAGTCAACATAGGAAAACAACAAATTTATTAAAGGAATTCCAATAGTAAGGCACACTGCACTGTCAAAACCATTGCCTTTAAACTATTCACGCAGATTTACTAATACTTTTGGAAAGAAGACACCATTCTATGTTATACTATTGCGAGCGACATGGCTCAATGATAACGCGCGGATTCACATTAAGGAGTTCCCACATTCTGTTCTCGTCGACCACCCACTCCTGTTAGTGTGAGAATTTAGGTATAGTTTCTCGTCTCACTCGTTTTCCTGTCGAACACTTCGTCTATATTCGCCTTCGTAGACATTTTGCAGGTCTGGTTCCAGGTTTCGCGGCGTATTGCACTGCCGGATAGATGCCGCGGTAAAATACTGTTACTATGTGGGTTCGTAAGATTAAAAGTCCAGTTTGCAGAAATTCGAAAGGCTCTGTATTTCCCTAGAAAGGATCTGGTAAAATTCTGGTCTCAGCAGAATGACGTAACACACACCCATACAATCACGTGGTTTCTGCACACGTAAATATTCAAAAGAGTTCGCTTTGAAATCACTACACGTTTAGCAGTTTTCAACTTGAACCCGATACATTTTAAATGTCCATACACATGATAAACAGACCGCTAATTGCCGTCTGCACTGCACATTTGCAACTCGTCTCCCGGCTCCTGCCATACTTTTCACCAAGCGCCGCTTTCCCGCCAATCTGCCCTCCTTTAATTATTCTGGTCGAAGGATAGAGTTGGCAAAATCTCGCACCTATATGGGAGTAAAGCTGGACATGGGCTTTACTTTTGGGGGTCACATCCAGGAGTTGACACATCGGGCATAGGAGTCCTCGGCTTCGTTATACCCCATGATGCGGTCAGGGATGCCGACACCACTATAAAGTTGCGTCTTTTTCAAGTTAGAATCTTCCTATAGTGTTTTATGCATGCGAGAACTTGGGCATGGCCGCAGGATCCAAACTGGTACAGCTTCAACGTGTACAGAATAGTTGTCCTAGAGCTATCTATTCTGTATACTGGTGCTTTCCCGTGAGGTAACTTCATGAAGTCTCATCTCCCCAGTATGTGTAAGATGTCATTAGACGCCGGGCCACAAAGTTCTACGCGAGTTTGCCTCAAAATTAAAGCGCTCTGGTTAGGTCGCTTGTGAACTACCAACCAAGAGAATGCCGCTTCAAGATCTACCGGCTTCCCCGCATGGTATGCGGCACAACTGGTAACAATAAAGTTGATATACCTACATGACAATTAGATTGATAATTATTCTAAATTAAATAAATTGCCGAGTCGGCAAACGTTGAGGATCTACGGCTACCTCCCTTCTTTCATCCACCTAAACTAAGCACGCTGCCCTATAAAACCACACATATCCAGTCATTAAGTGGTTAAGTCCGTCTAGGACAAATACACGTATGACGTACGTGATGTCCCTCAATCAGACGCCAACTGCCGCCATTATTATTACCTTTTCATTTCTATTTTGTATGTTTTCTGAATATTTTATGAATAATTATGACAAGTTATAAATAGAATAAGCATAGCCCGCCTCGGAGGCGTAGATGGCAACGTGTCTGCCACACGTTCAAGAGGTCCCGATTTTGAATCTCGACTAGGGTGAGTTACCTGCGTCAGTTTTTTCCGGGGTTTTCCCTTATTCTGATAGACGAATGTCAGGTAGCTCTAAGCTCCATGGATCCCGGATTCATTTGAGCATCATTTCAACTATTTCATTCATCGTCCGATATGACCTAACGTTGGAGGACGTAAGTTACAGAAAAAATAAGATAACATAATTGTGATATTCATTTGCTATTTTGCAGCTCATAAGTTTGCAAATGAGCTGTTATCAAGGCAGCGGTTTAGTCTTTACTTTAGGTTTAGTCTTACTATGAAATTTTGTTGAACAATATTCACTGGAATTCCTTAAACTTGCTGACCTTTCATGCAGATTTGCTACTTAACCGACTAACCAGATCTCTGGTTTAGTGAATATAATATTTTCTATGGATTCAAGGGATCTCAAAATAGGTATTTGTGACACAATCTGTACAATGGATTTCTTTATAGAATGCAAGATCTCCTCTACCTAGTATGCACGACGTGTAAGGAAAGTGTTATTTTAAACAAAAAATAAAGATCAAAAGGAAAATTGTGTACAAACCGGTTCAAATTTCCCGCGTGTTTCTGCGACCCCAGTGACACATGGTGGAAGTCTCAGGAAACAGAAAGTACACGTAGCGAACTGCAGATGACGCGTAGTTGGAAACTGCTAGAGATGTTATACTTTGTCTTAGTTAGTAATAGTATTTTCCATAACTTTAGAATAATGTGTGTCTTTGATGTAAAGCATATGCTAAATGTAAGCGGTAGTAATTTGTAGCTATATTGCGTACAAAATCCATTGTGGGCGACAAGAATTATTGTTTCTTAAAAGAAAATTTTTCAAAAACATATATAAGGGGAACAAGTTTAGCTTTCTCTGAATTTTTATTAGTTAAGACCAACCTACACCGACTTTAAGACCTACAGTCTCGATTACTACGTATTGCCACACATTCCCCATGGTACATCCCTAACCATATAATCCATCGTAACCTACATATTCCTACCCTAAAAGCCTACAGTCACACCCTCTCACTCCCGTTCTACCATAACTTCAACTCTGATATACGCGGTCTAGGTGAGTACGATATAGACCCTGGCGAAAGGTACAAAAGACCGAGACTTGTTTTTGCCACATGAAAACACTGCAGTTTCAGTACACAACTTAATGACACATTACAAAACTAACCACCTAAACAAGCCTCTACTCTCATTTGCCCTATTTTACTGCCAGTGGCAGGCTAAGCCCTGATCTGGATAGAGCCTGAGAGCGCGGTTTCCGGACTTTCAAGTGTCCAATCGCAGGTGTATGAATGTAATGTGTAGTGTTTAACGCCCGCTTTTACTACATACGCCACCGCAGGCGGTGACACTGATGATGAATGAGATGAAGATGTAGCACCGGTGGAATGAGATGGCGGGGGAAACCGGAGGTCCCGGAGAAAACCCGCCCCAGCTCAGTGTTGTCCACCACAATCTCACTTTGCGGTCACCTGGGATCGAATCCGAGTCGCCTTGATGAGAGGCAGGTGTTTGTCCACTGTTTTTATATATTTAATAATTTTCTCATAAACACAGTTGGTTGTGACATAAAATAGACATTCACTACACATAGAGTTTATGCACTTTATTTTTCATCACACATTAATAAATCGTAACACCTTAATTAAAGTAATTAGTTATACATTTGACAAAATGTATGTTTTCGAAGCATTTTGAAGCAAAGTTTAGTTTGCTATTGTGACGTTTTCTTGGAAGTATTCAGGTGTCGTCCTTGAACATGTTCATCCTATATACAAGTTTTGTACTCAACCGAATCTCCAGTTTTGAATCTTACTTATGTTACAGATTCCGGTGATTCCTCTATATGCAATTAAATCTGGATATTCAGATCTTCGAAGGAATGCAATTCCTCCTTTTAACGCTAAAATAAATGGCAATGAGGAAAACCGGTACAAACCAACAGTTTAAATGTTCGCGGGTTTACTAAATGTCTTTGACATCAACGACAAACAGTGGAAATCTGATGAAACACCAAGTACACATAGGAGGTTAGAGAGGGCGCGCAGGTTGTAATTGCAATGTACATGACAATATATCTTGGTTATTAGGCATTGTTTACAAACGCTAGAGAAGTAGTGCTTCGTTTTACTGTGAAACACGTGCTGAATATGAGCGGTAGTATTTGGAGCTGTATCGTATACAAAAATCAGAATAGACCAAGCAAAAAATTTGTGATTTTCTACAAAAGTGTCCTAATATTTGAAAAAGTGTAACAAGTCCAGCTATTGTTATTTGATATTCCTTTAAATTACAGATTTGATCCTGAATATTCTATAAAATCTCCATCAGGTAATAAAATAGAATAAGCATAATTTGGTATTTGGATTTTACTGAATATAACTATTTTGGATATAGGTGATCCCAAAATAGGTATTTGTGGCACAACCTGTAGAATGAATTTTTACAGAATGCTAGCACTTCTCTATCTACTATGTATGACGTGTAAAGAAAATTGTATTTTAAACTAAAAATGCAGTTCAAAGCAGAAAAAGTGTTAAAACCTGCAGTTCATATTGCCCGCGTACTTTCTGGTACCTCAGTGACATTGTGTGGAAGTCTCAGTAAACAGGAAATACACGTAGCGTACTACAGATGCCGTGTTGTTGGAAGCTGCTATAGATATAATAGATTGTCTTAGTTATTAATAGTATTTTCCATAACTTTAAAACAATAATGTGTGTTGTAGATGTAAAAGGTAGATGTAAAGATCTAATCTTGGTAGTTCGATGCGATGTCATCATATAAATAAAGAGGAGGACGCCTTATTATTGCAGCAGTAGTTAGGTATTAAGATTAATACAGCTACCTGGAAAGAAATGGTGTTTCCCTCCACAATTTCCTTACCACTCATTTCATCACTTACTTCTAGACTAATCAAAAGAATTTAAAAGGTAAATTAATATGCAATGCAGGCAAACTTCAGGTTATGTCAGGTTATCATTTTCGTTATTGTACCTATTTATTACGTCTATGCGGCCCTGTTCATAAACAGGTCTTTGTGAGAATGATTTTAATTCTTTCCTGTTGCTCATATGTCCCCAACGCGAGTTTTGCGTTTGCTATTGTTGAAATACCATTTCCAGCTTCGAAATTTCCAAACAACTAAGATGCATTTACCCAATTGTAGTTTAAATCCTTGATTAAACTCAGATATGGTCCAGCCCAGTCCCAGTACTCGTGGAGAGTACCTTATTTGCCTAACGTGATGAAATATATCACATGTTTACTTTAATATATGTTTTTTGATTATTTAGAATACACCTAGCGGTGTACAGAGCTTTTAGCCTTTAACGCACGAGCTCTCTAGTGCCATCTAGCGTATGCATCTAACAGTACTGAGCACATGCAGTGTATTTATTGTGTCATGGAAGAACATAGGGAGTTTTTTTTTCTATATACTTGGCAGACTTTGTGATCAGCTTTTAAATTTCGTCTCAAACATGATACATTCGGCCAGTTGTAGTGTTTTCTCATGTGGTACCACTGAAGTCAAATGCCACACAATCTAATCTACTAATATCATGGAAAGGGCTTTATAGGTATAAACTGTTACAATATATCACATTGGGTACAAAATACAATATTGTTTATTATACATTACACTGGGTCTAGGTTTGCTTATGTTGGCAGCGTTGAATGACAGCGTTACGCAGTACGTGCAACACTGAGCACTTACAGCGCTCCAATCGTTCGTTTTGGGAGATAGGTTCAAGACCATCGATATGGGTTGACAGTCCGTAATGACGACTCTATTGACGAATATTGACAAGTTTTAAATCCAAGCTCTGTACGACAATTATACCTGACAACCTTATCAGTATAAGTAGTGAAATAAAGATAGAAAGTTGCATTCACTTTTAAAAGAATGATGCTGCCATCTTTTGACAGATAATATCGTGAGCAACAGACAAACGAACCATTGGGTGAGAACCCCGCACACCTTTGCTAAACACCAATCACTCCATCAGCGGTAAATTTGAAATGTACAAACTGTTTTACAGCAACAGCTTAATAGAAATTTCGCCTGCGTATTTAGTAAAAGCGGGCGTTAAACACTACACATTAATACAAATTTACTCATTGATCTTTTAAATCGAAGGTTACATTTCTGTCTGCTTAAATTTTGGTAAGTTTACCAGTAACCTTCTAGCAAAGTACGTGAGTTTTCCTCAACTAGAGTATAGAAAAACGAAGTCGCTGACCTTTTACTGTACTTATTTGCTATAAGAGATGTCGTGTGTTCGATTTCCGAATGGAAATTAGAAAGCTTCTCTAGTAAGATTATTTCCTATCCACCTGAGGCTAATCTAGCTATGAAGCCAAAAGCAAAGGAATTGCAAATTAAGTTAATACTATTACAATATGGCAATATTCGTTTCCCGAACTACTACTGTTTCTAAATCTTACTTGTTTCTCATTCCTTCCCTTCTAGTCTTTCAGGTGAACTTCTAGATGTGGTGGAAGCTGTGGTGTGGGACAGATTGCGTAGACTCTTGTTCCAAGACAAAAGTGTTCACTCAGGACAGAGAAGGAGTGTTGATTGCCTGGAAGTGTCGTTCCCGGTTGTAGTAGTGTTCGGCTTTTGGTACAGAGGTAGCAGTTGTTGATGTGACTCTGTCCACTTATTGGTTTGAAGTGAGGCCAGCAATCCTTTGTTCACCGAACGGACCTTAGTTTGGAACATCTGCGTTATACAGAAATATCACCTTAAAGCTATTAACATAATGTCAGCGGATGCAAGCAAAGACAACAGTTTTTGAAGTAATTATTTAAAACCGAAATTCATCAATTGGTAGCCATAAAATTAATAGGGACAGAAACGTTTCTAAATAATTTTTGAAATACTGATATATATCTCCAGATGATATATTTAAGGTTTGTTGGGGAAATGAATGAGAAAGTTTCTGTGAAGATATTTATTGATATCATTCCGTAATGCTTATTAGTCTCCGTAAAAGTAGTATAAAAAGTAATAAATATGCTTAAAAAGAAATAAATTTATAAAAGGAAATGTTTAAAGATGTTTTAAAATACCTTAAAATAAATCGTAATTCTACGTTGAACTGTAAATTAAAAACTTTTTTGATCTAGAAAAGCTCGATAGAAAAGGGATATTTTAAGTTACTGTATTTTACGTCGCATTATTGCCTATTTTTAAATATGATACTGGAGTAGGGATACTTTATTTATTTTATTTTATTATATTTTGTTTCGCTTTGTTTCATATAAATTAGTTAAAGGTTAATTAATCTGAAGAATTGATGTAATTTTGAAAGGCAATGTGACAAGAGCCATTGTAACATATGATCTGGATCAGCAACAAAACAACATATTACGTACAGGATTATTGAGGTTGATTCTTAATTTCCAATTATGCTGAAATAAAGTTTCTCACACTTCGACGTGAGCAGTTGGCTACCGCACTAGTAGGGAATCATAACACATATTGCATCCTAGTGCATCTGTGCAATGCCGCCTGATATTTAGGTGACACTACGCAGCCACAAATACTCTGTGTCCCCACTTGCTTGAGAACAGCAATTATAAAGCGCCGCGGAGAGTTGAGAACAGCATTTAGAGTGTGCAAGCATATGCGCCATTGGTCCGGCACCGTCAGTTTATGACGAGCTTGATGGAACCACTGAAAGTTAAAAAGAAATAAAAATTAAGGGAAATGATGAAAGGAAATCGTTGAATGGAGGTAAACCCCCCAGCATTCGGTTAAATTTTAATATCAAAAGCCGAAGTTAGAATGTGTTGGCGACAGAGTGGACTAATCCGTGACCTCCAAAACAGGAATCCAGCACGTCAAGTCACTTCTACATCACTAGTTCTCTGTAATTGAATCTTTACTTTTTTAAAAGTAAAAGCTCTCTATTTAAAACAAAACACACTGAGCGGTTATACAAGCATGAACAACTACGCAAATCGTGCCAAGAGTAACAAAAACTAAGAAGCGCTCCAAGTAGGGCTTCCTGTATGGGCTGGTTGAAAATTCTCAGGTATATATGTACGCAAATGTATATAACGATAATTTTTCTAGCCTGCCAAGCTAATGTAAAACCCGTTACAACCTTCGTGCATTAGCAAAGCAAAAACGGAAAGAGTTCACCGTAGCACTGAATTAAGTGTATTAGGATTGGAAAAGTAACTAGGAGGTGGAACTGCCACTCTGACCTCCTAATGGGCATGACCTCCTGGTCGCGGCTGCAGCCCAGCTATAGCCCAGTGTATTAGGGTATCAGGAAGTATCAGGAAGTATCAGTAGATAACAGAATGTATTGTGTTCTTAGGGCTTTGGTATGTTGCTTACCTGAAATAACTTGAACTAATGGAACTTTTCATCGGTTCCCATGCTGCGAACTAGATTCGAACCATCTTTTTCTGCTTAAAGTATCAGCCTTGCGGGCTTCTCCAAGTGTATTAAGTTGCAGTTATGAAAGGAAATACTACTACAATGTAATATTTGGATACAGTAATACTATAAATTCTGAAAGACAGTTGCACTAATAGTAAATATTCAATTCTATTCCTTAATCAGGTAATTTTCCCTCTCATATATATAGCCTTCTGCAATCAAATTCTGGCAAAGTTTAGCAGATATTGCCCTAAAGCAATAAGCCAATACGGCATACTCCTGTAATCGACAATTACTTTTTAAAAAGATTATTACCTAACATCTTAGGGTGTGGAGCTGTAATAATGTATAACACCCCAAAGGACGTTATATATGAAATAACAGTTTTGAAATGAAACTATGCCAAAATAAAAGGTCAGGGTTCTTTTCACTAAAGCTATAGTGGGAGTATAAATGCGGAGTAAATAACTTAAACGTTAACTCACCTATTGTACAATGCTGGATACTAGATCCGCTACTAGTAGATATTCATCTACGGCCGTATTACTAAAAACAATAACGTGCCTCTGAAGCTTTCTAATGAAAAACTCATTTTGTGACCCGTAAAATAAGATTTAGTAGATAGATAATCTGTTGCAATGATTTCAGCTAATTCAGTTCCTCCATCTGGCTTCTCTCTTTTTTCTATGTTTGCTGAAGTATCCCACTTAAAGGTAAATATAAATAGTTAATAATATATATACCATATATATACAATGCCTACTTAGTTACTAATAAATAATTGCAAAGTGCGTCCGAAATTCTTGCATTTTGGCAAAGTAGGCTAAGTAGATATCTCTCAGTTATTATGATCACAGGAATATAGAGAAGCTATCAGCGTAATTCAGCTTCCTGCTTGACGTCGCGTTGCCATGGAAACAGGTGTATTAAGATAGTAGGAAACAAGAGAAGGTATTTTGTGTTACCTTATCTGTTTGGAACAACTGCAGGTTTCCCCAACTGTAATTAGCAGGACTAGGAAGTTCGTACCGCTCGCCGTTCCCTATGAAGTTTGCGACCGATCCTCTGCAGCATCCAAACAGGTCCTAGATAACAAACGTACAGCGTCGAGTCATTGAAACCGGTTGCCCAGAGAAAAAAGTGACTTATGAAACATTCGTAAATGCACATCTTTTAGATCATTATGTACAACATAGTAATTCTTATATAGTACATACAGGTTTCTCTCTGGCTCATCTCATTATTTAAACAGGTACATTGCGGCAACACCCAAGCGAGTATAACGCGGATTGTAACATTTCCTGGCCGAATGAAAAATAATATCCAAATAATAAAATTAATTTCTTAAATATATGAAGACTCTTACTAGACAAAATGCCAAAGCAGTAAGTTTACTACATATTTACTCATGAGCCGCCGTATTACTAAAAACAATAATGTACCGCTGAAGCCTTTCAAATGAAAAACTAATTCTATGCCCCGTAAAACAAGATTTATTTGATTGATAATGTGCTGCAAATCCGTTAATGATATCAGCTAATTCTATTTCTCGATCTGGCTTATGTTTTTTCCATGTTTGCTGAAGTATCCTACTGAAATATAAATATAATTAATGAAGTAAATAAGGTCATGAATAAGTACAGTTCTAGAAAACATACAATGGTTGTACTGAAAATTTAGTTTCTCATCTTTGAAGTGCAACAAATATGTTATTCGAATGTCTTCCTTCCTACTAACGTGCTCTGTGTCATGCAGTTACCCCTGTATTGCAGTAATGACTTACATTCTACGATGAACGTTACCCTTGCTAGTGGCGCTGCGTGCAATATATATATTTGGCATTGTATATATATATAGTAATACTAATACATAATGGCAATGTGCGTCCGAAATTCTTCCATTTTGGCAAAGTCGGCTAAATAGATGTTTCTCAGTTATCAGGATCGCAGGAATATAGAAAAGCTACCACCGTGATTTACTGCTCCTGTTTGACGTGGAGTTGCCATGGTAACAGCTGTATTGGGATAGTAGGAAACAAGAGAAGTGTTTCCTTTTACCTTATCTGTTTGGTACACCTGCAGGCTGATTTCCTCAACTATAATTAGATTTGACTGCAGCCACTGTTATTTTAACACAACAGGGTTGATTCTAACTCAAATTAAAGAATATCTAGCTCACAACAATAAAGTATCATAGGTTATTATTTAATACAAAAGACATAACATTTTAAATTCGCAAGGATTCCTCTTCTCACAATAATGAAAATAATTGGTAAGTATATTAAAGGTACCATTGATAATATCGGTGCTTCTAAAAATGCCCTTAAGGCGTACTTATGCTCAAAGCTATTTTATTCTGTACAAGATAATTTGATTTACATATTATCCTGACAATGCTTATGTAGCTCTGTAAGCTAGACCTAACTCTTCTAGAAAGAAGTCAGTGACAGATTACCTTTGTTGTCTGTTCAAAAGTTATTAAAGTGCACAGGTACTGTAGAAGTGCCAGTAAATGGTATCAATGAGAAATAGAGTATAAGCTATTGAGACACACTGGCAAAACCCAAGTGAAGGTTGACTAAAATTGTGTTTGTTTTTATATCGCATATCCCTGCGTTGCTTCTCAAATGGCTATTAATATTTCCCTTACTTAATGTGTATCTTATGTTCAGTTTTCAGGTATACCAGGTAAGTCATCTGCCCCTATCATCAAAATGATATCCACTCTTTTATTAGACTTTTATTCCTTAAATAGAAACACAGTTTTATACCCTTAACACACATTCAGCATCTGCTGAGATGAGCATTAGCCATCCTAATGAAGGGAAATTCCTCCTCTAGTCGGTGAACCAAATCAAGACCTTAACAACGCGGTTTTTATAGTCTAATGTGAAATCATTGATAGTTTTAGCTCAAAAGCATTATTGCAGCATTCTCTTCTATTCGGTGATGTACACACCCAGCTTTAACACCTACAGCCCTGACTAAGTTCCAAAAGGCCTGCGAAAAGTTTAAAGAAACGACGGGTTTCCATGCATGTTTATACTATCAAACTGATAAACGAATGCTTTCTCAAAGAGGTGCATAGAAGACGTGACAGGTGGTCGAGTGGGTTACCTAACTGCTCAATTATGTGCGTTTTAGTTACTAATTTATTTATTTTTTCCAATGGTTTTCTTGTGAGCCAAAGACAGAAGAATTACAATCCGATAATTAGGTATCCACAGGAATTAGCTCACCATATAATTTTCGCGAGCTCAACTTACCCCCAGGTAGCAGTGGCCGTTGCCCCTCAAAGGGTAACTACGGGGCATCTGCATCTTTATCTTTTGTTAGGGATCATGTTAGAGTTTGTGACCCTTATAATATTCAACTACCTGGTGTTATAAACTATGTTACGTAGCTGGCTTTCATTGTTTAGAAGCATGTCGACGACATTAAATCTAGAAGTATTGTTCCATGCTAAAATCTTATTTTTCACTTTGCATTTGTGAAATGTTTGAAATTTGATTGAATGTGTCATGCAAAATACTGACCCTAATAAAAATTTTACTTCGAACTATACATTTACAACTACCTGCCAGAGAAAAACTTGGATATTATTGTATTTTGCGAACACCTATAAAGTTATAAAAATGTTATTTGTATTATATCAAATTGTAGGCCCCAAGAGGTAAAATAAAGGGTAATAACATTTTTGTGCTGAACACGAAGGACTTAAATCCAGTTAGTGTAGCAGAGTGGTTAAGTAAAATGTTTGATACCATTTGGTCAAAGGTAACTTGATAGGGATGATTCCTATACGAATAAGTAGTCGCAGACCTCCGAACTCCAACTCCAATCTTTACACTGTTTTTACAACTTCATAATGTGTCTTGAGCTCGTTTTGGTAGTTTTAAGGGAAACAAAATAACTGCATCCGCCATTACATTTACTGTATGAGCCAAAATCTGTCGTAATTTATGACAAAAGCAAAAATACTTATTCCTTAGTTTGTTTTTTATATGGCTGTACAACAAAAACACCTGTTGGCTGAAGATTTAAATCCAATTGGTCCCACTTTGTCGATATGCCATTATGTATTCCAATGTTGCTTTCAACCAATGTTAGTGATACGTTGTTCCTTCAGATAGGTCGTCCCGAAATCAAAATGTGTGGTCGGATATGGTGGGGCAAACCGTGACCTACCGAACAACACTTTATATCACTTCTACTGCACTCCTTCGCTGTATTTGAATCTTTACCTTTGTTAAAAATAAAACGTCTGTATTTAAAACAAAACACCAAGGGATATTATATGCACATGATCCATTACGCAAAACGTGCCAAGGGTAACAAATTCAACTGTGTTTTTTGGCTCCAAGAAGGGTTTCCTGTATTCGCTGGTTGAAAATTCACAATTATATTTGCACACAAATGTAAGACCTTTATCTATATAATGATGCTTTCTAACCTGCAAAGCTTGAATAATGGAACATTTTGAACCTTCCTGCACTCAGAGCAAAGCAAAACAGGAACGTGGGCACTGTAACACTGAATTATTTGTACTAGCATTGCAAAAATAAATAGCAGGTAGAAATTCCTTTCTGACATGATGTGCATGACGTACTGCTCTCAGTGGCAGTTGTATTAATCTATCAGGAGTTATAAAGAGATAGAAAAAGGTATTGATTTGTGAGGGCATTGTTATGTTGCTTTTGTTAAATAATGTGGACTAATGGAACCCTTAATCGGTTCCCATGGAGCAAACTAAGTTTGAAAAGTGCTTTTCTGGTTAAAATATTGCTTTACGACCTTCCCCAACAGTACGCAGTAGATAAAAGAAAATATTAAATATATATAATAATTGATTACTGTAGTTGTAACTTACTATAAATTCTAAAAGACCACTGCACTAATAGTAAATATTCCAGCAGTATAGGACATTATCAAGTATAATTATATTATTTTTCTAGGGCTCTATTTAATGACATCCAGCAGAGAAGAACTGCTAGATTGTTTCATTTGCGATGATGAGCATGCGGGTCATGAAATAAATGAATATGCATTATTTAAATTAAACATTCCGCCTTTTCCGCATTATCTAAACACCACGGCAAAACATGACCAGAAAATAGTGAGCATAAGGAGATGGGAGGTATTAATTTCACTTAGGACTATTATAGCCAACTTGTGTTGATATTTAAAGATGTGCAACTTTTTCTAAGAGTATTAAGGTACAGCAAATGAATGAAAATTTTAGTAGCATTATGTTTGAATTCTTGAAATTTGATTACTCTTCAATGGAAGCAAAATGCAGTAAATTACGGTCTCTTATAAGCACCTTTGTCTGTAATAGCACATTTTTAAAGTTGTTCAACTCAATAATCAAATCGTTGATTCGATTAGATGCCTCGCTCATGGCTAGAAGCCAGTTTTTACGAAGCCTGTTCACTAAAAAATGATCATCACTTTTTATGGTCACAATTTTTTGCACTAAAATTCACTCTAATTATATTCTATTAGCTTAACGTGAAACAAACACGCCGCAGTAGTTCCACAGTTGGTATTCTTGGTCTCCGCCTGTGAGAACTAGGCAAGTTCAGACTTATTCAGTATCGCCTACCGCTGCACAGTAGGTAACACGCAAGAAACAATATGCGGCTTTGATTTTCTGCTTTCCTATCAACAAATCCTCAGGAGAGACCTATACAATGTTACAGGAGGCCTATGGAGGGTCTGTTCTTCCCTACAGCACAACTCGAAGGTGGTTTAAAATGTTTAAAGAGGGGAGACAATCAATTTCAAAGGAAGGTGGAGCCGGTGCTCCAGTTACTGCTCTTACGCAGGAAAACAACAACACTGCTGCTGCCATTGTGACTGACGATCGACAAATTACCTTAAGATCACTTTCTGAAATAATGAACATTTCTTTGGGTGCCGCATTTCGCAGAAGCAGGCTGGATGCTGAACCACGATAATGCGCAATCGCATTTTGCCAATGTTGTTGGTGAATATCTTGCAAAAATCAAAACGAAGTGCATCCCACACCCTCCCTATAGTCCGGATTTCGCACATGTTGCTTTTTTCTATTCCCTAACTTCGAGAAACGCCTTCGTGGGACACATTATCCAACATCAGGGGCAGTGGTGAAGGCTGCGAATGCGATCTTGAAAGAGCTCTCAACAAATTATTTCCAGCATGTCTTTGAAGACTGGCATAAGCGCTGGGACAAGTGCATCGCAATCAGGGGAGTCTCTTTTGAGTAGGACCGTCAAAATTATGTGGATAAGTAGAGGTACGTTTTAAAAAATGTGCTGATCACTCTTTTTTGAACAGTCGTGGTACTTTAGTGCACTTTTTCAAACATTGAAGTTCTTTGCAAGTTCTTCTTTACGTGGAAGTTGTTACAGCGACTGAGTTAGTCCAACAGGTCTGAAGTGATGGTGTATTTCACGGACAAGTAATATATATTAAGTTAAACTTCAGTTGTTTAACATCTGCAATACAAAATGCTCAAGAACAGGCATAGCACCAGACAAGGGGCTGTAACTTTGGTTAAGAAGTTTGAAGATTCTTTGAATGTCGTGAATGGTGAAATTGACAAGAAGATTTTAGGGAAGCTATCTTCTCCCCGGCTAAGAGGGAAAATTAGGCTCGACAAAAATGTGCTACATAAACTCTGAGGAGTAAGGGGGTGTAAATGAGGGTGTGGATGTGTGTGCGTGAGACTGTGAGTCATGTAATGCATTCTTTTCCTGGTCTGCGTGTGGTCTGCTGGTCAGCTTGTCTGCCTTACACACCTAATTTAAATTTAGTTATTCTATGGGTACCGTAGCTTCAGCCATATAAAATGGTAATGTGTTTACAGCCTAAGGTCTAGTCTATTTAGAAAGTAAGGTACAATGACACATTGTTTGAAAGTGTTACCTCAAATTTTACAGAGCTGATTACCGTTGTCCAAAGGAAACGCCTCCTATCTTCTTGTGTTATCCTAGTTTAATATGATATTTAACTTGACGCAGAAATGCGTCATCAATGTGTAACTAACGTATTCTGTTTATTAAGGAGAACTTAATACGACACCCTAAATCTTAGCTGTATTTGTGCTATTAACTGTACTCTGAATTTTAAAAGAAAATACGTGAAGATCATATGTTTCTCCACAGGTGCTGCTGCAGTGTTGCTCATCGGCAGATAGGAAGTAATGCAGATCGCCTTTCTTTATCCTCTCAACACTCGAAACATAAACAAGGGTTCGAGTTATCTCACCTCAGCAAAAATATGCACATTTAATCTGTATTAGCCTAACTTAAATAAAAAGTTAATTTATTCATACAGCCACTGATTTGTAGCGTTTTCACATGGGATTTCTTTTAAATAATTTTGCACTACGTAACTTATTTTCATACTGTACGTTATTGTTGCTATGCAATTTAAGTTGACAATAGTCAGAGCGATGACTCGATTCGATTCCTCGCCCTTGGCTAGAAGCGTGTTGTTAATTTTGTGCGCATTTTCAAACATTGAAGTACTTTGTTATTCTTGACGCGGAAGATTTTACAGCGACTGAGGTAGTCCAACAGGTCTGAAGTGAAAGTGAATTAGCGGGGCAATATATAGTTAACCTTAAGATGTTTACCATCGTCAGTTCAAAATCTTCAAGAAATGGCATTGCACTAGACAAGGTGCTGTAGCTTTAGTTAGGAAGGTTGAAGATACTTAGAGTGTCGTGATTGGTGAAATTGACAAGAATTAGAGAAGCTTTCTCTCCCCGGCTACGAAGGAAAATTAGCCTCGGAAACATGTGCTACCTAAACTCGGAGGAGTAAGAGGGTGTAAATGAGGCTGTGAATGTGTGTGCGTGAGACTGTGTGTCATGTAATGCAGATGTAAATTACAATAGTGTACTAGGAAGAAAGAGAAGGTATTTTTATCTAATTTGTTTCGGAAAACTGCAGGCTACTTACTTAAATTGTAATTAGTGGTTAAGTTAGGACGGTACAGGCCTCACTTTGGTATCAGGATCGCAGAAATGTAGAGAAGCTGTCAGCGTGTTATACTGCTGGTGCTTCACGTTACGTTGCCATGGTATCAACTGTATTGAGATACTGATCCTTGTTTCACATGAGCTTGCCCCCGTATCCCTTAACGTTCACGTGACCTAATCATCTCTCATTGGCTGCTATTGTAGTATAGACCGTTGCGCGGTAAAAATTAGTTCGTTATTTAACATGGTGATATATCTTTATATGTTGGAAGATAATTGTCAAATTTATATTTTCCTAACAGTTTGAATTAAATATATTACGCAGCAGAGTTTATTTATCTGAAATGCATGTTAATTCGTAAACGAAGTAAAGAGGAGGTTCATTTGCTCAGAAGCCCGTTTTTCACATGGCACGATAGCATGTCCTTTAGCGGTAGTGACATATTTGTTTATGTGTCTTTTATCCCTGACCTTGTTTTGAACTGGATTAGCCATATATCGTCATTCGAAGGTGTGTTGTGCCGATTGCGAGAGCTACATTATTTTATTCATAGTTTATTGCGCGTGTACTTATTGTATGTATAATGGCAGAGTCTACCGCCTGTTTTACGCTGAGGCACCGCAAGGGAAAACTTTTACAAAGCGGCGAAAAAAGAATTGTGCTGTATGTGTTTAATGCACCCACAGAGAAGGATCTGTCTTTTTCAGTGAGAAAAGTCGAACAGCTGTGCTCTGAATTTACAGGTGTGTTAGAGGCGTAGGAACATCGCGACATGACATTGAGACAATCGGGAACTTTACCACTCCAGGGGCGATATTGCTGTATGGTGATGTTATTTGAGGACAATCAGACTATACCGGGATACAAATCGCAAAATATACTACGTAGACCAGACTTGGGTGAATGAACGATACTCGACAAGTATGGCGTGATACGACTGTTATAACTGTAAGACAAGCACTTTTGCAAAGTGTGTGTGCGGGTTTTAAAAAATCCCAATGGAAAAAGCTGAAAACCTTTCATTATAAACTTGTTTCAATTTCATTGCTCATTCATTCAGTTTCAACTTGCTCAATTTATTGTGACTTTGTGGGTTCGTGAAATGAAAAGTACAATTGCAGCACTCAAAAATGTTCTTTATTTCCAACGACTTACCGTTGAACACTTGCCAATTACACAGAATTACGTAATGCACACTATTACGATTCACCAGTTCGTTCGTTACAATTCCACTTACACTCATAATTACGTCAACTCCTCCAACGCACTTACGCAGTCCGTCCCCTCACTGGGCGCTCCTCACAACTCGCCAAGAACTGACCGACCTCCAGCCCCACGTGTTGCTTATTTAGGGTCAGCTGGCCCGTCTAGAAGGTTCTGGATTAGATGAAATTACCCGTAAGTTCGAGAACTCAGTTGGAAAGGAAAGAGCCGGCACAGTCATGTTTCTCCAGCCAACCCTCGTTACCGCTATAAGATAAATAAGGGGGCGCGGCGAACGCCTACCGTCTCCTGCTGCCGTCTCCCCTATAGGGAGTTCCGACGTTCGGGTGACACTGCTCCCTCATCAAAGCTGGTCGTCCCGAACAGCACCATCGTAGCGTGCCAGGCGATCCAGGTGTACCACCAACATCTTCCCTCGGGGAACCTTCTGGATGCGGTAGACCAGGTCGTTAATGATCTTCACCACCCGGTACGGTCCTTGCCATGGCCGCTGGAGCTTCGGGCAGCGTCCCTTGGTCCGGGTAGGACGCTAAAACCAGACCAGGTCACCTTGCTGAAACCCTTGGCTGTTGGCTTGCCTGTCATATCATGTCTTCATGCGGTCGCTCGCCTTCTGGATATTCTGGCGAGCCATCTCGTGCATGTCGTGCAGGTGGTCCACCAGGTTCTCCACATAATCGGTCACCGGGTGCTTCGCCTCCGGAGGGCTTCCAAAAGCCAGGTCACAAGGGAGGCGTAACTCTCGGCCAAACATTAAGCTGGCTGGCATCATTCCATTTGTGTCGTGTGTAGACGAGCGGTAGGCCAGCAAGAACAGTGGCACCTTGACGTCCCAGTCTCGCTGGTGGCTGGCCACGAGCTTCCTTGCCTCTAAGGTCTTGATGTATCTTTCGACCATGCCGTCCGACTGAGGATGTAGAGGCGTCGTGCGGGTCTTGTTCACCCCAAGCCTTTGTAGTGCCTCTTCATTAGGTTGGACTCAAAGTTGGCACCCTGGTCACTGTGTAGCTCTAACGGCACCCCAAATCGACAGAACTCTTGCTCCACGAGGCAGTCTGTGATTGTCTTTGCCTTTTGGTTTGGGTTGGCATACACCTCCGGCCACTTGGTGAAGTAGTCCAGGACCACCATTAGGTAATTGTTGTCTTAGTCGGAAACTGGGAAAGGTCCAGCAATGTCAACGGCGAGCCGTTCGAATGGCGCTCCGACGTTGTACTGCTGCATGCGACCCCGACTCCTAGTCTGGGGGCCACGACAAGCCGCGCACACGTGACACTGACGGCACCATCTCTCAGCATCTGCTCGGAGTGTCAGAAAGTAGTAGCGCTGCCATAGTTTGTCATTCGTTCGGTTCGCTCCCAGGTGTCCTCCTGAACTACCGGCGTGCACTTCCTCTAGGACTTCCGGGATCTTACTCCGCGGAAGTACCAAATGTTCTCTCTGCGTCTTCCCATCGGGTGACTCCCATACCCGGAACAACACGCCCTCTCTGGTCTTCAACGAGTCCCATTGGGCCCAGTACGACTTGTAAGTGACGCTCCTCGGTGCGATGTCCTCCCAGGTTGGTCTCGTCCCTGCCTCCACTTCCCTCAATAGTGGCTCCAGGTCTGCTCCAGCAGCTGCTCCCCCCTCCCAGCCGTCCGTAGGCACTGCCATAACTACTCGGACTGCTGCGGCACGCTCCTTCTCTTCCACCCTTGTGCACTGGCCGCACTCTTCTGGACAGGGTCTTCGGGATATGACGTCTGCGTTACCGTGGCTCTTCCCTCTACGATGTTCCGAAGTGAATTCGTACTCCTTCAGCCTTTGGACCCAGCGTGCTGTCTGGCATCCAGGTTCTTAAAGCTCAATACCCAGGTTAGGGCAGAATGGTCAGGCCTCAGGTGGAATGGCTGACCGTACAAGTACTTGTGGAAGAGCTCCAAGGTCTTTACTACCGCCATAATTCTCGTCGGATAAAGCAGTAGTTCCTCCCTGCCTTGGATACCGTCTTTTTGTAGTAGGCTATCACCCGCTCATGGCCGTCCTGGATCTGCGATAGGACACCTCCAATGCAATGGTCGCTGGCAAAAAGGGCTGTCAGACTCTTCAATCACTCCCCTGGATCTCATGTCCTTCAGCATGTCTCGTACCGCCCCTTGCTTCGCCAGCGGAACGCGTCTATGTGGCTGCCGAATATGCCGGGCGTCCCCGGTGTCGATGCGGTGAAGCACTTCGTCCGTGCGGCCGTAGTCATTATCGCCTTGGCTGAAGACGCGCTGCTATCGCCTCAGCAGTTGTCGAAATTTCTCCAGTTGTACTGCGATCAGGTGGTCGGCCGCCCTCTCCAGTAAGCCTTCTAGCCGGGGCCCCAGGTGTTGCGTCGGCACCGGCTCCTGTGCCTTGTCGATTGCTGTTACGGGCTCGCACGTTCCCAAATCCGTCCCGGCCTGGACATCGTGATCGGTGTCCGCTGGATTTAGCAGCCTCACTGACACCTCCTCTCGGCACGGCAGCAATGCCCTGGCTACACACAGTGCGCGTGCAGGCGTCTTATGGTCCAGCATCCTGTTGCTGGTTCTCTGGCCTTCCAGTCGTGCCCTCACCACCACCTCGCTCCTTGCGGGGACAACCACGTTTCCATTCAAGACGACCCTGCAGGTTCCAAGGCGCTCTTCGGTTTGACGGAGTATAACCTCTTCCAGGTTGAACCGCAGAACCTTCCTACCATCGTCGACCGTCGCCTCGTGGCTCCTGAGGGCATCCAGTCCCGGAATCACCTCCTCAGCCACCTGCGCGACCAACACCCATAGACGCACGGCACTCCGTTCCAAGGTCAGCTCCAGCAGGGCCACCTTCTCAACAGGTAAGTTGTCGCCCGATGCCGTCACAAGCTGGTATGGTGGGCTCGGCTTCCTCGTCGGCAAACCCTTTGCCACGTCAGGTCTGATGATGGTTACGGCCGCCCCGGTGTCTACCAGCACGCGGCACGGCTTTCCTCTTACCCAGCCGTCCGCGATGAGGCTGTCATCCATCCGCCGGCTGATGGCGTGCAGTGGCACTCGAGGGGATGGTGGTGATGGCGCCGACGTGCCCCTCTCCACGACGGCCCTTACTCGTTTTCCGGCTGCTCTTCCTGATGTGGGCAGTCTCTCTGCAGGTTCCCGGGCTGTCCACACCGCCAACACAGGCCACTAGGTGTTCGCGGGCGTCCCTCGACTCTTCTTCTGTCTCCGACGTAGCGCACACTCCTCGTTCTCGACGACGGGATAGCTGTTAATTTGGCCGCCTCCATCCTTAATGCTGCCGTTAGCGTCTTGTGAATTGTTTCATAATCGCCGAGCATTAGGCGCTGACGAATCTCCTTGTCCCGTACCCGTCAACGAATGTGTAGGCAGCTTCCCGGGACACGAACTCTGGTGAGAGGTCGACTAGAGCCTTGCTAGCCAGTTGTTCAACTGCCAGGGCGAACTCCTGCAGCGTTTCCAGTAGCTGCTGCGACCTTGCCTTTAGCTGGCTGCGGTACGTTGCGGCTAAGCTGTGGTTCCCAAACGATTCTCCAGGGCCTCCCAGATGTCCTTGGACGCCGCCGTTGTCTGTACCGCGTTTAGGACTTCCGCGGCACGTCCCTGGAAGCTGGCTAATAACTGTGTGGCCTCCTCCTCTGGTGATCATTTGTTGTGCTTGGCCACTGCGTCGAATTGGCGGCGGAAGACCTCAAACGTTGACGCGCCGTCACATTTCGAAGGTTCGTCGCCGAGCCGATGTTGTGTCGCGTCCCGGTGCGTCGAACTTCAAATCCTTTAACCTCCTGCGAACGACGTCTTCCACCCGTTCAGGGACTTTGCGTTGCTATCAGCCTTTCCCTCCAGCTCGTCAACGTGGCTCGCCAGGTCTTTGAAACGCTCGCCTAACTCTATGACGTCCTCCTTTACGCCAGTCAGCTGCTCTTGGAACTTCACGGCAAGGGCCTCGTTTGCCGCTTTCATCTCCGTGGCCAGGCTGTCGTTCGCTGCCCTCATTTCTGTGGTCAGTTCGGCCATCTTTGCGGCGATTGTCGTGACCAAGCTTTTGTCTGCCGCTTCCATCTTCTCGACGATGTTGCCGTTGGCCGTCTTCATTTCTTCCATTTTGTGTAAAATCTTTTCCAGTGAAGATTCCATGGCCGTTATCCCAATCCTGACGCCAGTTGTGACTTTGTGTTTTTTTGTTTTGTTTTTTTGTTCTTTTGTTTTTTTGTTTTTTTTTTGTTTTTTAATGGGCGCTGATGACCTAGCAGTTGAGCGCCCATAAATACAAATCATCATCATCATCATCACTTTGTGGGTTCGCAAAATTAAAAAGTTCATTTACACCACTCAATATGTCCTTTATTTCCACCTTATTCCAATATCACAGTTACAATTTAATGTACACAATTAAAACTAAGACAGCACGTCTTTACACGTACGCTCAGCGCGACTACACTTCTGCTTGTCCGGCTCACTCTAACACAACTGACTGTCTCCTCGCTGGTACTGATCGGCGGCCCGAAGTCTCTCGATTCTCCTTTTATGGAGGGGCAAAACTTTCTCGAAGCTTCCTGTCACTTCGAGCGGCAGGAGGAGGGGTCATCCCTGCGTCTGCCCTCTGGCCGCCTGCCCGCATTTATTGATCAGCATCGTTGCTTGCCGCTGACGTAACAATATATAACATTAAGGTGAGTCTTATTTTAATTAACCAGTAAGTGAAGAAGTATGTAGTAGCAGCTTTCTTTTGTTTCTATTAGGGAATTGTGAGTAATTATAATTGTTTTTTGTTTTCCCTCCCAACAGTAGCTTACCAGATACTCAATATCTTCCTATCTCGCATTAGTACGCGAGCATTAACTACTTCAATCTTGTCGCATTGATCATATAACCGTAATAATGATTTTGTGGATTTAGGTTAGACAGATTTTCGAGTGAAATAATCAATTCGACCAGAGCTACACCTGCACTCAATAAATTACAATTACCATTACCGAATTAATGAATTTAAGACAAATACATTTTTTAAAATAAAAACTAAATAATATACAGTATAACAAACTACAAATAGTAAGTAGTATATGAGCATTGTTTAAATACGGTACAACAAATTTCCTGCCGAAACGTGTAATTCGAACAACCCACATATTTCCTGAGTGACTGCGACCGCAGCGCTAAGCGTGGGAGAGTCATACATCACGAAGTACCAGTAGAATGCGGTAGTTGTCGGGAGCGTGTAATTTTTATGTATTCACCTATGTGTCCCAGTTAATAAGAACGTTTTCCAAAATATTATAACATCGCCGGTTTTGTTTCCGTGTAAATCATATCCTAACTTTGAATAATCGTAACTCGGAACTATATAGCATACAGCAATCAATATAGAGAAGGCGTCGGTATGGGTATCACTACTGCCGAACTCCAAAGATTGGGAAATAACCTATAAGACCATTTATGATTGAATATTCGATATGACTTGACGTTGGAGGACGTAAATTAAAAATAATAACAGGAAGAATGATAGGGTGAAAAGATTATTACTCAGGACACTTAGTCACATATATCGCAGTGCAGGCGCTGTTATCAGTTTAGGCCGTACGGCTTTCTATCAGAGCTAAGGAGAAGTAAACAGGTCTCAGAACAATATGTACGGTAATGAAGTCAGTATGTGTGTTGTCTAAAGCATGGAAATTAGTTGTAAAACTGACTTTGTTATCTCTGGAATCCATAAAACAGTCTAAGGTACTTGCTTCCTCCTCCTCTTCATCGCTGTTTACTATAGACACTAGGTTGCTGTTTTTGCTATTTCATCTTCCATCAAGTGATCCCGATAGCGGTATTCTTGTTCTGAGTAGTTAACTTGGCAGCCTATAGCCAGCCATCACAACACATACCTACTTTGCTATAAAAATAACTCACAACTTACAATGATGACCTAACATAACCTAAAGTAGAGCGATAAATTAATGCTATAGTCACTTGTTATAGTGACTGTGATAGTCACCTGTCACCTCTCTTCCACCGTTCTAGTCAACGGCATTATATTCCTGGTACCGTGGTAGTAAGGCATATACCTAGAGGATCAGACAGATACTAGGTAGAGGTCGGTCTCCCAGATATAAAAGGTAATACTAGAAAAATGGGGCGCGATGAAACGGTAATTTGAACACGTAATGGAAAATGGCGACTTAGCAATTGTTCGCAGACCAAGGGATTCATAAATATAATTAGCAACTTTGAATTGTCTTTCCTGTCTCAAAAATTTAAGGCGACGCTACCAGGAAGAATGCTGAAAATACAGAGTATACATTAAAACTGCTTGAAATTTTCTCATCAGTTGTGGTAGTGGACTTCTAATGAAGCTTTCTAATTTCGTCCTTCTAAATTATATATTTTTAAAACTATTTACTGGTTTTAATACCGTGGTTTTTTAATGTTTTATAAAGTGTCTCGGATGATACAGATTTTCTTATAGAAACTCCTATTTTAGATTCAGATTTCTACGCACATCAGCTATAAAGGTTGTTATAGGTAGTTTTAAAATGTGTATCAAGTAGTCTTGGAGAAAACAAAGTATGTGTGAATATATCACATTTTCATTAAATTCCTTGCAGTTTCGAGATTCCACATTCAATAATATGTAAATTATTCAATTTCAAACAAACGTAACAACATTATTAAAGATTTATTATGGAATGCTTACGCAAAGTTTCATACAAACTCTTTGAGAGCTGCAGAACTTGGGGTATTCAGAACATAAAAAGATAATGAAAAATTGAAGGCGGGGAAGACGGAGTTTTATAGATTTAGATAGAAATTAAAATATTTTGTTTACTATGAAATCCCCATGCATCATATGCAGGTTCTACAGCCATCTTGTTACCTTCTCTGACTTTATCCTGTTTACCTTGATACTTTTTTATGATATTTCTATCCACATACGTTTTTACCCAAAAAAAGAGAGATAAAGGTTTTCCTGGAATTTCATTATATTAGGAAAATTACTACAATCGTTACATTTACTGTTATAAATGATTGAAACTTTGGACTCTGTGTCGTTTAGATAATATTTTTAAGCTGCATATGCTCGCTTGCCTACTTCTAATGAATCTGGAGGAGAACATTAAGCAGTATAATAGGATATTCCTGACTTTTTGTCAATTGTTTGTTTTCGGCATCATTCATTATTAAGTTATTTCATATACAGCCATAATGGTAACCGCATTTTATTGAACACTTATATAGGAGCATACATACACGAAAACACAAAGAAATACATGGAAATTTTCTGTGGTTTTAGATTAGGCGTATGACAACCTGGATATTCCATTGACTGAAATTATTTAATATATCAACTAACGAACGTTATGAAGACACGTGCTTACATTATTTTACCCAGATAAGACTAAGGAAGTTGTTAATCTTCAAGCATTTTTCAAGTCTTTTAAAGATAATAACAATAACATCTTTATGCATACAAATTGTTTAGCCTGTTTCTTATAGTACCGTCCACTATTTGTTCTGAAGAACAAATTTTTCGTGCTTGAAGACAATGAAAGCTTATCTCCAAAACAGCTTAGGCAATAGCAAATTACCATCATTGGCTACTATTTCCATTCTCCAGGATGTACTCAGTCAACGGATGACGACGAACACATCAGAGATGCTTTCGCAAGGATAAAAATGAGAAACCAGACATAATAGTGTTAATATATAACATTAAGGTGACCCTTACTTTAATTAACCAATAAGTGAAGCAGTGTGTAGTAGCAGATTTCTCTTGGTTTTATTATGGAATTGTAAGTAACTGTAAATAATTTTTGTTTCTTTTCCCTCCCACTAGTAGCTTATCAGATACTTAATATCTTCCTATCTCGCATTAGTACGAGAACATTAGCTACTTCAATCTTGTCGCATTGATCATATAACAGTAATAATGAATTTTGGATTTAGGTTAGACAGATTTTCGAGTCAAATAGTCATTTCTGCCAGAGCTACACCTGCACTCAATACATTACTGTTACCATTACCGAATTAATGAATTTAAGACAAATACATTTTTTAAAATAAAAACTAAATAGCATATAGTATAACAAAATATGAATAATAATTAGTATATGAGCATTGTTTGAAACCGCTACAACAAATTACCTGCCGAAACGTGTAATTCGAATATCCCATATATTTGCTGAGTGACTGCGAGAGTAGCGCTACGCGTGGGAGAATCATACACCACGAAGTACCAGGAGAAAGCGGTAGATGTCGCGAGCATGTAACTTTTATGTATACATCTATGTTCCCAGTTTATAAGAACGTTTTCTAAAATATTATAACATTGATGGTTTTGTTTCCGTGTAAATCATATGCTTACTTTGAATAATAGTAATTCGGAACTATATACCATACAGGAATCAATAAAGAGAAGAAAGAACCTTCGTGTTTTCGGTCGAAAGTCTGCAAAATGTTGTATATGTCCAACAAACTCATTCTTATTTCTTGTTTCATTACCTTCATTTCTACTTCTCGATAGTATAACATTGATGGTTGTGTTTGCTTGCATCATCCTAACCTAACTTTGAATAATCGTAATTCGTAGCTATATACCATACAGGAATCAATATAGAGAAGTATGAACCTTCGTGTTTTGGAACGAAAGTCTACAAAATGTTGTATATGTCCAACAAATTCATTCTTATTTCTTGTTACATTACCTTCAATTCCAACATTTACTTCTTCGTAACATTCCAATGATACTTTAAATATAGTGTGAACATATAATATACCTTTTTGGAATTATTTTTAACCTGGCTTCAGAAATTAAGTGCCAGAATATGGTATTGCAGATTATTATTTCTTAGTATGAATCTCTATTAAATAATCAATTTATTCATTTTTCATTTATTTACTTTATTTGCGTCTTTAAATATTTTTCTTAAGATTCCCGAGATGAACTTAAGAGATGGCATTCGACCAGAGTATCGGATATTTTTACAGTGAGGGTTATAGGTTAGTTTCTTCGTTAAAGATAAAATATATGTATTCAACTCTTTGGAAATGTCACATAACAGAAAGCTCACCTCGGTAGTGAATATGGTAGCGCGTATACCTCAACCACTTCAATCAATGTCCGATTGGACTTGACGTTGGAGGACGTAAATTAAAAAAAATAACAGGAATAATTATAGGGTGAAAACATTATTGCCCAGGACAATTAGTGACATTATTCAGTGCAGGCGCCGTTATCAGTTTAGGCCGTACGTCCTGATCAGTGTTAAGGAGGAGTAAACAGGTTTCAGAATAACATGTATACAAATGCCCCGAGCCGTACAACCAACCTTTCACAGCAGCCGAGCTCGCCCATTCTCTGGCGTTAGCAAAGGATACTTCTCCAAGTCCCGATGACGTACACCGACAGATGCTGCTACATCTTCCATCTGAGGCGCGATGTTTCCTTTTAAACATCTATAACCGCATTTGGCATGAGCGGGTTTTGCCTTCCTCCTGGCGAGAGGGTAATGTCATCCCCTTCCCTCGACCCGGAAAGGACCGCACACTCCCATCTAGCTACCGCCCCATTTGCCTGACGAGTGTCATCTGTAAGACCTTCGAGCGAATGATAAACGCTCGGTTAAATTGGTGGCTAGAAAATCATAACCAGCTGTCCAACTTGCAATGCGGTTTTCGCCGCCATCGCTCAAGTGTCGATAATCTAACACGCCTTGAGGGGTATATTTCCGATGCCTTTCACTGAAAGAGCATGCCGTGGGCGTATTCCTCGACCTGGAGAAGGCCTACGACACCACTTTGCGGTACGGCAACTGCATAACCTACATGGTTACGGTATGCGTGGTCATCAACCCGAATTCCTATGCAACTTTTCAAAGCTTCGCCGTTTTGGTGTGCGCATAGGAAACACGATACACCGGGAGCGGATACAGAGGACGGCGTACCTCAGGGGTCGATTTTGAGCGTCACCCTTTTTGCCGTAGCGATTAACGGCATCACTAGTGCCGTTCGAAGTGGAATTCCATCATCCCTTATGTTGACGACTTCGCAGTGTATTATAGGTCTGCCAACATGGATCACATTGAGCGCCAACTGCAGCTGACCATTACCCAGCTGGCAGCTTGGGCGCTTCAAACCGGCTTCCGTTTTTCAGCTGCGAAGACGCAGTGTATCCACTTTCACCGCCTACGAGGTATTCACCCGCCTCCTGATATTCATTTGAACGGCACACCCCTGCCATTTGTCTCGCACCTGAAGTTCTTGGGCCTCTACTTGGACCGACAACTCAAATGGGAGCACCACATTCGTCACCTTCGAGCCTCTTGCGATCGTCCTCTTCGGGTGCTGAAGGTATTATCTGGAGCATCTTGGGGGGGCGTTCGCACGGTAATGTTGAGGCTGTACCGCTCTCTGGTTCGGTCCAAGCTGGAGTATGGCAGTTTTATTTATGGCGCAGCGATCGCCTCTAAACTTCGCCTTTTAGACACCGTGCATCATACTGGCATCCACCTTGCCACAGGAGCTTTCCGCACCAGTCGAGTCGACTGCCTGTAAGCACACTCAGGCGAACCTACAATCATCCTTGTTTTAAAGCAGTTCTGTGTCCAGATTTTGTCCACCGTTATATGCGCCCTGGTTCTCGGACACGCCTCATGGGAATAAGATTTCGGGATCTCCTACATTCCCATGGCCTCCGAATGCCTCGCGTTGAGAGGTCGTCCTTGAGCCCTTATCCTGCTTGGCAACTGGATCGTGCGCGGTTCGATCTCGCTCTTTCCAGCAACTCTAGACTCGCTACTCCACATTCGGTGTTCCAACAACTTTTTGCCGAACTATTGGGCCGTTACCCTAACTATGTTCCGGTCTTTACGGACGTTTCTCAGTTAGGTAGCATTACGGGTTGCGCGTTTTTCATTAAAGGTGAGGCTCATAAATTTCGACTTCTGGACTCCACTTCGGTCTTCTCAGCAGAGCTGTATGCCATTTTTATTTGCTCCTTTTTATTTGCAAGTTAGCTCCTGGCTCTTTTATTGTTTGCACTGACTCTCTAAGTGCTCTTCAGGCCTTGGAACAGCACAGAGCCGCTCACACCCTTGTTTTAAAAATACAGGCCCAGATCTCGCAAATGCTCAGTCGCGGATACCATTTTGTTTTTACTTGGATATCAGGCCATGTGGGCATTTCCGGGAACGAGGAGGCGGACGCGGCTGCTAAGTCCGCTTGCCGTTTGCTCGGGAGTTTAACAACTACGGTGCCATAGCAGGATGTGCAACGTTTTTTCAGTCGCCAGCTCCTATCTGCTTGGTAGCAATCCTGGACAGCTTTGGAAGGCACAAAACTCCGGGCAATAAAGGAGAGCGTACAACCATGGCTAACTTCCTGCAGGGATAACCGGCGAGCCGAGGCGATAGTCTGCCGGCTGAGAATTGGGCACACACGAGCGACTCACGGCCATCTATTAAGAGGGGAACCGGCCCCTGTGTGTGCTCCGTGTTCAGTATGCCTCACTGTGCGGCATATATTAATCGATTACGCGCAGTACGCCAGCGCTCGCCAAACTTTGGGCTTGGGAGCTAACTTTTTCAGTATTTTAGGGGACGACCCAGTGGCTGTGGATATGGCACTGCGGTTTGCTTTTAAAATCGGTTTTAATAAACAAGTCTGACTTGCATTTTATATTTATTAATTTTAGAGTTTTTAAAATTTTAGTACTGGGACGAGTTTTTATGTGCTTTTAATAGTTGAGTGCTTATATTTTATCTTACTTTTATACTTTGTGTAGCTTTTAGTTTTTAGAGTTGACTTCGGGCCCAAATGACCTTATTGTCGACGGGCCCTGAAACACTACCCACACTGTATAGTAATGAAGTAAGAAAGTGTGCTACGCCAAACAGCACAACAAATTTGGCTTATTTAGTTCTGATATGAAGATCCCGATTGCTGCGCATACTTTTCACTATCTGTAGAGCTTCCATTGGTGGCAATGTCGTCTAATGCATGGAAATTAGCTGTAAGACTGACTTTGTTATCTCTGGAATCCACAAAACAGTCTAAGGTACTTACTTCCTCCTCCTCTTCATCGCTGTTTACTATAGACACTAGGTTGCCGTTTTGCTGTTTCATCTTCCATCAAGTCATCCCTATAGCGGTATTCTTGTTCTGAGTAGTTAACTTGGCAGCCTATAGCCAGCCATCACAACACATACCTACTTTGCTATAAAAATAACTCACATCTTACAATGATGACCTAACATAACCTAAAGTAGAGCGATAAATTAATGCTATAGTCACTTGTTATAGTGACTGTGATAGTCACCTGTCATCTCTCTTCCACCGTTCTAGTCAACGGCCTTAAGTTCTTGGTACCGAGGTTGGAAGACATACACCTACAGGATCAGACAGATACTACGTGGAGGTCGGTCTCCCAGATATAAAAGGTAATACTAGAAAAATGGGGCGTGATGAAACGGTAATTTGAACACATAATGGAAATGGCGAATTAGCAATTGTTCGCAGACCAAGCGATTCATAAATATAATTAGCAACTTTGAATTTTCGTTCCTGTCTCAAGAATTTAAGGCAACGCTACCATGAAGAATGCTGAAAATACAGAGTATACATTAGATCTGCTTGAACTTTTCTCATCAGTTGTGGTAGTGGACTTCTAATGAAGCTTCCTAATTTCGTCCTTCTAAATTATATATTTTTAAAACTATTTGCTGGTTTTAATACAGTGATTTTTTAATGTTTTATAAAGTGTCTCGGATGCTACAGTTTATCTTAAAGAAACTTTCTATTTTAGATTCAGATTTCTACGCACATCAGCTATAAAGGTTGTTATAGGTAGTTTTAAAATGTGTATCAAGTAGTCTTGGAGAAAACAAAGTATGTGTGAATATATCACATTTTCATTAAATTCCTTGCAGTTTCGATATTTAACATTCAATAATATGTAAATTATTCAATTTCAAACAAACGTAACAACATTATTAAAGATTTATTATGGAATGTTTACGCAAAGTTTCCTACAAACTGTATGAGAGCTGCAGAACTTGGGTATTCAGAACATAAAAAGATAATGAAAAATTGAAGGGGAAAAAGACGGAGTTTTATAGATTTAGATAGAAATTAAACTATTTTGTTTACTATGAAATCCCCATGCATCATATGCAGGCTCTACAGCCATCTTGTTACCTTCTCTGACTTTAACCTGTTTACCTTGATACTTTTTTATGATATTTCTATCCACATACGTTTTTATCCAAAAAAAAGAGAGATAAAGGTTTTCCTGGAATTTCATTATATTTGGAAAATTACTACAATCGTTACATTTACTGTTATAAATGATTGAAACTTTGGCCTCTGTGTCGTTTAGATAATACTTTTTAAGCTGCATATGCTCGCTTGCCTACTTCTAATGAATCTGGAGGAGAACATTAAGCAGTATAATAGGATAATCTTGACTTTTTGTCAATTGTTTGTTTTCAGCATCAATCATTATTAAGTTGTTTCATATACAGCCATAATGGTAACCGCATTTTATTGAACACTTATCTAGGAGTAAACATATACGATAACACGTATGACAACCTGGATATTCCATTGACTGAAATTAGTTAATATGTTAACTAACGAACGTTATGAAGACACGTACTTACATTATTTTACCCAGATAAAGCTAAAAAGTTGTTAATCTTCAAGCATTTTTCAAGTCTTTTAAAGATAATAACAATAACATCTTTACTTATGTATACAAATTGTTAACCTGTTTATTACAATACCGTCCACTATTTGTTCTGAAGAACAAATTTTTCGTGTTTGGAGACAATGAAAGCTTATCTCCAAAACAGCTTAGGCAATAGCAGATTAACATCATTGGCTACTATTTCCATTCACCAGGATGTACTCAGTGAACGGATAACGACGAACACATCAGAGGTGCTTTCGCAAGGATAAAAATGAGAAACTAGACATAATAGGGTTGATATATAACATTAAGGTGACCCTTACTTTAATTAACCAATAAGTGAAGCAGTATGTAGTAGCAGATTTCTTTGGTTTTTATTTTGGAATTGTAAGTAATTATAATTGTTTTTTGTTTTCCCTCCCACTAGTAGCTTCTCAGATATTTAATATCTTCCTATCTCGCATTAGTACGCAACATTAGCTACTTAGATCTTGTCGCATTGATCATATAACAGTAATAATGAATTTTGGATTTAGGTTAGACCGATTTTCGAGTCAAATAATCATTTCTGCCAGAGCTACACCTGCACTCAATACATTACAGTTACCATTACCGAATTAATGAATTTAAGACAAATACATTTTTAAAATAAAAACTAAATAGCATATAATATAGCAAAATATAAATAATAAGTAGTATATGAGCATTGTTTGAAAACGCTACAACAAATTACCTGCCGAAACGTGTAATTCGAATATCTCATATATTTCCTGAGTGACTGCTACCGCAGCGCCACGCTTGGGAGTATCATACACCACGAAGTACCAGGAGACAGCTGTAGGTGTCGTGAGCATGTAACTTTATGTATGCACCTATGTGCCCAGTTTATAAGAACGTTTTCTAAAATATTATAACATTGATGGTGTTGTTTCCGTGTAAATCATATCCTCACTTTGAATAGTTGTAATTCGGAACTATATAGCATAAAGGAATCAATAAAGAGAAGTAAGAACCTTCGTGTTTTCGATCGAAAGTCTACAAAATGTTGTATATGTCCAACAAACTTGGTTATCCTCAAACGCATCAACCATCACCTCAAAAAGAACAATATACTCATCAATGAGCAATTTCGATTCCGTGCTCTACACTCCACAACGCAACAACTCCTCCGCACTACTGAACATATCACATCAGGTTTCAGCATCCACAAGAGCACAGGGGCAGTGTTCTTTGATATGGAACGGACCCTTGACCGAGTGTGGCATGAGGGACTACTTAGAAAACTCAGCCATCACCGCTTTTCAGATACTGCCATCAAACTCATCGCCAATTACTTACACAACAGAACATTCTACTCCTCTGTGAACAACAAAAACTCCACCATGAGGCCCATTCAGGCTGGAGTCCCCCAAGGAATTATACTGGGGCCGACAATCTTCTCCATTTACATGAACGACATCCCGAAGACAGACAACGTTAGAATCTCCCTGTATGCCGATGACAAAGCCCTAATGGCCCAATCTGGCGATATCAAATTCATCTCCCAACGACTCCAAAATGCCCTTTTGGCACTTGAGCACTGGTCAACCCAATGGCAAATCAAATTCAACGCCTCCAAAACCCAAGCAATCATTTTCACTAAAAGAGTAAAGCAGCGACAGAAACTCAGAACAAATCCTCCACTACAACTTTTTGGCACACCCATACCCTGGAAAGACACGGCCACGTACCTAGGTGTGACCATGGATACAGGTCTAACCTGGGGAAAGCACGTCCAGAACGTCCGCCATAAAACTTTTGCTCAATTGAGGACATTATATCCCATAATCAACCACAGCTCCACTCTTAAATCTCACCTGGGCCTCACCCTATACAAAACACTACTTCGACACATCTTCACGTATGCAGCTCCAGTCTGGGGATACGCATCCAAATGCCACTTGAAAATGCTCCAGACCTTACAGAACAAAATATTGCGTACCATTGCGAAAGTGCCATTTATGGCCCCCGCCAAACTGCTCCACAAAGAACTGCGCATGCACACAGTCGAACAATTCATTAAAAAGCTTGCAGCAGACCTCTACGACAACTGTGCAAAAAAAAAACCATTAATCCAGGAGTTAGGTCAATATCAAACGTCTACTAATAAACACAATCGACCCCTATCACTATTCAATAGAGACCTCAAAAACGAAACAACCTCCGAAGAAATCCAAACATACCTCAATAGCCTTGTAACAATGAACCCTTGACTAAACTACAAGCTACATAGTTTCAGATGACCAGGCTAGTAGGGCCAGCAATTCAACAGTACTCATCGCCACACAGAGCGGCTTCTCCGGGTAATCCCACGCCACATTATCATTTCCACTATTCCATAACACCACCTTCATCTCACTTAATTATAAGCCGTAGCCCTTAATGCATCCCATTAGACTAAATCCCCTATGCTTGCTGCACGAACTAACCACGGGCGTTAGTCAGGGCTCTGTCATGGCTGGCTGAAATTAGTTAATATATTAAATAACGAACGTTATGAAGACACGTACTTACATTATTTTACACAGATAAGGCTAAGGAAGTTGTTAATTTGCAAGCATTTTTCAAGTCTTTTAAAGATAAGAACAATAACATCTTTACTTATGCATACAAATTGTTTAGCCTGTTTCTTACAGTACCGTCCACTATTTGTTCTGAAGAACGAATTTTTCGTGCTTGAAGACAGTGAAAGCTTATCTCCAAAACAGCTTAGGCAATAGCAGATTAACATCATCGGCTACTATTTCCATTCACCAGGATGTACTCAGTCAACGGATAACGACGAACACACCAGAGGTGCTTTCGCAAGGATAAAAATGAGAAACCAGACATAATAGTGTTAATATATAACATTAAGGTGACCCTTACTTTAATTAACCAATAAGTGAAGCAGTATGTAGTAGCAGATTTCTTTTGTTTTTATTATGGAATTGTAAGTAATTATAATTTTTGTTTGTTTTCCCTCCCACTAGTAGCTTATCAGATACTTAATATCTTCCTATCTCGCATTAGTACGCGAACATTAGCTACTTCAATCTTGTCGCATTGATCATATAACAGTAATAATGAATTTTGGATTTAGGTTAGACAGATTTTCGAGTCAAATAATCATTTCTGCCAGAGCTACAGCTGCACTCAATACATTACAGCTACCATTACCGAATTAATGAATTTAAGACGAATACATTTTTTAAAATAAAAGCTAAATAGCATATAGTATAACAAAATTTAAATAATAAGTAGTATATGAGCATTGTTTGAAAACGCTACAACAAATTATCTGCCGAAACGTGTAATTCGAATATCCCATATATTTCCTTAGTGACTACGACCGCAGCGCTGCGCGTGGGAGTATCATACACCACAAAGTACGAGGAGAAAGCGGTAGATGTCGCGAGCATGTAACTTTTATGTATACACCTATGTGCCCAGTTTATAAGAACGTTTTCTAAAATATTATAACATTGATGGCTTTGTTTCCGTGTAAATCATACGCTTACTTTGAATAACAGTAATTCGGAACTATATCGCATACAGGAATCAATAAAGAGGAGTAAGAACATTCGTGTTTTCGATGAAAGCCTACAAAATGTTGTATATGTCCAACAAACTCACTTATACCATACAGGAATCAATATAGAGAAGTATGAACCTTCGTGTTTTGGAACGAAAGTCTACAAAATGTTGTATATGTCCAAAAAACTCATTCTTATTTCTTGTTACATTACCTTCAATTCCAACATTTACTTCTTCGTAACATTCCAATGATACTTTAAGAGTAATGTGAATATATAATATACCATTTTGGAATTATTTTTAACCTGGCTTCAGAAATTAAGTGCCAGAATATGGTATTGCCGATTATTTTTCTTTGTATGAATCTCTATTAAATAATCAATTTATTCATTTTTCATTTACTTATTTACTTTATTTGCATCTTTAAATGTTTTTCTTAAGATTCCCGAGATGAACTTAAGAGTTGGCATTCGACCAGAGTATCGCATATTTTTACAGTGAGGGTTATAGGTTAGTTTGTTCGTTAAAGATAAAATATATGTATTCAGCTTTTTGGAAGTGTCACATAACAGAAAGCTCGCCTCGGTAGTGAATATGATAGCGCGTATACCTCTTACCATTTCAATCAATGTCCGATTAGACTTGACGTTGGAGGACGTAAATTAAAAAAAAAATAGCAGGAAGAATTATAGGGTGAAAACATTATTACCCAGGACAATTAGTCGCATTATTCAGTGCAGGCGCCGTTATCAGTTTAGGCAGTACGGCTTCATCAGAGCTAAGGAGAAGTAAACAGGTTTCAGAACAATATGTGCAGTAATGAAGTAAGAAAGTGTGCTACGCCAAGCAGTACAACAAATTTGGCTGATTTATTTCTGATGAGAAGATCCCGATTGCTGCGCATACTTTTCACTATCTGTAGAGGTTCCATTGGAGGCAATGTCGTCTAAAGCATGGAAATTAGCTGTAAAACTGACTTTGTTATCTCTGGAATCCATAAAACAGTCTAAGGTACTTACTTCCTCCTCCTCTTCATCGCTGTTTACTATAGACACTAGGTTGCTGTTTTTGCTATTTCTTCTTCCATCAAGTGATCCCGATAGCGGTATTCTTGTTCTGAGTAGTTAACTTGGCAGCCTATAGCCAGCCATCACAACATATACCTACTTTGCTATAAAAATAACTCACACCTTACAATGATGACATAACATAACCTAAAGTAGAGCGATAAATTAATGCTACATTCACTTGTTATAGTGACTGTGATAGTCACCTGTCATCTTTCTTCCACCGTTCTAGTCAACGGCCTTATGTTCTTGGTACCGAGGTTGGAAGGCATATACCTACAGGATCAGACAAACAGTTATTCATCCTTCAGAAAAAGATAAAGCCTCTAGCATTAAGTCACATCGGACGATGGAAGAAATCGTGTTCAAATGAGAACAGGGTACATAGAGCTTAGTGTTACCAGACATTCGTCCTTCAGAATAAAATAAAACCTCTAGCATTAAGTCATATCGGACGATGGAAGACATCATGCTCAAATGAGAACAGGGTACATAGAGCTTAGAGTCACCAGTCATTCATCTTTCGGAATGAGGGACATCCTCCATCATTAAGTCATATCGAACAATGAATGAATTAATACTCAAGTGAGTACAGGGTACATAGAGTTTAGTGTTACCAGTCATTGATCTGAGTGTATGTTTAACGCTCCGCAGTATGGAAGGTCGCTTTTTCAAATCCCGTCTTGGGCCTGGGTGTTTGTGTGTATTGTGTATCCGGGTAAAATAACAGGAAACAGAAACAGCAAAACCACGGTTGCGTAAACGCGGCGAAAACAAGATCGGGGAGGCAGAGTCCTAGAGCTTGGGTGACAGGAGGGGAGCTCGGACCACGTTAGGCAACTCAGTAGAGGCCCCAATCTGTCAGAGACTGACCATAGGCTCCAACTTTACCTGAAATGATAGAAAAAAAATTAAATAAAATTTAAGATAAAAGAAAAACCATCCTAGCATTCGTCTAGGCAACCAGGGAGGACTACGTAAAATACATTATCGGAATGGCCGTGCCAAAAAGCTTTCTGGTACCTTCCTAGTAAGAACCTCAGAAATTATCATAGAGACATCTCGTTTGGTACGTCGGAGAAAAATTAATGTACAACAATAAATCAGATATGCTGTTCTTCTTCGTTTCTCAGTGTTGCATTAAAATGACGTAACATTGAAATTTCACAGAAGCTTTGATATCCATAAAACCCAATTTAGTTGAATGTCTAAAGGAGTATAAAAAATTTTCAACTCTACCACTCGTGTACATAAGCCAGTTGCCTTCAGAAGAAGCTGTTTTAAAAACCTCACTTTACATCATCCTTGCATAAACAGATGGTAGCTGAAAACGAACGGAAATGGTATATGACAGCGGAAGAGAGAGAGGGAGGGAGAGAGATGATAAGGGAAACCGTGGAGGCAGATATAGCGATATAGAATAATAAAGAGATCGACCGAAGTATGACATTGACTACGGAGGGAGCAGGATTACAAATCCTCTAGTGTTAACGTAGTGCGGGTAACGCAGCAAGGGTCTTGTTGTTAATATTCAGTATTTTCTTGTAATTTTCCATTTTGAAGCATTAGATGACGGCAGGAAGCAACATTGTAATATGTGTGTCCGCGTCACAAAAATGCCCATTTTATATGAAACTAGTTTATAATGATATATCCCGTTTAGGTTCGACTTCCTATAAGTCAGAAAATATGGCCTCTTATTAATGACATTATATAATACGGTATGTTGTTGTACTATTATTTTAGATTCTCCAAAATATAATCAATGGTTTTTGCTGAAATGTTATCCTACGCAAAAAGATTGACATACACTTTCCAGAAAAATCAAAATTATTTTGATAAGAATCTGTAGAACAGTCACTGACTTAGCTTTCTACGATTTCATGTATGTGCAGTATTTATGTTGCAAGATTATTTAGCAGCGATACTGAAAACCTTAAATTATGAGGTACGTCCAGAAAGTAAGCTCTGTTTGGTAATAAAATTAAATTGTGTACAGATACAAAAAAATTATTTATTGCACGAAGTGCTACAGCTTTTAAACTATTTTTCTACATAACTTCCGAAATTTTGCATGCATTTGTTATAGCAAGGCACAAGTTTTTGTATACCTTCTTCATAGAAGTTTGCCGCCTGTGTCTTCAACCAGTTGGCAACATTTTCTTTCACCTCTTCGTTATTGTTGAAGTGTTGACCGCCAAGGAATGATTTAAGATGCAAAAACTGATGAAAGTCGCTTGGAGGTAGGTCAAGGCTGTATAGGGGGTGTTCCAACACGAACGAGTCAAATCCCTATAGGATGTTTTTCGTCGCATTTGCGAGTGTGTGGTCGTACGTTTCGTGAAGAAACACAACACCCTTTGACATCGCAAATTTGCCGATAAATTTCAGTTAATTTCACTTTCCTAGCTTTCAGAAAACCAATCACATCTCTGGTTTCACAAGCGGCGGGATTTTCAATCATCACTGACATTGTAAACAAGCACAACAAAGCGTACGTAGCTGACAGCGATCTCACAAGGCACAAATTTCTTCTCCTTGATACAGAGCGTCTATCGTGCATGTGCCGAATTTCGATCTCAGAGCTGCAGCGGAGATAAATTGAAACAGAACTTACTTTCCGGACGCACCTTGTATTATATTTATTAGCAATACACTCTCTCACATTTACGAGTTCATCGGGTTTGTGAATAATCACTAAATATCATCAGCAGGTTGGACAATTTTTAGTGTAGTTTGTGATTCTAGTGAGGCTTTCCAACTCCTTAAACACCTCAATTACTGTTGCACCTAAGAATCATTTCCTTAACGATTTCGTATACAACTTGATCAAAGCAACTGGTCATGGAAATTTAAGATATATACAAACTGCACCTTCCGTGCAGCGAACTATCACTTGTACGTGAAAGGAGCCACTGAATTGCCTTTTTACAGTAAACTCTAATCCTTAAATTACCCTTCTTGTACTACTGTCTGGTTAAGCCAACCTGATTGCTCCAAGAGTGTGGAACCATCAACGCTTAATATTTCTTTAAACATGCTTTGAGGTGCAAGTAATTATGAATGGAAGTATTCCTTTACACTCACAATTTTCTACTTTCTGATATGCTTTCTGCTTTTCCTTTTACCTGCCACATACTCATGCTCGAACCCATTTTTGTCATGCCACAAAGAACTAGCGACGCGCCTAAAGAACGCCACCATAGGTATAGACAGGTAGAACGAAATTGTAAAATCACGATTTGGAGAGTTAAGGTACAGTGCTGCCATTTTGTTTGTATTGTTTACATTTGCCGATAACTGTTAGCTCTGATGAACATGACGTGACTTATTATTTTGTATCCAGAGAGGAGAACCGTAGTGTGCGAACTTTTAAATACCCTCTAACCTTGTAGCAACTTCAACGAGTTCGGCAGTTACACTACTCTCTGTGAAGTGGTATGCTAAATTTGGAATAGTTGGGAAGATAAATCGTTGTGAATGAGTGATTTGAGATTGTAATGTTATATTAAATACGTTAAGTTACTCACATACCAGACAATACTTTAGTATACGGATATCCGCCAGGAAAAACATGTTGGCTCAGAAAAAACAGAAGTTCCAGTTGCTGTCCACAGATGGCACTACCGATAATTTCGTATACCAGAAAAGACGAATTGCAATTATCTAAGAAGTTTTATAAGATATGTAACCGTGTTTATTAGGTTGAGCATAGATTTAAGTATGCTTCAGTTCGTGAAAAAGGAGGACAGCTAAGGGTTTATGCATACATATGCCGGAGAGACAAGTAGTCTCGCGTGAGGATGGAAGCATTCTAAAATGTATATATAAAAGATTGTAGTTTATGTCAGATATATGGGATTTCCAATTCTTGATAATGTGGTTGATTTGTCAATTGGTACTTGCATATAATAATGACAACTGAAATGCTAGATATGTATCTAGGGCTAATAACTATAAATCTATAAACAAAGTTTGATTTCACTTTGGAATTACGTTATTCGCAACCTTCAGATAACCTTACAATGAGATTTTTCAGAAAACGGTGTAGCCTTTTCCTCCAGCTGGTTCTGCTGATACTCTGTCTCGGGTATCAGCCACTCTGGATGTGACCTTAGCAGCCTGGATCCCGGTGATCTGGTCGCCTAGTAGATTGCTCTATGAGTTGACTATTCTTTGCCCTGGCTAGTCATTAGAGCTGAGACCACGCTATCTACAGGGTATGCGTGAGATAGGTTGACGAAATAAAAACAACACAGTTCATAGTATCAGCTTTACTATTCAGTTCGTTTCGTGCTTACAGTTCACCAGGAGTTGCCGCCGCGTTCAGATCGAATTACTCTAGATTTTCACTATCACGTTAAAACTATACTGAATTGCTGAAATCTATCGCGATGGAATAAATTACTAACACTGTTTTGAAAGTATACTTCGCCGCTTAAGTCACTGCTGGGAGATCTTGTTCACTTAATAAGATTCTCATTACTAATTGTACTTCTCGGCGCAATCCGACGTTTGTGTCCCCGGCAGGCAAAACACGTCTACACGGTATCACGTCTCAGACTAGAAGACCGACGCTAAAACCTAATATTCCTTACCAAAACAGATATAGCCTCGCCTCCAGCTGGATATCTCTGAAAAACTCTAGTTAGCGAGCTACAACCACGCGGACATTTCCCCGAAATACTGGTTTGGGCCAGGTTTGGACCGGTCTACTAATGACCCAGGTAGCGACCCTCCCGTGACCACAGCCTTTCGACGGAACATTTTCATCCATATAGACCAGCAACTATATTACATAGCTCTGGGTTAAAATAATTATTCGAATTCTAGTAATTGAATTTAAATGCTGTTGCTTCGTTTCATGAACTTATCCATCTGTACTATTCTACTATTCATTATCTTAAATTCTTTCACCTTATCTGCTCATCATAATTTAATTATCATTTTATTCATTGTTAAAATCGTATTGAATCATACGGCTGATAAATACGGCATCAACGGTTTTATTTCTTCAGAGATTTTCAAAAGTAGGTTTCTGCTACTTTCCGGGGTCGAATTTTTGTGTGGAACACAATCCTTCTCCTTACTAACTAGAAGTAAGTAAGCTTTAAATAATAGAGCGAAATACTGCAGCAGAGAGTAAGAGTTGACAGTAAGACTTAAAATGTGATTTCTACCTCTAAAAGAGATCCATTTTGCGCTTTCCTTAACTGTGTACATTATATCCAGCGATCTGGTCATGATAGTGTAGGTTCTGTATATCTCCATAAGGAAACGTGTAGCTTGAATATTTTGGGAAAGCTCTGTGAGGTAGCTTATTCTGACTAACTTTTGCAGACTTCTTTCAACTGTAGCTCATAAAATATAATAAAGCAGTCTACATTATATAAGCTTACGTTATCTCATTAAATAATTTCGATATGTTCTCTGCTATTAGTTTTAATTTTAGACTATGGTTATATCTTGAAAATGCTACTCCCCATTCTTGATTTTCTAGTGATTGCAATGGCTCAGCAACGAACTTAACAGATGCCAAGAGCAGACCAAATTTTTACACGTATGACAGTGCCTAAGTTTTATCTACAGCGGACTGTAATTACTTCCTTAATCCTGTATGTTAAGTCTGGAATGTGGAGCAATTATAGGAGGATGTAGTGTGATCGTAGTACCTTAGGTTACTTATAAACATATTTCAGATGCAAAATATTTAGCACAATGTATCAGGAGGTTTTATCCGTGGTCTGCATTCACGAGGTTCGGGTTCGATTCCCGTGGCCGACATACCTAGCGCATGGTTTTTTCGGGGGCTCTCCCTGGCGAATGCTAGAGTTGTTAATTACATCTCCCGATATTTCTGTCCCTGCGTTTCGTCTTCAATATTAGTACGGATGGAATGTCTGTTGTCCTTGGAGGAGGGGGGGGGTTGTTGTAATTGAGGTTACCATTTAAGTAAAAATGCAAGGACTATGCCCTCTGTTCTGTCCTCGCACCTTGGGGCGGTCACCCTGTTTCCTCGTCCTTACTCACGGGGATGCCCCATTTGGGGCATAGGTACACGAGGTCAAGACTGGTCGCTCCGTCGAATCAGCTCCACAGTAATCGTAAATTAAAGCTTCTCCTTAATGTGAGACAATATTTCACTTACCGATTCTCTCCAAGGAGAAAGCACGGATTTAAATTACGGATAATGCTTTATAAAATTTATGCAGCAAGGGTCATACTGCTACTATATATTTAGACGATAGGAGTATCGTGACTGTCGATTGATACAAAAATGTCCTTTTACCGCAGTTTTGAAAAAACATATGAAAAGTTCCAAAAGTTAACATTGGCTTAATTCAGACAACGGACCGTTGCCTATCACAAAAGCAAATAACAGACGCAACTACTAAACAGTTGAGTTTCAAAAAACTAAAGTTAATGTGTGGAATTGACTAAACTTAAACCTAGTCCGGAGAGACAATATATCAGATACCCATTCTCTGTCCGAAAATACGTTTTCCCTCAGTAGCAATAAAAATACCAAACACTACTTTTGCCGTCCATAGATGGCTCTTCTTGTAACCTCTCATACCAAGACACAAGAATTGGACGACTTTACAGTGTCTTATAAAATATTCAAGTGTATTATTTAGAATTACAGTGGATCTAAGCGCGCTTTATTTTCTGAAAGCTAAGGGTAGCTAGAGTGTAGACACACTACGTCCAAGAAACAAATAATTGTTCGTGAGTATTGAAGCGTTCCAAAATAGGTAACTATTAACAATTTTAGCTTACTTAAAATATTAATTTAATATTAAATTTGGAAAATATTTTGTTGGTACTTTAATTCGAAGATGATTGTGATTATATCCATGTGATTCTTGCGCAATGTAGCGTTTGTTGGGAGAGTTTATTAGCATTTCAAGAATACTTAATCTTTGGCTACTTCATTTGGTAATTCCTCATTGACAACTCAGTGCATATGGCAGCCTCTCTAGCGTAGATGGTAGCGTGTCTGCCTCACGTTCAAGAGGTCGCGAGTTGAATCTCGTTCTGGTTGAGTTCCCTGGATAAGGTTTCTCCGGAGTTTTCCCTTATTCTGAAAGACGAATGACGTGTAACTCTGAGCTCCAAGGACCCCGTACTCGTTTGAGCAGAATTTCACCCATTTCAACGCCCGATATGGCTTAACGTCAAAGGACATAAATTACAAAAAATGAGTACGTGTAATTAATTTAAGGGTAATTATTGAAATTTGAAATTTGAAATTTGCGACGCAAGGCCCAAAATGCTACTATACACTAAGACGATACGAGTAGCATGACTGCCGATTGATATGCAAATATATTTTTACCGTACACTTTTGAAAAAGCACATGAAAAGCGCCAAAAGTTGACATTCGTCTAGTCCTGACAACGGACCGTCACATATTACAAAAACAAATAACAACTGCATCTGCAAAACGGTTTAGTTTCGAGAAACTAAAGTTTGTTGTGTGGAATCGTCTAAAGCTTTCAGATCAAGTAAACAAATATTTAAAAACTTTTTTCCTCTATTCACGTCAATTGCATCGGAAAAGATAACTGCCGCGTTGTGGCTGAGTGCTTTGGACGATCTACTCTCACCAAGGTGGGCTCGGTTCGCTCCCAAAAGACCGCAATTTGATATATGTTGTGGACAACACGGTGCTACGGCACGTTTTCTCCAAATAATTGGTGCACAACATACATACATAGACGGTATAGGAGAAACTGCATTGTATACTAATTTAATTTGGAAATTTTACTGGACGTATGTATTTTGCGGTTTCATGTCATCTAAAAACAGCTTCCCAGCAAAATTGAAAACTGGAAAGTTGGTTAAATACCAAACAGTTTTGTATATTCAGGGATGACACATGAGGATTTTGAAGAAAATTCTGCAGTAACGGACTACCGCTTAAACAAAGATAATTTAGCGTCTGACGTCTCTAATGTTTTTATTTAGAGATTTTATAAGTTCTTTTTCTTTCAGTTGGGATTTCTTGAATATATGTTATATCTATTATTTTTAATATGTTGTGTAGCTTTGGAATAAACAGTCACGAAATGTAATTTATAATATTAGTAACTTTGATATCTCCATGCAATTCTTCTTTGTATAGCAACTATGGCAAATTGTTATTTTCTATCTTATTAATACAACATAAAATTAACACATATCTCCACAACTACAATATAAATCATCACTTTGTGCTGTAGTAAGGGAGTTAATCTTATCTTAAACATATCTTATAGACCTTTGCATCACCTATATTTTCTAGCTACAACCTTCTGAGTTGAATATCTATCAATTTACTCTGATTTATTGTCTCCTTTTAAAATGGATACACTTTCAGTATACAGTGATAGTGCTTTAAGTCCAGCGTTCCAGACGAATCTGATAATTATTCCTGAGGCATTTTCTGTTTAATTCCCTTTATGCTGTACTAATGCTATGATTGAATTCAGGAATTAAGTAGGCAAGATTTTTTTATGCAAAGGGTAATATCAGCATGGAAATATTGAAAGTTATTATTCATTAGAACAAGAAAATATGTTGAAATCCGAATATGTTGAAATCCGGAGTATGACAAAAGTTACAGATATTGAAAGATTAACTCAATGCCCGAAATAGCAAATAAATCTTGACTGAGTTCTCACAAACTACAATCAACTTTCTAAAACTGTCTGATATAACTAAAGTGTGGTGGAATCTTAGATGGCAACTGCGGCGATTTATTTACATGATACAAAAATGGCAATCAACAGGAATTCATCCAGATTTATACATTTGCCGATTTGCCTCTCGATTTCCATGCGAAAAGATGCCTTCTGTTATAACTTTTTTAAAATATAGGAAGTCTCTAATGCATGTAATGTCTACTGCTAAATCTGGGTATCCAATAATCTTAAACAACAAAAATGAAAACCAAAAATGGGCCCAAAATTTCACTTCGCTCTTGTTGCCGTCTTACACCATTTTTAAAATTCCTGTTTATTTATTTAGATTTATACCACAACTGTATATGCTAAATGGGTTAACTGTTGACAAGCTTCACATTGCAATGAATATACAATACAAGGAAGGAATTGATTTTATTCGAGTTTCAAGATTTGGTGAAGAAGTTTGTTCTGCAATATGATAGTTTTTTCTATGAAATATCTGTGAGATATTATTCTGACTTGTAAAAGTTAGAATTTCTAGATTGCTTTGCATAAAAATAAAATATCAATATTCCTGTCTTTTGGAACAAATTTTTCATAACTAAAATATATTGATATATACATGGCAATTACAACTTGCGCGACATCTGTAACTCTCCATGGGAACTTCCTGTTTAAGCAGATTTTCCACTGTATGACTCTATGGTGGGAGCAAACCGCGGGACATTTAAACCTCAGGTTTGATAACTTGGTAGCTTCGCACGGTTTTCTTCTCAGTGTTAAATAATACTTGGTACAAGACGTACATACGTAGTAGGTAGATGAGGAATTGCATTCTATGCAAATTATATTTGAACATTTTACTGGATATACATTTTGTGATCCCATGTTGTCTAGGAAAACTCTACAGCAAAATTCAAAACTGGAAAGTCGGTTAAACACTCAAATGATATTTTAGTTAGGTGTATATTTAAGGATGACTCATGAAAAATTTAAAGATAATTCAGCAATGCTACTCTACCTCTTAAACAAATTTACCTGAATAAGGTTTTTGCCAACGTTTTCCCTTATCCAAAGAAGACGAAGACTCTGAACTCTAGGGAACTTGGCCTTATTTGAATATAATATCATTTGCTTCATTCAATCGCACATTCATTTATTCATTCATTGTTCAAAGTGACGTACACTGTTGAAAGGACAAAAAGGAAAATCTGCTTGTTTTAATATCATTTGCTTCATTCAATCGCACATTCATTTATTCATTCATTGTTCAAAGTGACGTACACTGTTGAAAGGACAAAAAGGAAAATCTGCTTGTTTACTAAAATGTTTTGAATCTAATAATGTTATTAATTTGATATTCCTTTGTTAAATTATATTAAGTTATGTATCTTCACAGAGAAACACCAGATTGCAACATATTGTTTGTATTTATCCGTCATTTAGTGTTAATATTCATTGAAACAAACTACAAGAGCTATCGTATCTACACACCAGGAGAAAATACGCACCTTTGTATTGTTGGCATTACCCAACCCTCAAGTAGTATATATAACTGCCGGTAGAAGGAGCCCTCAAAGCTGCTGTCAGTAGATCAAGTAAGATCGCAAGCCGGTAGGGGAATCGTATATAAACTCGCTCCATCAGCCATGTTAATGATGACAAATTTTGCGCGGTAAAACCAGAGATAAAAATGAACACCGTGTATAGCGGCCGTTTCTGTTGATACATGAAACCAACAATGACGATAACTAGAGCCCGGATGTTGTGTAATTACATATTCTGTTGCCGTTAGTTATAAAAATATCTGAAATGTCGACGAATTAAGCTGTAAAGACCCTTATTTCAACATTTTAAATTACGTATTTTACATACTTTGAGCTATAATATATATTTCACACTATAGTACATAATTTTACATATTTTAATATTTTTAAGAATTATTATAAATTTTCCTAAGTTCCTTTAATTTTCGGTACATAGAAAGAATGGAGAGAACATTGCAGTTTCTATTATTGTGCTTCTCTTTCTCTGTCATAAATTCTACACATTTCAACTGCACTCAAAGCTAAATTGCACGAGTCCGATTCCGACAACAATGGCTTGTTTTAAACATTTTTTCTTCCTTGTTCTCAAAAGCGGAACGTTTCGGAATTTATAACAGTCAACTGCATTTAATTAAGCCAAGGCACCAGTTGGGTCTTAGTTGTCTTCATAGCTAATAGCGTTGATTTCTGTAGAGAGTGCTTTAATAACTGATTGTAAAACAAACCTCTGCCAAACTTGTGATTGGCTCTGATGGATGTTAAGGTTACTTATTATTTTTTATCCAGAGAGGAGAACCGTAGTACATAAATTTTATATCTCCTGTATGCCTGTTTCATCCACAGCGAAATACGCAGTGAGACTACCATTGTGGTGGTGTATGATAAATTTGGAATATTTGGTTGGATAGGTCATTGTGAAAGAGTGATTCGGTAATGTTGTGTGATTTTATATACGTTAAGTTACGCACATACTAGACAATACCTCAGTTCAGAGAGATACGCAAGAAAAAACATGTTGGTTCAGAAACAACGGCAGTTCCAGTTGCTGTCCACAGATGGCATCACCTGTAATATCGTATACTAGAGAAGACGAACTGCAATTATTCACGAAGTTTAATGATATATATGTGTGTGTGTGTGTGTGTGTGTGTGTGTGTGTGTGTGTGTGTGTGTGTGTGTGTGTTCGTTATGTTTAGCATAGATTTAAGTGCGTTTTATTTCATGAAAATTGAGAAGAGCTAAAAAGGTACTTTTTGTACTTGAGGAGGTTACAATTTAAGTAAAAATGGAAGGACTGTGCCCTCTGTTCTGTCCTGGCACCTTGGGGGCGGCCACCCTTTGTTTCGTCCTTACTCATGGGGATGCACCAATTGGGGCATAGGTACACGAGGTCAAGACAGGTCGCACTGTCGAATCACCTGCACAGTAATCCTAAATTAAAGCTACTCCTAATGAAAGACAATATTTCACTTACCGATTCTCTGCGAGGAAGAAGCACGGATTTGAATTACGGATAATTATGTATAACATTTATGAAGCAAGGGTCAAACTGCAGCTATATATTTAGACGATACGAGTGGCATGACTATCGAATGATACGCAAATCACCTTTTACCACACTTTTGAAAAAGAATATGAAAACCACCTAAACTTAACATTGCCTTAGTTCAGGCAACGGACCGTTGCATAATCCAAAAAAAGAAGAAATGCAACTACTGAACAGCTGAGTTTCGATAAACTAAATTTAATATGTGGAACTGACTAAACTTAAACCTACTCTGGAAAGACAATATATCAGTTACCGATTCTCTGCCGGGAAATACATTTTCCCTCAGTAGCAATAAAACTACCAAACAGCTGCCTTTCCGTCCATAGATGGCTCTACTTGTAATCTCCCATACTGAGAAACAAGAATTGGAAGTCTTCACAGTTTTTATAAGATATTTAAGTGTATTGTTTTGATTTACAGTGGATTTAAACACGTTTCATTTTCTGAAAGCTAAGTGTAGCGAGATGTATACACACGACGTCAAAGAAACATATAATAGTGTGTGAGAATTGAAGCGTTCTAAAATAGGTAACTATCGACGATTTTAGCTTACTTAAAATATGAATTCAATTTTAAATTTGGAAAATATCTTGTTGGTACTTGAATTCGAAAATGATAATGATTATATCCATATGATTCTAGCAATGTGGCATTTGTTAGGACAGTTCATTAGCATTTCAAGAATACTTAATCTTTGATTACTTCATTTGATAATTTCTCACTGGCAACACGGTCCATGTGCCAGCCTCTCTAGCGTAGATGGTAGCGTGTCTGCCTCACGTTCAAGAGGTCGCGAGTTCCATCTCCGTCTGGTTGAATTCCCTGGATAAGGTTGTTCCGGAGATTTCCGTTATCCTGAATGACGAATGAGGGGTAACTCTGAGTTCCAAGGAACCCGTACTCTTTTGAGCATGATTTTGAAAATTTCAAGGTGCGATATGTCTTCACGTTGTAGGACGTCAATTAAAAAAAATGAGAACTTATAATTATTTTACGGATAATTATATATAAGATTTGTGACGAAAGTTCCCTACAGCTACTATACATTTATACGATACGAGCAGCATGTCTGCCGATTGATATGCAAATATGTTTTTACCACACACTTTTGAAAAAACATATGAAACGCGAAATAAGTTAAGATTCGCTGAGTCCTGTCAACGGACCGTAACATATTACAAAAACAAATAACCACTGCATCTACAAAAGAGTTCAGTTTCGAGAAACTAAAGTTAATTGTGCGGAATCGTCTTATGCTTTCAGATCAAGTAAACAAATATTATAAAAATTCTTTTATTTAAGTAAATTGCACCGAGAAAGACAATTGCCGCGTTGTGTCTGAGTGTTTCGCAGGATCGACTCTCACCAATGAGGACTGGGTTTGATCCCAAAAGACCGCAATTTGAGATATGTGGTGGCCAACACGGTGCTACGTCAGGCTTTCTCCAGGTCCTCCTGTTTCACTCACAAGCTTTCCATCAATTTCTTCATTATCATCCATCCTGTCATTTCATCTCACCCTGCTTCTGTCATCTACTTCTCTCGCCCTCATACTAGGCACCGGGCTATCCCCCATTTTGCATTCTCTCTCTCTCTCTCGCTCTTGCTATCTCTCTCTCTCTCTCTCTCGCTACAGAATCTCTACAGAGATTCGGTTCCTTAACCTGCATAAGGGTTAAGAAGAACAACAATACGAGGACACCACTTAGGGATATAACAGGGTAGCTAATGAAGAGGACGAAGAAGACACAGATAATTGTCGATATACATATTTTAATAATTTATTAAAAGGCACAATAATTATACTGGAATGCAGAAGGCTTTGGGCAATTTTTAAATGTTAAGCCTGCTGGTTCCATGCAATGCTTTGCAATTCAGCAATTTTGCTTCGACAAGAGATAAAAAAGGAATAATCTATATCATATTAAAATTGCTGCTTATATTTGCCGGTAACCATTGGCTCTGCTAAATGTTAACGTTGGGAATGTGTGAGTTCAGAGTGTAGTGTGACTAGAGATACCTAAAATTACTTACAAGCACATGGTACATAACAGACCATATTTTAGTGTGCAGATTTCCCGCGGGAAAAACTTGTTGGATCTCAAAGAATGAAAGTTTCAGTGTACCGCGTTTCCTGTCCACAGATGGCACTACCTGTAGTATTGTATACCGCGGAATAGAAAGCCACAGATATCTATAACGCTTGGTAAGATAGGTAACTCAGTTTCCTGGGTTAGCATAGATTTAAGTGCATGTTATTTCTAAGAATTATGAATAGCTTAGAAAGTATACGCACAAATGTCGAAGAAACAAATAATTGTGTTTCAGAAAGGAAGCGTTCGAAAATTGATATACATTGCCGTTTTAGCTTAAAAGAAGTATACTTTTATGACCATATGCAGAGAGGAGGTTGCTTTTGAACTTGTGTACCCTAATAAAGAATGAAATGTTTGTGTATTATCATGGAAGAATATAGAACCTTTGATACTTCATTCAAAATTGCTTCCGTTTTTATTGACAAAATCGTGATAGCGTATATCTCATATATTTGCGTAAGAAGTAGTGTAGCGTGAATTTTGTGGAAAAGGTCCCAGAAGTGCTCTTCATTCTAACTTCCCTCATAATTCTTTTACCTGTAACTCTTAAAATATAATTAAGCAGCGTACATTGTACGCCCGACACTCAAAAATGCGTTCCGAGTTTGATCCCCTGCGGACCACAAAATGAAATTTTTAGTGGACAACACGACGCTGGGGAAGATTTTCTCCGGGTCCTACAGTCCTCTGCATGCATCCCACCAATTGCTCCATCATCATCTTTCGTACCTCTTCATCTCGCCCTCTTTCTATCATTCACTTTTCCCAGCCTCATACAAGGCTTTCGGCTGATCACACTTCCTGGATTCTCTCTCTCACTTCTCTAGATATCCGGTTTTCAATACTTATAGGAGCTAAGGCGAACAACAATCACCTATCACCACGTAGTGCTGTAAGAGGACGGTCAAAGGCGGAGAGAGAGATAACAGTAGATATACATTTCTTATTGTATTATTTAAAGATACCACAAAAACATCAGAACCCAGGAGGCTTCGGCAAACTTTTAAAATATTTAGCGTGTTGCTGGTAATTAAGGCTTGGAAATTCTGGAATCTCTGCTTCGCCAAGAGATAAAAAGGGAATGATTACTTCCGTTTAAAAAGGGTCGATTACATTTGTCGATAACACATTAGACCTGATAAATGCTAACGTGGCTTATTATGTTGTATCCAGAGAGGAAAACCACAGTGCGTGATGTTTAATACATCCTGTACACTTGTTTTACCTACAAAAATGGACACCGAGATTACATCTGTGAAGCGGTATGTTAAACTTGCTGTAGTTGGAAAGATAGCAATTGTGAATTAGTGATTTGAGAATGTAATGTGATTGAAAATAGCTAAAGCTACTTACACGCATATTGTAACTTTGTGGGTTCGTGAAATTAAAAGTCCAATTGCACAGCTCAAAAATGTTCCTTATTTCTACCGAATTACAGCCGGAGCACTTGCCGACTACACAGCATTACGTAATGCTCACAATTACAATTCACCAGTTCGTCTGTTTCAGGTCCACTGCACGCTCACAGTTACGTACAGCTCCTTTGATGCACGTTCACATTCTTCCTGTCCGTTAACTCACCCGGCGCTCCTCACGGCTGCACGCCAATAACTGACTCCCTCCAGCCCGGCGCGTCGCTTGTATAAGACCAACTGACCTATCTAGAAGTTTCCAGGTTAGATGAAATATCCCGACAGTTCCAGACTTCAGAGAGAGAGGAAAGAGGCGGCCAGCTACCGGTGACACTTTAATCACTATCCCCTTCAGTGAACGCAACAAGATAAATGGGTAGGCGTGGTCTGAATACTTCCGTCTGGCAATACTGCCGGCCGGTTCAATTGGGAGTGTCGACGTTCGGGTGAAACTGCTCCCTCCTCAAAGCTGGTCGTCCCGAACAGCAGCATCGTAGCGTGCCAGGTGATCCAGGTGTACCACCAAAATCTTCCCTCGGGGAACCTTCTGGATGCGGTAGACCACGTCGTTAATCCTCTTCACCACCAGGTATAGTCCTTGCCATGGTTGCTGAAGCTTCGGGCAGCGTCCCTTGGTCCGGGTAGTACGGTACAACCAGACCAGGTCACTTTGCTGGAACTCTTGGCTGTTGGTTTCCCTGTCGTATCGGATGTTCATGCCTTCTGGATGTTCTAGCGAGCAATGTCGTGCATGTCGTGAAGATGGTCCACCAGGTTCTCCACATACTCGATAGCCGGCTAATTTTGCTTCCCGAGGGCTTCCAAAAGCCAGGTCACACGGGAGGCGTAATTCTCGGCCGAATATTAAGCTGGCTGGCGTCATCCCCGTGGTGTCGTGTGTTGACGAGCGGTAGGCCAGCAAGAAGAGTGGCACCTGGACGTCCCATTCTCGCTGATGGCTGGCCACGAGCTTCCTCAGGTATTCCTCCAAGGTCTCGACCATGCCATCCGACTGGGTATGTAGAGGTGTCGTGCCGGTCTTGTCCATCCCAAGCCTTTGTAGTGCCTCCTTCAGCAGGTTGGACACAAAATTGGTGCCCTGCTCACTTCGCAGCTCTAACGGTACCCCAAATCGGCAGAACACTTGCTCCACGAGGCAGTCTGTTATTGTCCTTGCCTCTTGGTTCGGGATGGCATACACCTCCTGCCTTTTGGTGAAGAAGTCCACGACTACTGTTGGGTACTTGTTGCCTCAATCGGAAGGTGGAAACGGTTCAGCAATGTCAACGGCAATCCGTTCGAATGGTCATCCGACATTGAACTGCTGCATGCGACCCCGGCTCCTAATCTGGGGGCCTTAGATCATCAGTTTGTACACAAATAAGCTAGTTAATCTGATTTTAAAAATGACTTAGAGATCTCAGCTTCTCCTAAATTTCCTGCTACAGCCTTCTGATTTAAATATCTACCAATTTGCTGTCATTTCTTGTCTCGTTTTAAAATAGATACACTTTACAGTTTACAGCACCAGTACACTGGCCAGGGATCCACATGAGTTTGATAATTAACCATTACCGAATTCTCTCTGTATTACATCAGTTTCTTTTGTACCAATGGTAGGATAAAATCCAGGCATATATTTGGCAGACTTTCTTATGCAAACAGTAACCTAAGCACGGAAATATTGCCATTCTTTAATTATTAGAATCATTAATTATGTTAACAACGGAAGTTCTTGTAGAATGATAAATATTACAAATTTTGAAAGTTTAGCTCAATGACCGAAATGGTAAATAAATCTTGACTGCATTTTCACAATTCACAATCAAATTATCAAACATGTCTGATTAAATTAGCGTTTTACCGAATCTTAAAGAACAGCTGGGGCGATTAAATTACATTTTAAAAAGATGACAATCAACAGGAATTTATCATGGTTTACATATTTGTCGTTTTGCATTTCCATGTGAACAGTTCCTTCAGTTTTACATTTTTTAAATGTAGGAGATCTCTAAAGCTATTAATATCTAATTATAAACTTGGATACCCGGTATTTATAAAGAAAAAGGCGAAAGCCACAAACGGACACAAACATGCATTTCGCCATTGTTACCGTCTCACATACATTTTCAAAAAATGTTTAAATTATTTAAATTTATATCACAACTATATATGCTAATTAACATGAAGTCAAAACTGGAGAAATAGGCAAGAAATAGACAAGCAACGAATTAATGTTATACGAGTTATAAAAATTTCTGAAGACCTTTATTCCGAAATATGATCTGTCTTGTCGCTTTGATTTGATCTATCTGTGAAATATGGATCCAAATTATTAAAGTTCAAATTGTATAATTGCTTTGCATGAAGAAAAAACATCAATAGTCCTCTGTTTCGGATTACCTTTTTCAATACTAAAAGATATTAATCTTTACAAAGTGTTTGTAACTTGCGCGACATCTGTAACTCCCTACGTGTACTTCGTGTTTCAGGAGACTTCCAGCGCGTGACGCTGTTGTGTTGGAAACCCGCGTGACATTTAAAGCTCAACTTTGCTAACCGTGTATCTTCACTGTGATTTCTTCTTATTGTTCAATATTCCTTTGTGCACCACCTAAACAGGGTACGTAGAGGAATAGCACTCTACACAAATTAAATTTGAAAATATTACTGGATATATATTCTGCATTTCCATGTTTTCTAAGAACGTTTTCCAGGAAAATTCAAAACTGGTAATTTGATTAAATAACAAACTGGTATTTTAATTAAGTATATTCATGCATGTCTAATGAATATTTTGAGGAAAACTCCGCAATGCTACTCCACCGCTTAAACCAAGTTGATATAGCCTTTGCCTTCTACAAGATAATTATTTAAATGAAAAATGCGTTTTCAGTAATTATTTTCACTTTGGGATTCTTGATTTATATTCCACTTTTTATATATTAGTATGTTGGGTAGTTTGCGAAAAGAAAGTAGAGGTTTGCAGTTTATAATATTAGTAATTTTAGTTTGTCCATGCTGTACTTCTTTGTATCAAATCTGTTGTTACTTCTTATTTCCTTTCTTATTAATACAACATCACATAAAACATTTCAAAACTACTACAAAATAGATCATCACTTTGTACAGTAATAATATGGTTAATGTGATCTTGAAAATGGCTTAGAGATCTCGGCTTCTCCTAAATTTTCCTGCTGCAGCCTTCTGATTTAAATATCTACCATTTTACTGTCATTTCTTGTCTCCTTTTAAAATAGATACACTTTACAGCTTACAGGGTGAGTGCTTTGTACAGGGATCCAGATGAGTTTGATAATTAACCTTTCCCGAATTATCTCTATTTTACCTTAGTTTCCTTTTTACTAGTGCTATGACAGAATTCAGGCATGTATTAGGCAGACTCTTTTATGCAAACAATAACATAAGCACGGAAATATTGCCATATTCTAATTATATGAACCATTAAATATGTTAACAACCGAAGTTCTTGGAGAATGCCAAATGTTACTGTTTGCGCCATTATCGTCATTTGTTCCGGCGGGCACATGAATACTTCACTTGGCGCCGGTTATGCGGCTAGCGGATCATGTGACTCGGCAGCGCGCAAGAAAATAGGCTTCTTCTTCCTTCATAGTTACAGACATGTTGAGACATGTGATGTGCTTCGTTGTGTGGCTGCGTGCAGCTGTTGTTGCAATGAAAGAACCGTTTTAGTTTATCTCAAATATTAAATGTATTGTTGCCTTCTTCATGTTTATTCACATAAGAAATGTAGCGTGTGCAATAAATTTATCTAGTGATATGAATACAGCTCTATCGAGTACAGTCCACAAAATCAGCTTCCTTTGTTACAGCTAAAATCAAGGTTGTCCTCCGCATTAAATTAAGCACGACATGAACAGTTAGAGATATTGAAATATTAACACAATGTCCAAAATGGCACAAAAATTTTGACTGCATTCTCACAAACCACAATCAAGTTACCATACATGTCTGATGAAATTAACGTCTGATTGAATTTTAAATGGCAGCTGGGGCGATTAAATTACATTTTAGAAAGATGACAATCAACAGGAACTCATCATTATTTGTATATTTGTCGACTTGCATTTCCATGGGAACATATTCCTTCAGTTTCACATTCCGGACACAAACGTGCACCTCGCTATTGTCAACGTCTCATATACATTTCAAAATTCATTTAAATTATTTAGATTTATATCACATCTATATATACTAATTAATATGAATAAACATCTGCAGAAATAGGCAAAAAATAAAAAAAATGAATTAATTTTAAGAGGTTATAAAGATTTCTGAATACCTTTGTTCAACAATATGATCAGTCTTGTCGCTTTGTTTCGATCTATCAGTGAAAAATGGACACAAATTATTAAAGTTCGATGATTATATATATATATATATATATATATATATATATATATATGGACGCTCAGCTACGGCGGTCATCAGCGCCCTTTAAAAAACTAGTCATGGCAAAAGCCAGATATAAAACTTTCTAAAAACTATACAAATGTAACAAAACCTATTAAAGATACATGTACATATAAAAAATCAATCAAACCCTACTAAAAATTTCGTTCACTAAATCCTAAACTCTAAACTAGAAAAGATTCTATAAAGCATCTATCGTCTCCACGCGCGGCCTACACGTGGGTGGGCCTGTTGACGGTCTCCCTCACCCACGATGAGGAGCCCACTCGAGGGAGACTGTTGGCTCGGGACCCCGGGTGCGCCAAAGCCGTACCTACCGAAGTAGGCCCCTGGGGATTAAAGTTCGAATTGTATAATTGCTTTGCATGAAGAAAAAGACACCAATAGTCCTCTGTTTCGAATTACCTTTTTCAATACTAAAAGATATTAATATTTACAAAGTGTTTGCGACATGCGCGAAATCTGTAACTCCCCACGTGTACTTCGTGTTTCAGGAGATTTCCACCGCGTGCCGCTGTAACTTATAACCATCACTTTAAAAATATGCAATACACTGGTCGAATGCCAACTCCAAAATTCATATCGGGAATCTTAAGAAAAACATTGAAACACGTTAATAAAGTAAATAAATTTAATTAATTTGCAGTCATATAAATAAATAAAATCTGCAAAACCATATTCTGGCACCTAATTTCTCAAGCCAGGTTAAAAATTATTCCAAAGTGTTAAAATATAATTTTACTTTATGTCCAAAGTTCCATACGAATCACACAAATAGAAGGATCCTGAATTAAAGATAAATGTAACAAGAAGTAGCAATGAATTTTTTGGAAATGTACAACATTTTGTAGACTTTGGTTTCACAACACCAAGGTTCTTAATTCTTTATATTCTTACTGCATGCTATAGAGTTCGGACTTACGATAGTTAAAACTCAGGATATGATTTTCTCAGAAACAAACGCATACCTATTCTAATATGTAGGAAAACGTTGTTATAAACTGGCACACTTTGATGTTAAATAAAAATTGCGCACTGGTGACATCAAGAGCATTCTACTGGTACTTCTTTGTGTATGATTTTTCCACGCTTAGCGCTGCAGTTGCAGTCACTCAGGAAATACTTGCGATTTTCGAACTGGATGTTTCGGCAGGTTATTTGTTGTAGCGCTTTCATACAATGCTCATATACTACTTATTATTTATAGTTTGTTATACTATACATTATTTAGTTTCTATTTTAAAAAAATGTATTTGTCTTAAATTACTTAATTCGGTAATGGTAATTGTAATGTATTAAAAGCAGGTGTAGCTCTGGTCGAATTGATTATTTGACTGGAAAATCTGTCTAACCTAAATCCACAAAATAATTATTACTGTTATATGACCATTGCGACAAGATTGAAGTAGCTAATGTTTGCGTACTAATGTGAGATAGGAAGATATTAAGTATCTGATAAGCTACTATTGGGAACGAAAACAAAAAACAATTATAATTACTCACAATTCCATAATAAAACAATGTAAGCTGCTACTACTACATACTGCTTCACTTACTGGTTAATTAAAATAAGACTCACCTTAATGTTATATATTAACACTATTCTCTCTAGTTTTTCATTTTTATCCTTGCGAAAGCATCTACGATGTGTTCGTCGTCATCAGTTGACTGAGTACAACCTGGTGAATGGAAATAGTAGCCAATGATGTTAATCTGCTCTTGCTTAAGCTGTTTCGGAGAAAAGCTTTTATTGTCTTCAAGCACGAAAAATTTGTTCTTCAGAATAAATAGTGGACGGTCCTGTAAGAAACAGGCTAAACAATTTGTATACATAAGTAAAGACGTCATTCTTATTATTATCTTTAAAAGACTTCAGAGATGCTTCAAGATTAACAAATTCAGGAGCCTTATCTGGGTAAAATAATGTAATTACGTGTCTTCATAGCGTCCATTAGTTAATTAATTAACTAATTTCAGTCAATAGAATATCCAGGTTTTCATACTCCTAATCTCAAACCACAGAACATTTCCATGTATTGCTTTGTGTTTGCGTATATGTATACTCCTAGATAAGTGTTCAATAAAGTGCGGTTACCATTATAGCTGTATATGAAACAACTTAATAATGATTGGTGCTGAAAACAAACAATTCACGAAAAGTGTAGAATATCCTATTATACTGCTTAAATGTTCTCCTCCAGATTCATTAGAAATAGGCAAACGAGCATATGCAGCTTTGAAAGTATTATATAAACGAAACACAGTCCAAAGTTTCAAACATTTATAAGAGTAAATGTAACGACTGTAGTAGTTATCCTAATATAATGAAGTTCCATGGAAAGTGTTTACCTCTCATTTTTTTTGGGTAAAAACGTATGTCGATAGAAAAATCATTAAAAATTCTCAAGGTAAACAGATTAAAATCAGAGTAGGTAACAAGGTGGCTGTAGAGCCTGCATATGATGCATGGGAATTTCATAGTAAACAAAATAGTTTACTTTCTATCTAAATCTAAAAACCTCGGTCTTCCACGCCTTCAATTTTGCATTATATTTGCATTTTCTAAAAACTCCATGTTCTGCAGCTCTCAAAGAATTTGTATGAAACTTTGCTTCAATATTCCATAATAAATCTTTAATTATGTTGTTATGCTTGTTTGAAATTGAATAGTTTACATATTATTGAATGTTAAATCTCGAAACCGCAAATAATTTAATGAAAATGTAATATATTCACACATATTTTGTTTTCTCCAAGACTATTTGAACACATTTTAAAACTACCTATAGCAACTTTTATAGCTGATGTGCGTAGAAACCTGAATCTAAAATAGAAAGTTTCTAAAAGAAAAACTGTATCATCCGAGACACTTTATAAAACATTAAAAAATTTCTGTATTAAAACCAGTAAAAGGTTTTAAAAATATATCATTTAGTAGGACGAAATTAGGTAGCTTCATTAGAAATCCACTACCACAACTGATGAGAAAATTTCAAGCAGTTCTAATGTAAACTCTGTATTTACAGCATTCTTCATGTTAGCGTCACCTTAAAAACTTGAGAGAGGAAAGTAAATTCAAAGTTGCTAATTATATTTATGAATCTCTTGGTCTGCGAACATTTGTTATGCCGCCCTTTTCCATTAAATGTTGAAATTACCGTTTCATCACCCGCCCCATTTTTCTAGTATTACCTTTATGTTCTGAGAGACCGGCCTCCACCTAGTATATGTCTGATCCTGTAGGTATATGCCTACCAACCTCGGTACCAAGAACATAAGGCCGTTGACTAGAATGGTGGAAGAAAGATGACAGGTGACTATTACAGTCAGTATAACAGGTGCCTATAGCATTAATTTATCGCTCTACTTTAGGTTATGTTAAGTCATCATTGTAAGCTGTGAGTTATTTTTATAGCAAAGTAGGAATGTGTTGAGAAGGCTGGCTATGACTGCTAAGTTAACTACTCACAACAAGAATACCGCAATCGGGATCACTTGATGGAAGAAGAAATAGCAAGAACAGCAATCAAAATGTCTTTGGATAACAGTAATGAAGAAGAGGAGGCAGCAATTACCTTAGACTGTTTTATGGATTCCAGAGATTTCAAAGTCAGTACTAAAGCTAATTTCCATCCTTTAGACGACATTGCCACAAATGGAAGCTCTAAAAATAGTGAAAATTACGCGCAGTAATCGGGATCTTCTCATCCGAACTAAATAAGTTAAGTTTGTTGTGCTGTTTCGCGTAGCACAACTTCTGACTTCATTACCGTACATATTGTTCTGAAACCTGTTTACTTCTCCTTCTCTGATAGAAAGTCGTACGGCCTAAACTGATAACAGCGGCTGCAAAGCGAAATAAGATACTAATTGTCCTAGGTAATAATCTTTTCACCCTATTATTCTTCCTGTTATTTTTTTTAATTTACGTCCTCCAACGTCAAGTCATATCGAATATTCAATCATATCTGGTCGTATAGGCTATTTCCCAATCTTTGGAGTTCGGCAGTAGTGATACCCATACCGAAGCCTAATAAAGACCTCACACTACCAAACAACTACAGACGAATATCTCTTACTTGTACAATGTGCAAAGTCGTAGAAAAGATTATAAATAAAAGATTACGTTGGTTTACTGAAAACAGGAAACTTCTTTCTAAACCCCAATATGGTTTCAGACAATTCCGTTCCACTACAGACTCTTTATTCACGATTGAGTCTGAAATAAGAGAAGCCTTTCTCCATAATCAACATCTCATACCAGTTAGTCTAGATATACAAAAGGCATATGATATGACATGGAGAAAACGTATACTTCAAATACTACGACAAAATAAAATATCAGGAAATATGTTTTATTTCATTCAGAATTTTCTCCAGCATCGCACCACTAGGGTACGTACAAATGGCACATTATCCAAGGAAGTTAAGTTAGACAATGGAGTTCCCAAGGCTTCGTGCTTAGCGTTACACTTTTCCTGCTGGCAATAAACGACATACTGAACACTATTCATCCCCCTGTAAAAGCGTGCCTATTTGCTGATGATCTGACCTTTTTCTGTAAAGGTAATAACATCTCAACCACTCAAGCTTTACTACAAGACACTGTAACAAAGATGCAAATTTGGACATCACAAACAGGATTCAGTTTTTCTCAGCAAAAGTTAGAATATATTTGCTTTACCAAAAGTTCAGTGCATCTTCAAAACCCTACCATCCACCTGTATGGAAAACCCATTGAAACAACCAAACATTTGAAATTAATGGGGCTTATCTTCGACCACAATCTATCATGGAAAACACGTACTTCGAACCTAAAGGAAGACTGTTCAAGGCGCCTAAACATATTAAAAACATTATCACACCGCAATTGGGGTGGTGAGCAACATTTCCTTCATCTGACGTATCAAGCTATAATCCTAAGCAAACTTGACCATGGTGCTATGGTGTACAACTCTGCAGCACCGGCGTTACTTAAGTTACTGGACGTGATTCAAAGTTCTGCTATGAGGATCATCTTAGGAGCATATCGTACCAGTCCGGTCTCTAGCCTACCGATAGAAGCCAATCAACCACCGTTAAACACCAGGAGAATACAATTAAGCATAAAATATGGAATCAAAATAGCAGCAAGGCCTCATTCAAGTATCCATTCATATGTTTTTCCCAATCCAAAAAGCAACAGGACCTGTCATCCAAAAAAATACTCTTTACCTTTCTATCAACGACTTGCTAACTATTTTAATACTAAAAGCATAAAGATCCTTCCCATAATGACCAGGGACTTCCATGGAGGACCATACTGGAAACTCAAAATTCCCAAGATATATAGCGACCTAACATTTCACCAGAAATTGAATATCGCTGCAATTGTTTACCAAACACTATTTTATGAAATGTGCAACAATTTCCCCAATTATCAATTTATTTATACTGATGTATCAAAAACGGATCGTGGTACTGGATGTGCAATAATAACTCCTGATAAAATTCTACAGCAGCGGTTACCTGACTATTATTCCATCTACAGTGCTGAACTATACGCCATTTATCAACCACTTACATACTGACAGCACACCACAACTGCTATGCAATATGCTCTGACTCCCTGAGAAACTTGCAGAGCATTACGAACTACGCAACAGACAACAAATTAGTTCAGGACACACAGACACTCTTCAGTAACATCACCGATGCTGGAAAATACGTGGTTTTCATTTGGATCCCTCCCCATCAAGGAATAACAGGGAATGAAAGAGCGGACGATGATGCTGAAGAAGCTACATCACTACGCCAACAAGCGAACGTCCAAATTCCATATTCAGATATTATAAATCATGTCTCCAGAACACCAGTACAAAAATGGAAATCAGAATGGAATCTACAACAACCACGAAAATTACACCAAGCGCGAAAAAGATCCACCGCTCTTCACCCAACCAAGCCGCTTACTAGAAAGGAACAAGCGGTCTACGAATTGGTCACTCCAGCCTCACTCATTCATATCTTCTCTCAACACAGCCGCAGCCTACGTGTAAAGAATGTAATGAAAACCTTACAATTTGCCACCTTCCCACAGAATGCAATGAATACGAAAGAAACGGAAAACAACACAAAATCCCACAGGACACCTCCGTACTGCTAAACAGTTTCACATTACGACGCAATCTATTTAATTGCCTAAAGGATATAGACATTTGGAAATTAATATAGCTTATGTGCAATTTAATTTAATCAATTGCGTTTCCTAATCTACGTAACGTTGTTAAAGTAATGAAAATTTTGTTTTGCAAAAAAGTGTAGTTAAAATATATATTTTCTTGTCTATGTTGTCAGTTATCTGAATTTCATGTAAATTGTTTTCATAATTAATGTTATTAATGTGTATATTTTATATGTTTGATTGTAATCCTGTATATTGAATGTAAATTTTTATATATGTCACTAATTGTATTATTTTGTAAAAATGGTCTTGGAATGACAGAGGAAGTTAAAGCGACCATAAATAAATTTAAAAAAAACGCCATATCGGACATTGATTGAAATAGTAAGAGGCATACGCACTATCATATTCACTACCGAGGCGGGCTTTCTGTTATGTGACTCTTCCAAAGAGCTGAATACATATATTTTATCTTTAACGAACAAACTAACTTATAACCCTCACAGTAAAAATATGCAATACACTGGTCGAATGCTAAATCAAAAGTTCATCTCGGGAATCTTAAGAAAAACATTCAAAGGTAAATAAAGGTAAATAAGGTAAATAAGGTAAATAAGGTAAATAAATACATGAAAAAATAAATAAATTGATTATTTAATAAGAATTCATACGACGAAACAAAAATCTGCAATACCATATTCTGGCACTTAATTTCTCAAGCCAGGTTAAAAATAATTCAAAAATGGTATATTACTCTGACTTTGTAGGTTCGTGAAATGAAAAGTCCAGTTTCACCACTCCAAGATGTTCTTTATTTCCACCGACTTACAGTTTAACACTTGCCAATTACACAGAATTACTTGCTGCACACAATTACAATTCACCAGTTCGTCCGTTACAATTTCACTTGTACTCGCGATTACATAAACTCCGATGCACATACCAGTTACGTACAGTCTTCCGTTGCACAATCTTCTCGTTCATTAACACGTCACTGACTAACTCTTACACCAAGAACTGCGACTGTCTCCTCACTCACTAACCAACAACTGACTAACTGACTGACTCCGGCAGCCCCTTTTTATAGGAATATCGCCGCCTTCTGGCTTGCATAGGAATGTTCCAGTAAATGAATGATCGAGAACCAGGTGTAAGAGAAACAGACGGCACAGTCATGTTTTTCTCCCGACCACTGCCTGTCACCACTATAAGACAGACGAGGGGGAGGTGGGGCTAACACGAACCTCCCCTGTCTTCCGCTCCCAGCTGCTGTCACAGGGTGTGCCAGCGCTCGCGTTACATTACATATTCACATTATACTCAAAGTATCATTGGAATCTTACGAAGAAATAAGTGGTGGAATTGAAGGAAATGGAACATGAAATAAGTCCAAGTCCAAGTCGTGTACTGACAGGCTGTTAACAGCCAGAAGGTTTTTGCTGCGGTCCCACCCAGGTTTTGGGTCTGACCGCTGTTTGTTAATTGTGATATTTGTAGGATGATGTGATATTTTTTGTTGAGGAAAATTTTGTTGAGGTAGCTTTTTGCTCCTCTTTAATTTTGTACAGGATGCCAAACCGCTTTTTTGTTTACATCCTGGTGTTTTATTATTCTAAAAATGGGGTAAATTTAGTAGCCAAACAGCTCTTTTGGAGATTTGTAATTTAGCTTATTGCTGCTGTAAGGATTAACTCCTTTGTTACCTCGGATGCCCGCAAGCCACAAGGGGTACCCGGTAACGCCTGAATCGGCGTCTCGCAGCGTCGTAGTCTCCTAGAGATCGAACCAGGGCGCTTCTATGAGCAGGAATTTTATCGTAAAATTTTGTTGCCCGGCGCCTAATTTCGTCCTCCACGTATGGGAGAAGGGAAGCTTCGTGAAGTAACCTCACGGGAAAAAAAAACAGCCCACAGAATAGATGGATCGGAGTCCTCTTTTCTGTGCACGCTGAAGGTATGCTATCCAGCTATCGGCAGCCATGAACAAGAAATATTAATGTGTTTGTTGGATATATACAACATTTTGTAGACTTTCGTTCCAAAACACGAAGATTCTTACTTCTCAATATTGATTCCTGTATGTTATATAGTTCCGAGTTTCGATTATTTAAAGTTAGGATATGATTTACACGGAAACAAAAACCGCCAATGTTATAATATTTTGGGAAACGCTTTTATAAACTGGGACACATATGTGTATACATAAAAATTACGCGCTCGCGACATTTACAGCATTTTACTGGTACTTCGTGGTGTATGATTCTCCCACGATTAGCGCTGCGGTCGCAGTCACACAGGTAGTATTTGGGATATTGCAATTACTCGTTTCGCCTGGTAATTTGTTGTAGCGTTCTCATACAATGCTCATATACTACTTATTATTTATAGTTTGTTATACTATACATTATTTAGTTTCTATTTTAAAAAATGTATTTGTCTTAAATTACTTAATTCGGTAATGGTAATTGTAATGTATTAAATGCAGGTGTAGCTCTGGTCGAATTGATTATTTCACTGGAAAATCTGTCTAACCTAAATCCACAAAATAATTATTACTGTTATATGACCAATGCGACAAGATTGAAGTAGCTAATGTTCGCGTACTAATGCGAGATAGGAAGATATTAAGTATCTGATAAGCTACTATTGGGAACGAAAACAAAAAACAATTATAATTACTTACAATTCCATAATAAAAAAATGTAAGCTACTACTGGTTAATTAAAATAAGACTCACCTTAATGCTATATATTGACACTATTCTCTCTAGTTTTTCATTTTTATCTTTGCAAAAGCATCTACGATGTGTTCGTCGTCATCAGTTGACTGAGTACATCCTGGTGAATGGAAATAATAGCCAATGATGTTAGTCTGCTATTCCCTAAGCTGTTTCGGAGAAAAGCTTTTATTGTCTTCAAGCACGAAAAATTTGTTCTTCAGAATAAATAGTGGACGGTACTGTAAGAAACAGGCTAAACAATTTTTATGCATAAGTAAAGACGTCATTCTTATTATTATCTTTAAAAGACTTCAGAAATGCTTCAAGATTAACAAATTCATTAGCCTTATCTGGGTAAAATAATGTAAGTACGTGTCTTCTTAACGTTCATTAGTTACATAATTAACTAATTTCAGTCAATAGAATATCCAGGTTTTCATACTCCTAATCTCAAACCACAGAATATTTCCATGTATTTGTTTGTGTTTGCGTATATGTATACTCCTAAATAAGTGTTCAATATAATGCGGTTATCATTAGGGCTGTATATGAAACAACTTAATAATGATTGGTGCTGAAAACAAACAATTGACAAAAAGTCAAGAATATCCTATTATACTGCTTAAATGTTCTCCTCCAGATTCATTAGAATAGGCAAACCAGCGTATGCAGCTTTGTAAGTATTATATAAACGACACAGAGTCCAAAGTTTCAAACATTTATAAGAGTAAATGTAACGACTGTACTAATTTTCCTAATATAATGAAATTCCAGGAAACTGTTTATCTCACATATTTGGGTAAAAACGTATGTCAGAAAAATCATTAAAAATTCTCAAGGTAAACAGATTAAAGTCAGAGAATGGAACAAGATGGCTGTAGAGCCTGCATATGATGCATGGGGATTTCATAGTAAACAAAATAGTTTAATTTCTATCTAAATCTAAAAAACTCGGTCTTCCACGCCTTCAATTTTTAATTATATTTGTATTTTCTGAATACTCCATATTCTGCAGCTCTCAAAGAATTTGTATGAAACTGCTTCAATATTCCGTAATAAATCTTTAATTATGTTGTTATGCTTGATTTAAATTGAATAGTTTACATATTATTGAATGTTAAATCTCGAAACCGCAAATAATTTAATGAAATTGTGATATCTTCACACCTATTTTGTTTTCCCCAAGACTACTTGATACTCATTTTAAAACTGCCTATAGCAACTTTTATAGCTGATGTGCGTAGAAACCTGAATCTAAAATAGAAAGTTTCTAAAAGAAAAACTGTATCATCCGAGACACTTTATAAAACATTAAAGAATCTCTGTATTAAAACCAGTAAAAGGTTTTAAAAATATATCATTCAGTAGGAGGAAATTAGGTAGCTTCATTAGAAATCCACTACCACAACTGATGAGAAAATTTCAAGCAGTTCTAATGTAAACTCTGAATTTTCAGCATTCTTCATGGTAGCGTCACCTTAAAAGCTTGAGACAGGAAAGCAAATTCAAAGTTCCTAATTATATTTATGAATCCCTTGGTCTGCAAACAATTGTTATACCGCCCTTTTCCATTAAATGTTCAAATTACCGTTTCATCACGCTCCATTTTTCTAGTATTACATTTAAGTTCTGAGAGACCGACCTCCACCTAGTATATGTCTGATCCTGTAGGTATATGCCTTCCAACCTCGGTACCAAGAACATAAGGCCGTTGACTAGAATGGTGGAAGAAAGGTGACAGGTGACTATCACAGTCACTATAACAGGTGACTATAGCATTAATTTATCGCTCTACTTTAGGTTATGTTAAGTCATCATTGTAAGCTGTGAGTTATTTTTATAGCAAAGTAGGAATGTGTTTAGATGGCTGGGTATAGGCTGCTAAGTTAACTACTCAGAAGAAGAATACCGCTATCGGGATACTTGATGGAAGAAGAAATAGCAAGAACAGCAATCAAAATGTCTTTGGATAACAGTAATGAAGAAGAGGAGGCAGCAATTACCTTAGACTGTTTTTTGGATTCCAGAGATTTCAAAGTCAGTTCTACAGCTAATTTCCATCCTTTAGACGACATTGCCACAAATGGAAGCTCTAAAGATAGTGAAAATTACGCGCAGCAATCGGGATCTTCTCATCCGAACTAAATAAGTTAAGTTTGTTGTGCTGCTTCGCGTAGCACAACTTCTGACTTCATTACCGTACATATTGTTCTGAAACCTGTTTACTTCTCCTCTGATAGAAAGCCGTACGGCCTAAACTGATAACAGCACCTGCACTGCGAAATAAGGGACTAATTGTCCTGGGTAATAATCTTTTCACCCTATTATTCTTCCTGTTATTTTTTTTAATTTACGTCCTCCAACGTCAAGTCATATCGAATATTCAATCATATCTGGTCGTATAGGCTATTTCCCAATCTTTGGAGTTCGGCAGTAGTGATACCCATACCGAAGCCTAATAAAGACCTCACACTACCAAACAACTACAGGCAAATATCTCTTACTTGTACAATGTGCAAAGTTGTAGAAAAGATTATAAATAAAAGATTACGTTGGTTTACTGAAAACAGGAAACTTCCTTCTAAACCCCAATATGGTTTCAGACAATTCCGTTCCACTACAGACTCTTTATTCACGATTGAGTCTGAAATAAGAGAAGCCTTTCTCCATAATCAACATCTCATACTAGTTAGTCTAGATATACAAAAGGCATATGATATGACATGGAGAACACGTATACTTCATATACTACGACAAAATAAAATATCAGGAAATATGTTCTATTTCATTCAGAATTTACTCCAGCATCGCACCATTAGGGTACGTACAAATGGCACATTATCCAAGGAAGTTAAGTTAGACAATGGGATACCCCAAGGCTTCGTGCTTAGCGTTACACTTTTCCTGCTGGCAATAAACGACATACTGAACACCATTCATCCCCCTGTAAAAGCGTGCCTATTTGCTGATGATCTGACCTTTTTCTGTAAAGGTAATAACATCTCAACCACTCAAGCTTTACTACAAGACACTGTAACAAGGATGCAAATTTGGACATCACAAACAGTATTCAGTTTTTCTCAGCAAAAGTCAAAATGTATTTGCTTTACCAAAAGTTCAATGCATCTTCCAAACCCTGCCATCCACCTGTACGGGAAACCCATTGAAAGAACCAAACATTTGAAATTATTGGGGTTTATCTTCGACCACAATCTATCATGGAAAACACATATTTCGGACCTAAAGAAAGAATGTTCAAGGTGCCTAAACATATTAAAAACATTATTACACCGCAATTGGAGTGCTGAGCAACATTTCCTTCATCTGACGTAACAAGCTTTAATCCTAAGCAAACTTGACCATGGTGCTATTGTGTACAACTCTGCAGCACCGGCGTTACTTAAGTTACTGGATGTGATTCCGGTCTCTAGCCTACTGATAGAAGCCAATCAACCACCGTTAAACACCAGGAGAATACAATTAAGCATAAAATATGGAATCAAAATAGCAGCAAGGCCTCATTCAAGTATCCATTCATATGTTTTTTCCAATACAAAAAGCAACAAGACCTGTCATCCAAAAAAGCACTCCTTAGCTTTCTATCAACGACTTGCTAACTATTTTAATACCAACAGCATAAAGATCCTTCCCATAATGACCAGGGACTTGCATGAAGTACCATACTCGAAACTCAAATTTCCATGATATATACCGACCTAAGATTTCACCAGAAATTGAATATCGCTGCAATTGTTTACCAAACACTATTTTATGGAATGTGCAACAATTTCCCCAATTATTAATTTATTTACACTGATGGATCAAAAACGGATCGTGGTACTGGATGTGCATAATGACTCCTGAAAAATTCTACAGCAGCGGTTACCTGACTATTATTCCATCTACAGTGCTGAACTATACGCCATTTATCAACCACTTATTTACTGACAGCACACCACAACTGCTATGCAATATGCTCTGACTCCCTGAGAATCTTGCAGAGCATGACGAACTACGCAACAGACAACACATTAGTTCAGGACACACAGACACTATTCAGTAACATCACCGATGATGGAAAAGACGTGGTTTTTTCATTTGGATCCCTCCCCATCAAGAAATAACAGCGAATGAAAGAGCGGACGATGATGCTGAAGAAGCTACATCACTACGCCAACAAGCGAACGTACAAATTCCATATTCAGATATTATAAATCATGTCCCCAGAACACCAGTACAAAAATGGAAATCTGAATGGAATCTACGACAACCAGGAAAATTACACCAAGCGCAAAAAGATCCACCGCTCTTCACCCAACCAAGCCGCTTACTAGAAAGGAACAAGCCATTCTCAGCGGTCTACGAATTGGTTACTCCAGCCTCACTCATTCATATCTTCTCTCAACACAGCCGCAGCCTACGTGTAAAGAATGTAATGAAAACCTTACAATTTGCCACCTTCTCACAGAATGCAATGAATACGAAAGAAACAGAAAACAACACAAAATCGCACAGGACACCTCCGTACTGCTAAACAGTTTCACATTACGACGCAATCTATTTAATTGCCTAAAGGATATAGACATTTGGAAATTAATATAACTTATGTGCAATTTAATTTAATCAATTGCATTTCATAATCTACGTAACGGTGTTAAAGTAATGAATTTTTTGTTTTGCAAAAAAGTGTTGTTAAATTATATATTTTCTTGTCTATGTTGTCAGTTATCTGAATTTAATGTAAATTGTTTTCATAATTAATGCTATTAATGTGTATATTTTATATGTTTGATTGTAATCCTGTATATTGAATGTAAATTTTTATATATGTCACTAATTGTATTATTTGGTAAAAATGGTCTTGGAATGACACAGGAAGTTAAAGCGACCATAAATAAATTTAAAAAAACGCCATATCGGACATTGATTTAAATGGTAAGAGGCATAGGCACTACCATATTCACTACCGAGGCGGGCTTTCTGTTATGTGACTCTTCCAAAGAGCTGAATACATATACTTTATCTTTAACGAACAAACTAACTTATAACCCTCACAGTAAAAACATGCAATACACTGGTCGAATGCTAAATCAAAAGTTCATCTCGGGAATCTTAAGAAAACCATTCAAAGACGCAAATAAGGTAAATAAATAACTGAAAAATAAATAAATTGATTATTTAATAAGAATTCATACGACGAAACAATAATCTGCAATACCATATTCTGGCACTTAATCTCTCAAGCCAGGTTAAAAATAATTCAAAAATGGTATATTATATATACACATTATACTTAAAGTATCACTGGAATCTTACGAAGAAATAAGTGGTGGAATTGAAGGAAATGGAACAAGAAATATTAATGTGTTTGTTGGATATGTCACACCCTACATTAGAATAGATTTAATATTTATTAGCTTTGGGGGGGGGGGGAATCCGTAGCGGTAGAGCTAAACCATCTCAACAAACACTAGTTACACCACGCGGTAGGGTGGACATGTTATTTTACTGATAACTAGCTTACCTGCATGGTGGTGAAAGGTGGAAGGTCCAGCGAAGGAAAACTCACAAATGCATTTTAAAAAGAGGTTTAATAATTCCAGACAACTTACATTCAATGAGGCTTGTGTTCCGGAGGGTTGCTACAAACACATCCTCTCACGCTGGTGGCGGCCGCTCGTCTGCGGAAGAGGAAACCAACCCCCTCTCCAGCGCAACCAATGAACAAAGATCAGCCAGTGGCGCCAGGTCTGACAACCCATACAGGGTTGCCACACCTCCCCCCGGACCACAAGCTGTTGACCCAGGGTCAACAGAACAATTAATAACAAATGAAAAGAAACTCGCTCGAGTGATGGAACAAAAAAAAAAATAGCATACAAACATCACAAACAGTATTACAAACATAAATCTTCTCTTGACGTTACACATTCGTTTCTTTACTCCAGTGTCTGTCTATAACTTTAATTAAAAAGCCCTCAAAGAAAAATAAATGAAGTTCAGCACTTTTCACCACTACTGCACCAAGCAAAAAAAGTTTCACAACCTGCCTGAACAGTACATTCCATTCCCACTGGTCTCACAAATGTAATAAAAAACTTGAAGCTTGCACTGCAGTCACTGATGAATAAAGACCACTGAATTGAGCACAATTGTACTTGCTCTACACTGAATAACAATGTGGGGCATTAATAGTTCTTCTGCCCCCAACACAGGTACGAAGTGACAGCACTAATAGCTGCCAAAGCTCTGACGAACAGTGGTCATAAACGGCGGACCAGAGCCCGATGACACAAGGCAGTGTGGCAGGTTTAGTACTCCCATGGTGCAAACAGTTCGGCAGGAACAGTGTGGTGCAGCAGGAACGCAGATAAATAGGGCTGGCTTGATACGTATCATCATACTACAACATTATTTCCAAAAATATAAGTGTACGTCAATTACAGAAGACAACTACATCATTAAAAACAAACTTCACTTCTGAGCAATAATAAATAATACAAAAAAATTAGGTACACCCCATCTGGGTAGCAAGATACATGATAAAACTAAGATAATTTCCATCACTCGGCAATATATATAGCTTACAAATTTTGACAAGATAAATCAAATAATCTTCACAAAATAATCTTCACAAAAGAATACATAAAACATAGGAATGTCACAATCAAAACTTTACAAAAACCCCTTAGGGTAGAAATAATACAATACACACACAGCACAAAATAATTTGACCTTCCAAAACATTGAATAAAAATATTACAAATTTTCAAAATACCAAAACTTACAATTAGAGGGGTACCCCAAAATATTACACGTGGCCATAAATTTTTTAACAAAAACTGACGTGTACACTTAAACAAAAATGAGCTCAGTTTTTCTCTTTGTTTTACCATTATAATTTCAATCATATTTATTATGTGCGCGCACTACTTAATATCATCAGTACTACTACCTTTCAAATCAACAAAACTACTTACAATCTACTAACATCAACATTTTGCATGCCAACAAAACTACTGTCACATTACTACCCCAACGGAAAAAAAAAATCGTTCTACAACACAATACATAGAACAAAACTGAAAGAAAAATTAAGTTCTGGGGCCTCAAAATTTCACATCCTAGATACACAAAAGAGAAAATATAGTATCATGTCTTAGCCTATTCTAAAACTTTTGTATACATTGAAGGGTACTTTTGCTTTTCAACATAAAACTTAGAATTCAATAAACCATTAAAGCATACTGGTAATCACACAACTCCAAAATATATATCACTCTTAATCCAAAACAATTTTATCAAAATGTTCAAACTATTAGCATCCTGCAATAAAGAGACAAAGGAAACATCTGTACTAGTAATGTGCTATCTCACAAATACCTGGTAACTATGGCGAGGATGACAAACAGAACATCCCCAGGTCTCAGCTTCATAACAGTCATTCACAAACCTCTCTGTGATTCAGGTTTTCCTCATCATCTTAGCATGCACATTTCAGCACCAATGCTAAACAAAACTCAAAAATACACTTAATTACTTGCATCGATAAGCACATTTCAGCCATTTATCGAGCCTAAAACACTGGATTAACGGGCACATTACAGCAACCCCATTAACCAGATAAACTTTACCTCTACATCTTTCACATAATCACACATAATTTCATTCATCCTTCTTATCGAGGTAGCACAGCACTATTCCAGAATGTAAACTTAAAATTAATAAACAAAATTTCAATTTCCTAATCATTGTAAAATTTATCATCAAATGAGGTTATTCAACTCAAAACAGTTATTAGGGAACATATACTTTTAATATCAATTAATTGTGACTTTCAATAATAACAATTGTATGTTCAACTTTTGACATCTAATTCATCAAACATCTATCCAAGTATTGCCATTTGCCAATAATATACATCATATTCCAAAACAAAATAGCTTAGCACACTATACACTAAATCTCAAAATTCTCACTCAGAAAACAAGGGGCAATATACTTTACATACAACCTTCTTACATTTAATGTGACACAAAAGAAAAGCAAAATGCATTTACAGTCTATATGGTCCCACAGGATCAAAATATGGGAATATCCTAGAAACATGTACTGATTGTTCCTTAACTCTAGGAGCATTTGGTCGACGAACCACATAAGTAACAGGAGTAATTTGTCGAACAATTTCAAAAGGCCCAAAATATCTATGAAGCAATTTGGTACATTTTCCCTTTTTCCTAATTGGAGTAAAAATCTTAACAAGCTGACCTACTGCAAAATGAGTATCTCTATGCTTAGCATCATATCTTTCTTTCTGTTTAATCTGTTGCTGATTAATATTATGGATGGCTACTTCACGAGCTTTCTGAATCTCTTCCAAAGTTTGCCGAACAAATAAATCATTTGAAGTGGCCTGAAGTTGCACCTGATTTGGTAAGGAAGGTTCACGACCATATATCAAATAGAATGGTGAAAATTTTGTAGTTTCCTGAACAGAAGAATTGTATGAAAAAATCACATATGGCAAAACATTAGACCAATTGCGCTGATTTGAATCCACAAAATGACTAAGACAATTTAGTAAAGTCTGGTTAAATCGTTCAGTAAGGCCGTTGCATGCAGGGTGGTATGAACTAGTAAAATGAGGGGAAACTGACAAAGCTTTCAAGAGTTCCTGGGTTACTTCACTCAGAAAGACACTACCACGATCAGACAGTAACATGGCAGGGGCCCCATGCCTGCAAATAATCTGATGTAAGATGAACTTAGTAACCTGGGGAATGGTAGCCAAAGAGAGAGGGGCAGCTTCAACCCACCTAGAAGCCTATTCTGTAGCAACTATGATATACTTATGACCCGACGTAGAACGAGGCAAAGGGCCTAACAAATCTATTCCCCAACGTTCTCCAATAAAGTTAACTGGAATAGGCTGCAAAAGACCAGCAGGTTTTTGATTCTTAGGTGCCTTCCTAGACTGACAACTTGGACAAGTTTTCACAAAATGCTCAATATCTTTTTTCATACCTATCCAGTAGTATCTTGAATTAATCTTACTAAAAGTTTTAGAAAAACCTAAATGACCAGATAGTGGATCATCATGACATGAGGACAAAATTTCATGCTTTAACACCTCAGGAATGACTAGTAAATGCAAGGGACCAGTAGAACTCGAATTTTTCCTGTACAAGACATCACTTTTCAAAATATAGGTAGAAGCTTGACGTTGAACCTTAGCAGGAGCAGATTCAGGATCCTTAAGGGCATTAATAATTGGAGTCAGAACTGGATCATCATTTTGTTTCTGAGCAACCTCAACCGGTGATAGCAAACAGGTAATTAGCTCATCAAGTTGTTCAATTTGATGCTCTTCAGGCTGTAACACAGGGAACCTTGACAAAACATCTGCGTCATTATGTTTCTTACCAGATTTATAACATATATCATAATCAAATTCCTGTAACTTTAGACTCCAACGAGCCAACCGGCCTGTCAAATCCTTTAAATTGTTCAGATAACAAAGGGAGTGATGGTCTGAAATAACATGCACTTTATAGCCATACACAAAAGTCCTGAAATGTGTTAAAACAAAAACGATTGCCAAAAGCTCTAACTCTGGTACACTGTAATTTCTTTCACATTTTGACAAAGTTCTAGAAGCATATGCAATAGGTCTAAGATTATCATTTACTTTCTGTAGTAAAACACATCCTATTCCTAGACCACTAGCATCAGTGTGTAATTCTGTATAGGCTCCAGGATTATAATGAGCCAACACAGGAGCAGAAACAAGAGAGTTCTTTAACTGCTGGAATGCTGTTTGCTGATCCGGGCCCCAAATAAAACTTTGACTTTTCTTGGTCAGCTGAATCAATGGATGGGCAATGTAAGAGTAATTCTTAATAAATTTCCTGTAGAAATTGAACAAACCCAAAACTTTTCTCACGTCTCTAACATTCTTTGGGCGTGGTAATTCTTTGATCACTGTAACTTTCTCAGAATCTGGGGAAATTCCATCTTTAGATACTTCAAAACCCAATAACTTTATCTTTTCCATAGCAAAGAAACATTTCCCAGGTTTCAGTTTAAAATTATGCATTTCCAAACGTTGAAAAACAGCTTCTAAGTTTTCTAATAATTCTTCAAAAGTTTTGGCAAAAACAACAATATCGTCCAAATATGCTAAAGCTTTCTTAAATTTCAAGTCTCCTAACAATTTCTCAGCAACAAAACTGAAAAATCTTGGTGCATTAGCAAGCCCAAAAGACAAACGTTCAAATTCATACTGCCCTTCATGAGTAACAAATGAGGTATACTTTTTACTATTCTCCTCTAAAGGAATTTGAAAGTATGCTGACAACAAATCTAAGGAAGCAAACCATTTAGCTTCTCCAAGGTAACTAAGGAGGTCATCAATAAGAGGCAAGGGAAAGGCTGAGTTTACTGTAACCTTATTCAGTTGACGATAATCTACACAAAACCGCATAGAGCCATCTTTTTTCTTTACCAACACCACAGGTGATGACCAAGGTGACTGAGAATCTCTAATAATACCAGCATTTTTCATTTCCTCTACTTGTTGGGAAATAATCTCTTTCTGCTTATGAGCTACCCTATAGGGTCGTTGCTTAATAGGTTTTTCATCCTTTACCTCTATTTTAAATTCCGCTACATTAGTTGAGCCTAAATCTTGCAATGAAGTGGCAAAAACATGTTCATATTTTAACAACAGATTATGAAGATCTGACTTTTGAGCTTCAGTTAAGTTGGTATTAACATTAAATTCAAACTTTGGAGCGTTCAATGGAGTAACATCCTTAGGTGAAACTGAGTTACTTTGAACAAATGCAACTTCATGAGCATTAGCTAATACAGTTTTAGCAAAAAGTGTTTGAGGAACAGCTGAATTATTATGTACTGGTATCACAAAGTCCTTTGAAGATTTGCAAACTACAGGTGGAATAGAAATATTCTTCTTATGCATAATACTGGTAGAAGGCTCGAACATAACCTCATTTGTAATATCAGCTGAAGGCTGCACTGCCACAAAACAAGTAGTAAGCGGTGGCAATTTAACATCTTTTACAACAGAAACTTTATTAACTATCTGTACCTCATCGTTCAATGGAATCACAGCAATATCTGTAAAGGGACCACCACATGTTGTTTCAAAAGGAATGTGTACCATTTCTCCCTCATGAGTTTGAATCTTAACTTCTGCACAAGAATAATCAATGGTAACTTTATGTGAAGTTAGAAAGTCATTACCCAAAATGAGATTATGTGCCAAGTCTTTTACCACTAACACATCTTCCTGAAAAACAAAGTCATTAATTTGAAATTTCAAATTTGTTTGATAAGGCGCATCTAATAACTTGTTACCAGCTGTTTTAAGCAAAATCTCGACAGGTTTCATTTTAGAAATGTCATTGATATGAGCTGCATTCACAATGCTAACTGCACTTCCTGTATCCAACAAAATTGGAAGTTTTGACTCCCCAATGGACCCCAAAATTTGCAAAATTTGACCTGGAAGAGAAACAACATTAGACACAGGTGAACTTACTTTGGGTACCTCTAGGTTATGTCGTTGGAGGCTGGGCCTCTCGAGTTTTTTGAAGCAGATGGTGAAGTCCAGCAATTACGTGCCATATGACCACGCTTGTTGCAATTGTAACACACAATAGGTGCCTGCTGTCTCTTTTCATGATGTCTTGGAGGCTTAAGTGGAGGTGGCTGCACAGTAGATGCAGCAGCAGTGAATTGAGACTGAAGCTGTTGCATTTGGGTAGCAAGTTTAGTGACCTGTTCACTCAATGTGGAAACAACATTAATAACTGGTTCAGAGTGATTTACACTTTCAAACCGTGATAAAACAGGTGCAGATGACACAGGTGGAGAACTGTAAGTTGCTGTTTGTGCTTGTACTAAATGTTGTCTATGTTGCACATAAAAATTAGCTTTATCAATGCTTTTAATAATTTGTAAAACCTCCTCAACTGTTTGTGGATTTAATGGGAGCAAAGCTTGCACATACTGAGGTTTCAATCCTTTCACTAAGTTTTTTACCTGCTCCATTTGTGTCATTGCAGCGTTAACTTAATCACACAAGGATAATACATCATAAATGTAATCTAATACAGGTTCATTTTCTAATTGTACCCTCTGCCTAAGTTTAATTTCCAACAATTCATCTTGATTGGACATTTGAAAAGCTGCCAAAAACTGTTGAGTTAGAAAATGCCAATCATGCTCAGGGTGTCTATGGCAAAAAGTTCGGTACCACAGTGCTGCTGTGTCTCGCAAGTAACATGGGAAAAACTTCAACTTTTGTACATCTGACCAACCATTTGCTGTAGAAACTAAGTTAAATTTTCTCAAAAATTCTGAAGGAGATATCAGTGCTATCCTGTCAAAACAGGGTGGATCAATAAAAGGCCGAGAAACTTGCATTGTCTGAGTCTGATTAACATTAGGTGCCATGGATACTTCTAAATTACTAGGTACATGTGCACTTTGATTAGCTAAAGCAGAAGTCGAAGCTATTACATCATGTGAATCCATTGTAACTGGCACATTGGATGATTGCCGCGTTTTCTTAGGCATTTTGACTTACTTTTAAGTAACACTGGACACCAGAATAAAATAAGCAGAATTACCAACTGGAATGAACACAAAAATGAAGTGCATACTTCACAAAAACACCAAAAAAAGAAACTATTTACTTTGAATTTTACTGCCAAAACTCACACAGCGTCCCTTGAAAATCAACACGTGACCACGTGGTGTCCATTATCAATTTCCATGTAGTTATAAAAAAAATTTTAGCACAATATTATGAAATAAGTTTACTATTGAAGAAATCAAATAAAAAACAGACCAAAAGTTAAAGGATTACGAGACGATGACCAGATTAGAATTTCTAACTAATTGAAAACCACGCGGTCGGCCATGTTTCCTCCATCTTTCACCACCGTATACATTCGAATTTTTTTCATAAAAACCGGACTAAAGCAAGGAGAAAAAAAAATTGAGATCTTACCCGCGTCTCCACCAATATGACACACCCTACATTAGAATAGATTTAATATTTATTAGCTTTGGGGGGGGGGGGAATCCGTAGCGGTAGAGCTAAACCATCTCAACAAACACTAGTTACACCACGCGGTAGGGTGGACATGTTATTTTACTGATAACTAGCTTACCTGCATGGTGGTGAAAGGTGGAAGGTCCAGCGAAGGAAAACTCACAAATGCATTTTAAAAAGAGGTTTAATAATTCCAGACAACTTACATTCAATGAGGCTTGTGTTCCGGAGGGTTGCTACAAACACATCCTCTCACGCTGGTGGCGGCCGCTCGTCTGCGGAAGAGGAAACCAACCCCCTCTCCAGCGCAACCAATGAACAAAGATCAGCCAGTGGCGCCAGGTCTGACAACCCATACAGGGTTGCCACAATATATACAACATTTTGTAGACTTTCGTTCCAAAACACGAAGATTCTTACTTCGCAATATTGATTCCTGTATGTTATATAGTTCCGAGTTTCGATTATTTAAAGTTAGAATATGATTTACACGGAAACAAAAACCGCCAATGTTATAATATTTTGGAAAACGCTCTTATAAACTGGGACACATATGTGTATACATAAAAATTACGCGCTCGCGACATCTACAGCATTTTACTGGTACTTCGTGGTGTATGATTCTCCCACGCTTAGCGCTGCGGTCGCAGTCACACAGTATTTGGGATATTGGAATTACCCGTTTCGGCTGGTAATTTGTTGTAGCGTTTTCATACAATACTCATATACTACTTATTATTTATAGTTTGTTATACTATACATTATTTAGTTTCTTTTTTAAAAAATGTATTTGTCTTAAATTCCTTAATTCGGTAATGGTAATTGTAATTTATTAAATGCAGGTGTAGCTCTAGTCGAATTGATTATTTCACTGGAAAATCTGTCTAACCTAAATCCACAAAATAATTATAACTGTTATATGACCAATGCGACAAGATTGAAGTAGTTAATGTTCGCGTACTAATGCGAGATAGGAAGATATTAAGTATCTGATAAGCTACTATAGGGAACGAAAACAAAAATCAATTATAATTACTTACAATTCCATAATAAAAAAAATGTAAGCTACTACTGGTTAATTAAAATAAGACTCACCTTAATGCTATATATTGACACTATTCTCTCTAGTTTTTCGTTTTTATCCTTGCGAAAGCATCTACGATGTGTTCGTCGTCATCAGTTGACTGAGTACATCCTGGTGAATGGAAATAATAGCCAATGATGTTAGTCTGCTATTCCCTAAGCTGTTTCGGAGAAAAGCTTTTATTGTCTTCAAGCACGAAAAATTTGTTCTTCAGAATAAATAGTGGACGGTACTGTAAGAAACAGGCTAAACAATTTTTATGCATAAGTAAAGACGTCATTCTTATTATTATCTTTAAAAGACTTCAGAAATGCTTCAAGATTAACAAATTCATTAGCCTTATCTGGGTAAAATAATGTAAGTACGTGTCTTCTTAACGTTCATTAGTTACATAATTAACTAATTGCAGTCAATAGAATATCCAGGTTTTCATACTCCTAATCTCAAACCACAGAATATTTCCATGTATTTCTTTGTGTTTGCGTATATGTATACTCCTAAATAAGTTTCAATATAATGCGGTTATCATTAGGGCTGTATATGAAACAACTTAATAATGATTGGTGCTGAAAACAAACAATTGACAAAAAGTCAAGAATATCCTATTATACTGCTTAAATGTTCTCCTCCAGATTCATTAGAATAGGCAAACAAGCATATGCAGCTTTGAAAGTATTATATAAACGACACAGAGTCCAAAGTTTCAAACATTTATAAGAGTAAATGTAACGACTGTACTAATTTTCCTAATATAATGAAATTCCAGGAAACTGTTTATCTCTCATTTTTTGGGTAAAAACGTATGTCAAAAAAATCATTAAAAATTCTCAAGGTAAACAGATTAAATTCAGAGAATGGAACAAGATGGCTGTAGAGCCTGCATATGATGCATGGGAATTTCATAGTAAACAAAATAGTTTACTTTCTATCTAAATCTAGAACACTCGGTCTTCCAAGCCTTCAATTTTTAATTATATTTGTATTTTCTGAATACTCCATATTCTGCAGCTCTCAAAGAATTTGTATGAAACTGCTTCAATATTCCGTAATAAATCTTTAATTATGTTGTTATGCTTGATTGAAATTGAATAGTTTACATATTATTGAATGTTAAATCTCGAAACCGCAAATAATTTAATGAAAATGTGATATCTTCACACCTATTTTGTTTTCCCCAAGACTACTTGATACTCATTTTAAAACTGCCTATAGCAACTTTAATAGCTGATGTGCGGAGAAACCGGAATCTAAAATAAGAAGTTTCTAAAAGAAAAACTGTATCATCCGAGACACTTTATAAAACATGAAAAAATCTCTGTATTAAAACCAGTAAAAGGTTTTAAAAATATATAATTTAGTAGGAGGAAATTAGGTAGCTTCATTAGAAATCCACTACCACAACTGATGAGAAAATTTCAAGCAGTTCTAATGTAAACTCTGAATTTTCAGCAATCTTCATGGTAGCGTCACCTTAAAAACTTGAGACAGGAAAGCAAATTCAAAGTTCCTAATTATATTTATGAATCCCTTGGTCTGCAAACAATTGTTATACCGCCCTTTTCCATTAAATGTTCAAATTACCGTTTCATCACGCTCCATTTTTCTAGTATTACCTTTAAGTTCTGAGAGACCGACCTCCACCTAGTATATGTCTGATCCTGTAGGTATATGCCTTCCAACCTCGGTACCAAGAACATAAGGCCGTTGACTAGAATGGTGGAAGAAAGATGACAGGTGACTATCACAGTCACTATAAAAGGTGACTATAGCATTAATTTATCGCTCTACTTTAGGTTATGTTAAGTCATCATTGTAAGCTGTGAGTTATTTTTATAGCAAAGTAGGTATGTGTTGAGATGGCTGGCTATAGGCTGCTAAGTTAACTACTCAGAAGAAGAATACCGCTATCGGGATACTTGATGGAAGAAGAAATAGCAAGAACAGCAATCAAAATGTCTTTGGATAACAATAATGAAGAAGAGGAGGCAGCAATTACCTTAGACTTTTTTATGGATTCCAGAGATTTCAAAGTCAGTTCTACAGCTAATTTCCATCCTTTAGACGACATTGCCACAAATGGAAGCTCTAAAGATAGTGAAAATTACGCGCAGAAATCGGGATCTTCTCATCCGAACTAAATAAGTTACGTTTGTTGTGCTGCTTCGCGTAGCACACCTTCTGACTTCATTACCGTACATATTGTTCTGAAACCTGTTTACTTCTCCTTCTCTGATAGAAAGCCGTACGGCCTAAACTGATAACTGCGCCTGCACTGCGAAATAAGAGACTAATTGTCCTGGGTAATAATCTTTTCACCCTAACATTCTTCCTGTTATTTATTTTAATTTACGTCCTCCAACGTCAAGTCATATCGAATATTCTATCATATCTGGTCGTATAGGCTATTTCCCAATCTTTGGAGTTCGGCAGTAGTGATACCCATACCGAAGCCTAATAAAGACCTCACACTACCAAACAACTACAGACAAATATCTCTTTCTTGTACAATGTGCAAAGTTGTAGAAAAGATTATAAATAAAAGATTACGTTGGTTTACTGAAAACAGGAAACTTCCTTCTAAACCCCAATATGGTTTCAGACAATTCCGTTCCACTACAGACTCTTTATTCACGATTGAGTGTGAAATAAGAGAAGCCTTTCTCCATAATCGACATCTCATACTAGTTACTCTAGATATACAAAAGGCATATGATATGACATGGAGAACACGTATACTTCATATACTACGACAAAATAAAATATCAGGAAATATGTTCTATTTCATTCAGAATTTACTCCAGCATCGCACCATTAGGGTACGTACAAATGGCACATTATCCAAGGAAGTTAAGTTAGACAATGGAATACCCCAAGGCTTCGTGCTTAGCGTTACACTTTTCCTGCTGGCATTAAACGACATACTGAACACCATTCATCCCCCTGTAAAAGCGTGCCTATTTGCTGATGATCTGACCTTTTTCTGTAAAGGTAATAACATCTCAACCACTCAAGCTTTACTACAAGACACTGTAATAAGGATGCAAATTTGGACATCACAAACAGGATTCAGTTTTTCTCAGCAAAAGTCAAAATGTATTTGCTTTACCAAACGTTCAATGCATCTTCCAAACCCTACCATCCACCTATACGGAAAATCCATTGAAAGAACCAAACCATTGAAATTATTGGGGCTTATCTTCGACCACAATCTATCATGGAAAACACATATTTCGGACCTAAAGACAGAATGTTCAAGGCGCCTAAACATTATAAAAACATTATCACACCGCAATTGGAGTGCTGAGCAACATTTCCTTCATCTAACGTATCAAGCTTTAATCCTAAGCAAACTTGACCATTGTGCTATTGTGTACAACTCTGAAGCACCGGCGTTACTTAAGTTACTGGATGTGATTCCGGTCTCTAGCCTACAGATAGAAGCCAATCAACCACCGTTAAACACCAGGAGAATACAATTAAGCATAAAATATGGAATCAAAATAGCAGCAAGGCCTCACTCAAGTATCCATTTATATGTTTTTCCCAATACAAAAAGCAACAAGACCTGTCATCCAAAAAAGCACTCCTTAGCTTTCTATCAACGACTTGCTATTTTAATACTAACAGCATAAAGATCCTTCGCATAATGACCAGGGACTTGCATGAAGTACCATACTCGAAACTCAAAATTTCCAAGATATATACCGAACTAACATTTCACCAGAAATTGAATATCGCTGCAATTGTTTACCAAACACTATTTTATGTAATGTGCAACAATTTCCCCAATTATCAATCTATTTGCAATGATGGATCAAAAACGGATCGTGGTACTGGATGTGCATAATGACTCCTGAAAAATTCTACAGCAGCGGTTACCTGACTATTATTCCATCTACAGTGCTGAACTATACGCCATTTATCAACCACTTACATACTGACAGCACACCACAACTGCTATGCAATATGCTCTGACTCCCTGAGAATCTTGCAGAGCATGACGAACTACGCAACAGACAACACATTAGTTCAGGACACACAGACACTATTCAGTAACATCACCGATGATGGAAAAGACGTGGTTTTCATTTGGATCCCTCCCCATCAAGAAATAACAGGGAATGAAAGAGCGGACGATGATGCTGAAGAAGCTACATCACTACGCCAACAAGCGAACGTCCAAATTCCATATTCAGATATTATAAATCATGTCCCCAGAACACCAGTACAAAAATGGAAATCTGAATGGAATCTACGACAACCAGGAAAATTACACCAAGCGCAAAAAGATCCACCGCTCTTCACCCAACCAAGCCGCTTACTAGAAAGGAACAAGTCATTCTCAGCGGTCTACGAATTGGTTACTCCATCCTCACTCATTCATATCTTCTCTCAACACAGCCGCAGCCTACGTGTAAAGAATGTAATGAAAACCTTACAATTTGCCACCTTCTCACAGAATGCAATGAATACGAAAGAAACAGAAAACAACACAAAATCGCACAGGACACCTCCGTACTGCTAAACAGTTTCACATTACGACGCAATCTATTTAATTGCCTAAAGGATATAGACATTTGGAAATTAATATAACTTATGTGCAATTTAATTTAATCAATTGCATTTCATAATCTACGTAACGGTGTTAAAAGTAATGAAATTTTTGTTTTGCAAAAAAGTGTTGTTAAATTATATATTTTCTTGTCTATGTTGTCAGTTATCTGAATTTAATGTAAATTGTTTTCATAATTAATGTTATTAATGTGTATATTTTATATGTTTGATTGTAATCCTGTATATTGAATGTAAATTTTTATATATGTCACTAATTGTATTATTTTGAAAAATGGTCTTGGAATGACACAGGAAGTTAAAGCGACCATAAATAAATTTAAAAAAACGTCATATCGGACATTGATTGAAATGGTAAGAGGCATACGCACTACCATATTCACTACCGAGGCGGGCTTTCTGTTATGTGACTCTTCCAAAGAGCTGAATACATATATTTTATCTTTAACGAACAAACTAACTTATAACCCTCACAGTAAAAATATGCAATACACTGGTCGAATGTATAAATCAAAAGTTCACCTCGGGAATCTTAAGAAAAACATTCAAAGACTCATATAAGGTAAATAAATAACTGAAAAATAAATAAATTGATTATTTAATAAGAATTCATACGACGAAACAATAATCTGCAATACCATATTCTGGCACTTAATATTTCAAGCCAGGTTAAAAATAATTCAAAAATGGTATATTATATATTCACATTATACTTAAAGTATCATTGGAATATTTTGAAGAAATAAGTGGTGGAATTGAAGGAAATGGAACAAGAAATATTTTTTTTTTTTTTTTTTTTTTTTTTGCAGCAGCAGCAGCAGCACAAATCTGGCAGGCTGTTTGGAACAGCCCGAAGTGTGGTCAAAACGTGTACCTGCTCTGGGAAGAGCTTAACCACGTAGTGGTGGGGTGTGGATGTTGCAGAATGACGGGTGTAATTTAAGTGGGGTTAGTGTAGGGAGGTAGCTTTTTGCTCCTCAGGGAATGATGAACCGGGTGCTACGGACAGCGAGCACCGCTGGTGGGTTAGTTAATAAACTAGGAAGAAGGTATGTATAATTTTGAATATTCCATAATAACAATTTTGGAGTAGCTGAAATTTAATTTAGGCTGGAATGGAGATCATGTGGTTACCGGTAGTGACCGCAAGACATGCGGGGTAACCGGTATCGCTTATAGCGACGCTCACGAGGAACATAATCCCCAAGGGATCTGACTAGGGCGCTCTGATGTTGGGGCAAACCCTCGAAGAATTTTGTCGCCCGGCGTCTAATTTCATCCTCCACATATCGGAGGGATGAAGCCTCATGAAGTAATCTCACGGGGAACCTTGTACAAACAGAATAAATAATCCGAAGACATTTATTCTGTGCACGTTGGAGCAGAACTAGATGTGAGCCTGCGGCCATACCCCAGACTTCGCACGCATAGAGCATGATAGGGAGGACCAGAGCCATAAAGAGGCGCAACTTTAGGGGAACAGACATCGCAGACCGAAGCACAGGGTATAGTGATGCCACGGCACCACACGACCGATGAGCTTGCTCCTGGATGTGCTCCCGAAAAGTTAGGCCCTTGTCCAGCTTGACTCCCAAGTACTTGATTGAATTCTCCCATCTGATCCCTTGCCCGAAGTAGGTAAATTGGGGGAAGCTGGCGGGAAAGCGGCGCTTGGTGAACAATATCGCTTGGCTTTTCTCCGTATTAATGGACAATCGCCAAAGCGTGCACCATTCCCGGAGGAGGATTAGATATCTTTGGATGGGGTTGAAGGTTCTGCGTGGGTGTCTGTTTGTTGAGAATAGCAGCACGTCGTCAGCATACTGTGCTATGTTGACGTGCTGTTCAGTGGGAAGGTCAGCCACATAGACGCTATACAGCGTCGGGGATAACACAGAACCTTCGGGGACTCCGCCGCGGATATACCTTCGTGTAGATGTTTTTCCCGCCACTGGGACAGTGAAGAATCTATGTTTTAGGAAAGAGTGAAGAAGGTGTATGACTTGAGTGGGTAGCTCCAGTTGGATGAGTTTGTACAGAAGACCCGCGTGCCAGGTGGTAGAGAAAGCCTTTTCCACGTCCAGAGAAACCGCCGAGATGAATGCCTTGTCCTGGAAACCCAGGGCTGCAGCCTCCACCACGCGCAGCAACTGCTGTGACGTGGAATGCCCAGGACGAAAGCCAAACTGGTGAGGAGGGATAGCTTGTATGTCACCCAGAAGGGGGGACATGCGGGCTAAGAAAAGTCTCTCGAAAACTTTCGAGAGAACAGAAAGGAGGCTGATGGAGCGGTAGTTGGCAGGATTAACCGGGTCTTTCCCTGGCTTCAAGATGCATATCACCCGAGCCTCTCTCCAACTACGTGGAAAGTGACTCAGAGAGAGACACATATTGAAGACTTTGGTTAGAAATAACACGGCCCTGAAGGGAAGGACACGAGAAATATTAATGTGTTTGTTGGATATATACAACATTTTGTAGACTTGCGTTCCAAAAAACGAAGATTCTTACTTCTCAATATTGATTCCTGTAAGTTATATAGTTCCGAGTTTCGATTATTTGAATTTAGGATATGATTTACACGGAAACAAAAACGGCCAATTTTATAATATTTTGGAAAACGCTCTTATAAACTGGGACACATATGTGTATACATAAAATTACGGGCTCGCGACATCTACAGCATTTTACTGGTACTTCGTGGTGTATGATTCTCCCACGCTTAGCGCTGCGGTCGCAGTCACACAGGTAGTATTTGGGATATTGGAATTACCCGTTTCGGCTGGTAATTTGTTGTAGCGTTTTCATACAATGCTCATATACTACTTATTATTTATAGTTTGTTATACTATACATTATTTAGTTTCTATTTTAAAAAATGTATTTGTCTTAAATTACTTAATTCGGTAATGGTAATTGTAATGTATTAAATGCAGGTGTAGCTCTGGTCGAATTGAGTATTTCACTGGAAAATCTGTCTAACCTAAATCCACAAAATAATTATTACTGTTATATGACCATTGCGACAAGATTGAAGTAGCTAATGCTTGCGTACTAATGTGAGATAGGAAGATATTAAGTATCTGATAAGCTACTATTGGGAACGAAAACAAAACAAAACAAAAAACAATTATAATTACTTACAATTCCATAATAAAACAATGTAAGCTACTACTACATACTGCTTCACCTACTGGTTAATTAAAATAAGACTCACCTTAATGCTATATATTAACACTATTCTCTCCAGTTTTTCATTTTTATACTTGCGAAAGCATCTACGATGTGTTCGTCGTCATCATTTGACTGAGTACATCCTGGTGAATGGAAATAATAGCCAATGATGTTAATCTGCTATTGCCTAAGCTGTTTCGGAGAAAAGCTTTTATTGTCTTCAAGCACGAAAAATTTGTTCTTCAGAATAAATAGTGGACGGTACTGTAAGAAACAGGCTAAACAATTTTTATGCATAAGTAAAGACGTCATTCTTATTATTATCTTTAAAAGACTTCAGAAATTCTTCAAGATTAACAAATTCATTAGCCTTATCTGGGTAAAATAATATAAGTACGTGTCTTCATATCGTTCATTAGTTAATTAGTTAACTAATTTCAGTCAATAGAATATCCAGGTTTTCATACTCCTAATCTTAAACCACAGAATATTTCCATGTATTTCTTTGTGTTTGCGTATATGTATACTCCTAAATATGTGTTCAATAAAATGCGGTTACCATTAGGGCTGTATATGAAACCACTTAATAATGATTGGTGCTGAAAACAAACAATTGACAAAAAGTCAAGAATATCCTATTATACTGCTTAAATGTTCTCCTCCAGATTCATTAGAATAGGCAAACCAGCATATGCAGCTTTGAAAGTATTATATAAACGACACAGAGTCCAAAGTTTCAAACATTTATAAGAGTAAATGTAACGACTGTAGTAATTTTCCTAATATAATGAAATTCTAGGAAACTGTTTATCTCTCATTTTTTGGGTAAAAACGTTCGTCGAAAAAAAAATCATTAAAAATTCTCAAGGTAAACAGATTAAAGTCAGAGAATGGAACAAGATGGCTGTATAGCCTGCATATGATGCATAGGGATTCCATAGTAAACAAAATAGTTTAATTTCTATCTAAATCTAAAAAACTCGGTCTTCCAAGCCTTCAATTTTTCATTATATTTGTATTTTCTGAATACTCCATATTCTGCAGCTCTCAAAGAATTTCTATGAAACTGCTTCAATATTCCATAATAAATCTTTAATTATGTGGTTACGCTTGTTTGAATTGAATAGTTTACATATTATTGAATCTTAAATCTCGAAACCGCAAATAATTTAATGAAAATGTGATATATTCACACATATTTTGTTTTCTCCAAGACTACTTTATACACATTTTAAAACTGCGTACAGCAACTTTTATAGCTGATGTGCGTAGAAACCTGAATCTAAAATAGAAAGTTTCTAAAAGAAAAACTGTATCATCCGAGACACTTTATAAAACATTAAAAAATCTCTGATGAGAAAATTTCAAGTAGTTCTAATGTAAACTCTGTATTTTCAGCATTCTTCATGGAAGCGTCACTTTAAAAACTTGACACAGGAAAGCAAATTCAAAGTTGCTAGTTATATTTATGAATCCCTTGGTCCGCGAACAGTAGTTAAGTCGCCATTTTCCATAAATGTTCAAATTAACGTTTCCTCACGCCCCATGCTTCGAGTATTACCTTTAAGATCTGGGAGACCGACCTCCACCTAATATCTGTCTGAACCTGTAGGTATATGCCTTCCAACCTCGCTACCAAGAACATAAGGCCGTTGACTAGAACGGTGCAACAAAGATGACAGGTGACTATCACAGTCACTATAACAAGTGACTATAGCATTAATTTATCGCTCTAGTTTAGGTTATGTTAGGTTATCATTGTAAGTTGTGGGTTATTTTGATAGCAAAGTAGGTATGTGTTGTGATGGCTGGCTATAGGCTGCTAAGTTAACTACGCAGAAAAAGAATACCGCTATCGGTATCACTTGATGGAAGATGAAAAGGCAAAAACAGCAATCTAAATGTCTTTGGATACCAGTGATGAAGAGGAGGAGTAAGCAAGTACCTTAGACTGTCTTATGGATTCCAGAGATAACAAAGTCAGTTCGACAGCTAATTTCCATCCTTTAGAAGACATTGCCACCAATGGAAGCTCTACAGATAGTGAAAAGTATGCGCAGCAATCGGGATCTTCTCATCAGAACTAAATAAGCCAAATTTGTTGTGCTGCTTGGCGTAGCACACTTTCTGACATTTATTACTGTACATATTTCTGAAACCTGTTTACTTCTCCTTACCTCTGATAAAGCCATAAGGCCTAAACTGATAACGGCGCCTGCACTGCGAATAATGTGACTAATTGTCCTGGGTAATAATCTTTTCACCCTATCATTCTTCCTGATATTTCTTTTAATTTACGTCCTCCAAAGACAAGTCATATCGGACAATGATTGAAATGGTAAGAGGCATACGCACTACCATATTCACAACCGAGGCGGTTTTTCTGTTATGTGACACTTCTAAAGTGCTGAATACATATATTTTATCTTTAACGAACAAACTAACTTACAACCCTCACTGTAAAAATATGCGATATACTGGTCGAATGCCAACTCTTATGTTCATCTCGGCAACCTTAAGAAAATCATTTAAAGACGCAAATAAAGTAAATAAATATATGAAAAATGAATAAATTGATTATTTAACAGAGATTCATAAAAAGAAATAATAGTCTGCAATACCATATTCTGGCACATAATTTCTGAAGGCAGGTTAAAAATAATTCCAAAATGGTATATTATATATACACATTATATTTAAAGTATCATTGGAATCTTATGAAGAAGTAAATGTTGGAATTGAAGGTAATGTAACAAGAAATAAGAATGAGTTTGTTGTACATATACAACATTTTTTAGACTTTCGTTCCAAAAGATGAAGGTTCTTACTTCTCTATATGGATTCCTGTATGTTCAGAATTACGATTATTCAAAGTTAGGATATGATTTACACGGAAACAAAACCGTCAATGTTATAATATTTTAGAAAACGTTCTTATAAACTGGGACACATAGGTGTATACATAAAAGTTGCATGCGCGCGACATCTATAGCTTTCTCCTCGTACTTCGTAGTGTATGATTCTCCCACACTTAGCGCTGCGGTTGCAGTCACTCAGGAAATATATTAGGGATATTCGAATTACACGTTTTGGCAGGTAATTTGTTGTAGCGTTTTCAAACGAGCTCATATACTACTTCTTATTTATATTTTGTTATATTATATATTGTGACTTTGTGGGTTCGTGAAATGAAAAGTCCAATTACACCACTCAAAAATGTTCTTTATTTCCAACGACTTACAGTTAAACACTTGCCAATTACAGGGAATTACGTAATGCACACAATTACGATTCACCAGTTCGTCCGTTACAATTCCACTGTACGTTCACAATTACATAAATTCTTCCGTTGCACTAGCACTGCACTCTTACGCTGATTTCCACGAACTCTGACTGACTCACACCTCTTGCCCGACGTGCTGCTTATATAGGGCCAGCGGGTCGATCTCGAAGGTTTTAGATTAGATGAAATATCCCGTAAGTTCGAGAACACATGTGGAACACAAAGAGACGGCGCAGTGATGCTTTTTCTCCCAGCCACCACCTGTCACTACTATAAGACAAACGAGGGGGGCGTGGCTAATGCCAACCTCCCCTGCTTGCCCGCTCTCAGCTGGTTCTATAGGGTGTTCCGACACTCGGGTGACACTGCTCCCTCCGCAAAGCTGGTCGTCCCGAACAGCACCGTCGTAGCGTGCCAGGCGATCTAGGTGTACCACCAACATCTTCCCTTCGGGGAACCTTCTGGATGCTGCAGACCACGTCGTTAATCCTCTTCACCACCCGGTACGGTCCTAGCCATGGCTGCTGGAGCTTCGTGCAGCGTCCCTTGGTCCGGGTAGGACGGTACAACCAGACCAGGTCACCATGCTGGAACCATTGGCTGTTGGCATGTCTGTCATAACTGGTCTTCATGCGGTCGCTCGCCTTCTGGATGTTCTGCCGAGCCATCTCGTGCATGTCGTGGAGATGGTACACCAGGTTCTCCACATAGTCGGTCGCTGGCTGTTTCGCTTCTGGAGGGCTTCCAAAAGCCAGGTCACAAGGGAGGCCTAACTCTCGGCCGAACATTAAGCTGGCTGGCGTCATCCCAGATTTGTCGTGTGTAGACGAGCGGTAGGCCAGCAAGAACAGTGGCACCTTGACGTCCCAGTCTCGCTGATGGCTGGCCACGACCTTCCTCAGGTGTTCCTCTATGGTTTTGATGTATCTTTCGACCATGCCATCCGACTGGGGATGTAGAGGCGTCGTGCGGGTCTTGTTCAACCCAAACCTTTGTAGTGCCTCCTTCATTAGGGTGGACTCAAAGTTGGTACCCTGGGCACTGTGTAGCTCTAACGGCAACCCAAATCGACAGACCACTTGCTCCACGTGGCAGTCTGTGATTGTATTTGCCTATTGTTTTGGGATGGCATACACCTCCGGTCACTTGGTGAAGTAGTCCGCGACCACCATTAGGTACTTCTTGCCTCGGTCGGAAACTGGGAAAGGTCCAGCAATGTCAATGGCGATCCGTTCGAATGGCGCTCCGACGTTGTACTGCTGCATGCGACCCCGGCTCCAAGTCTGGGAGTCACGGCTCGCCGCGCACACGTGACACTGACGCCACCATCTCTCAGCATCTGCTCGGAGTCTCAGCCAGTAGTAGCGCTGCCGTAGTTTGTCAATCATTCGGTTCGCTCCCGGGTGTCCTCCCGAAGTACCCGCGTGCACTTCCTCAAGGACTTCTGAGACCTTACTCCGGGGAAGTACCAACTGCTCTCTCTGTGTCTTCCCGTCGGGTGACTCCCATACCCAGAACAGCACGCCCTCTCTGGTCTTCAACGAGTCCCATTGGGCCCAATACGACTTGTAGGTGGCGCTCCTCGGTGCGATGTCGTCCCAGGTTGGTCTCGTCCCTGCCTCCACTTCCCTCAAGAGTGGCCCTAAGTCTGCGTCCGCCAGCTGCTCCCTCTTCGGGCCTGCGCTATCCCAGCCATCCGCAGGCACTGCCGTGACTACTTCAACTGCTGCGGCACGCTCCGTCTCCTCCACCATCGTACACTGGCCGCACTCTTCTGGACAGGGCCTTCGGGACATGAGGTCAGCGTTACCGTGGCTGTTCCCTCTACGATGTTCCGAGGTGAAGTCATACACCTGCAGCCTCTGGACCCTACGTGCTGTCTGGCCATCCAGTTCTTAAAGCTCAATAGGCAGGTTAGGGCGGAATGGTCAGTCCTCAGGTGGTATGGCTCACCATACAGGTACTTGTGGAAGTGCTCCAATGTCTTTACTACCACCAGTAACTCCGTCGGGTGACGCAGTAGTTCTTCTCTGCCTTGGATAGAGTCTTGCTGTAGTAGGCTATCACCCGCTCATGGCCGTCCTGGATCTGCGATAGGACACCTCCAATGCAATGGTCGCTGGCGTCGGTGTCCACAATGGAGGTGCCATCCACTTGTGGGAAACCCAAAATTGGCGCACTGCACACGGTTTCCTTCAGGTGCCGGAAAGCGTCCTCCGTCCACACATAAGCCCGGTGTTACTCTATCAGGCGGGTGAGGGGTATGGCGATGTTGGAGAACCCCTTTATGAAGCGGCGGTAATAACTGCACAGCCCCAGGAAACTGCGCAGCTCTTTCTTATCCCTTGGGCGAGGCCTATCTCTCACGGCCTTTGTCTTCTCCGGGTCTGTGGCCACTCCGGTTGCTGAGACTATGGGACCCAAGTAGTTAACTTCCTTGCGGAAGAGCTGGCACTTCTTCGCTTTCAGCTTCAAGTTGGTCGCCTGCAGTCTCTGTAGCACCTTACTCAAATTCTCGAGTTGATCTTCAAAAGTCTTCCCGACGATGATGTCGTTCAGGTACAGCAGGCAGGCATCGTATGTCAGCCCTCTCATCACTGACTCCATGGGGCGTTGGAAGGTAGCTGGTGCGCTGCAGAGGCCAAAGGGCATAACCGTGAACTGCCAGAGCCCTTGGCCCGTCGAGAATGCGGCCCTCTCCTTATCTCTTGGGTCTACAGCTACTTGCCAGTAGCCCGACTTCAGTTCCAGGGTTGAGAACCACTGTGCACCAGCTAGCGTGTCGAGGGTATCGTCAATCCGGGGTAAGGGAAAACAGTCCTTCCGGGTGACAGCGTTCAGCTTTCTATAGTCTACGCAGAAGCGCAGCTCCACGTTCTTCTTCGTCACAAAGACTACAGGGGAACAACAAGGGCTGTCAGACACTCCAATCACTCCCCTGGATCTCATGTCCTCCAGCATGTCTCGTACCGCCCCTTGCTTCGCCAGCGGAACGCGTCTATGTGGTTGTTGAAGAGGCTGGGCGTCCCCAGTGTCGATGCGGTGAAGCACTTTGTCCGTGCGGCCGTAGTCACTATCACGTTGGCTGAAGACGCGCTGAAATCGTCTTAGCAGTTGTCGAACTTTCTCCAGCTGTTCTGCGGTCAGGTGGTCGGCCGCCCTCTCCACTAAGCCTTCTAGTCGGGGCCCAAGGTGTTGCTTCGGCACCGGCTCCTGTGTCTCATCGATAGCTGTTACGCTCACCCCGGGCTCGCACGTTCCCAACTCCGTCCTGGCCTGGACGTCGTGATCGGCGTCCGTTGGATTTAGCAGTCTCACGGGCACCTCCTCTCGGCACGGCAGCAATGCCCTGGCTACACACAGTCCGTGTACAGGCGTCTTCTGGTCCAGTATCATGTTCCTGGTCCTCTGGCCCGCCAGTCACGCCGTCACCACCACCTCGCTCCTCGCCGGGACAACCACGTCTTCGTCCAAGACGATCCTGCAAATTCCTAGGCGCTCTTCGGGTTGACGGAGTATAACCTCTTCTCCGTTAAGCCGCAGGACCTTCTTGCCGACGTCGACCGTCGCCTCATGACTCCTGACCGCATCCAGTCTCAGAATCACCTCCTCAGCACCTTCGCGACGAACACCCACAGACGCATGGCACTCCGTCCCAAGTTCAGCGCCAGCAGGGCCTCCTTCTCCACTGGCAAGGTGTCGCCCGATGACATGACAAGCTGGTATGTTCGGCTCGGCTTCCTTGTCGGCAAACCCTTCCCCACGTCAGGTCTGATGATGTTCACGGCCGCCCCGGTGTCCACCAGCACACGGCACGGCTTCCCTCTCACCCAACCGTCCACGATGAGGCCGTCATCCATACGCCGGCTGACGGTGCGTAGTGTCACTCGAGGGGATGGTGGCAATGGCGCCGACGTACCACTCACCACGCCGGGCCTTACTCGTCCTTTCGGCTGCTCTTCCTGGTGTGGGCAGTCTCTCTGCAGGTGTCCGGGCTGTCCACACCCCCAACACAGGCCACTAGGTGTTCGCCGGCGTCCCGCAGCTGGTCTTCTGTCTCCGGCGTAGCGGACACTCCTCGTTCTCGACGTCGGGATAGATGTTACTTTGGAGGCGTCCAATCCTTAATGCCGCTTTCAGCGCCTCGTGGATGATTTTATATTCGCCGAGCATCAGGCGCTGACGAATCTCCGTGTCCCGTACCCCGTCGACAAAATTGTAGGCGACTTCCCGGGATACGAGCTCCAGTGGCAGGTCCACCAAGGCCTTGCTAGCCAGCTGCTCGATCGCTATGGCGAACTCCTGCAGCGTCTCCCCCTGCTGCTGAGACCTTGCCCTTAGCTGGCTGCGGTATGCTGCGGCTAAGCGGTGGTTCCCGAAGCGATTCTCCATCGCCTCCCAGAAGTCCTTGGGCGCCGCCGTTGTCTGCACCGCGTTTAGGACTACCATGGCACGTCCCTGGAGGCTGGCTATTAACTGTGTGGCCTCCTCCAGTGACCATCTGTTGTGCTTGGCCACTGTATCGAACTGGCGGCGGAAGACTTCAAATGTTGACGCGCCGTTATATTTCGGAGGTTTGACGCGCGCCGATGTCGTGTCGCGTCCCGGTGCGTCAGCCTTCATCTCCTTCAACCTCCTGCCGACGACGTCCTCCACCATTGCATTCAGGGACTTGACGCTACTGTCGGCCTTCCCTTCCAGGTTGTTTACGCGGTTCGCAAGGTCTTCGACGACTTCCACCACGGCGTTCAGGGTCTTGGCGATATTGTCGGACTTTTCCTCTAAATCATTAAGGCGGTCGTCTACTTGACCCATCCGCTTGCCCAGCTTCGTGACGTAACCCCTCACACCGGCCAACTGTTCCTCAAATTTGGCGGCGAGGACCTCGTTCGCCGCTTTCATTTCCGTGGCCAGACTGTCGTTCGCTGCCCTCATTTCTGCGGTCAATTCGGTCCTTATTTCTTTCGTCTTGGCTGTTATTTCGGCCTTCATTTCTTCCATCTTCTCGGTGATGTAGTCGTTGGTCATCTTCATTTGTTTCAGTTCCGCGGCCAGGTTGTTATTTGTAGTCTCTAGCTTCGCGGCCAGGCTGTTATTTGCCGCTTCCGTCTTCTCTGTTAATTCGGCCTTCATTTCCATCATCTTCTCCAAAATATTTTACCAATGCCGCGTCCATGGTTGTAATGTTCGGTGATGGGACCAGTGTGACTTTGTGGGTTCGTGAAATGAAAAGTCCAATTACACCACTCAAAAATGTTCTTTATTTCCACCGACTTACAGTTAAACACTTGCCAATTACACGGAATTACGTAACGCACACAATTACGATTCACCAGTTCGTACGTTACAATTCCACTGTACGGTCACAATTACGTAAATTCTTCCGTTGCTCTAGCACTGCACTCTTAGGCTGATTGCCACGACCTCTGACTGACTCACACCTCTTGCCCGACGTGCTGCTTATATAGGGCCAGCGGGTCGATCTGGAAGGTTCTAGATTAGATGAAATATTCCGTAAGTTCGAGAACACAGGTAGAACAGAAAGAGACGGCGCAGTGAAATTTTTTCTCCCAGCCACCCCCTGTCACCACTATAAGACAAACGAGGGGTTGCGTGGCTAATGCCAACCTCCCCTGCTTGCCCGCTCCCAGCTGGTTCTATAGGGTGTTCCAACGCTCGGCTGACAATATTATTTGGTTTTTATTTTAAAAATGTATTTGTCTTAAATTCATTAACTCGGAAATGGTAATTGTAATGTATTGAGTGCAGGTGTAGCTCTATTGAAAATGATTAATTTACGCGAAAATCTGTCTAACCTAAATCCACAAAATCAGTTTTACTGTTATATGATCAATGCGACAAGATTGAAGTAGCTAATTTTCGCGTACTAATGCGAGATAGGAAGATATTAAGTATCTGATAAGCTACTAGTGGGAGGGAAAACAAAAAACAATTATAATTACTTACAATTACATAATAAAAACAAAAGAAAGCTGCTGCTACATACTACTTCACTTATTGGTTAATTAAAATAAGACTCACCTTAATGTTATATATTAACACTATTTTGTCCAGCTTCTCATTTTTATCCTTGCGAAAGCATCTACGATGTGTTCGTCGTCATCAGTTGACTGAGTACATCCTGGTGAATGGAAATAGTAGCCAATGATGTTAATCTGCTATTACCTAAGCTGTTTCAGAGATAAGCTTTCATTGTCTTCAAGCACGAAAAATTTGTTCTTCAGAACAAATAGTGGACGGTACTGTAAGAAACAGGCTAAACAATTTGCATGGATAAGTAAAGACAGCATTCTTAGTGTTATCTTTAAAAGACTTCAAAAATGCTTGAAGATTAACAACTTCATAGCCTTATCTGCGTAAAATTATGTAATTACATTTTTTCATAATGTTCATTAGTTAATTAATTAACTAATTTCAGTCAATAGAATATCCAGGTTTTCATACTCCTAATCACAAACCACAGAACATTTCCAAGTATTTCGTTGTGTTTGCGTATATATATACTCCTAGATAAGTGCTCATTAAAATGCGGTTACCATTATGGCTGTATATGAAACAACTTAATAATGATTGGTGCTGAAAACAAACAATTGACAAAAAGTCAAGAATATCCTATTATACTGCTTAACGTTCTCCTAAATATTCATTAACGAGCATATGCAGCTTTAAAAGTATTATCTAAACCACACAGTGTCCAAGGTTTCAGTCATTTATAACAGTAAATGTAACGACTGTAGTAATTTTCCTAATATAATGAAATTCCAGGAAAAACCTATCTCTCATTTTTTGGGTAAAAACGTATGTGGATATAAATATAAAAAGGTCTCAAGGCAAACAGATTAAAGTCACAGAAGGTAACAAGGTGGCTGTAGAGCCTGCATATGATGCATGGGGATTTCATAGTAAACAAAATCGTTTAATTCTATCTAAATCTATAGAACTCGGTCTTCCAAGCCTTCAATTTTTCTTTATCTATTTATATTCTGTATACCCCATGTTATGCAGCTCTCAAAGAATTTGCATGAAACCTTGCGTCAATATTCCATAATAAATCTTTAATAATGTTGTTATGTTTGTTTGAAATTGAATAGTTTACATATTATTGAATGTTAAACCTCGAAACTGCACATAAGTTAATGAAAATGTGATATATTCACACATATTTTGTTTTCTCCAAGACTTCTTGATACACATTTTAAAACTACCTATAGCAACCTCTATAGCTGATGTGCGTGGAAATCTGAATCTAAAATAGAAAGATTCTAAAAGAAAAACTGTATCATTAGAGACACGTTATACAACATTCAAAAATCACTGTAACAAAAACAAGTAAACAGTTTTAAAGATATACGAGGGCTATCCAGAAAGTAGATTACGTTTTCGTCTGTTTCCGCTAGGGGCGGGGCTAGCGCGGCCATCTTGGGGTCAGAGCGTTGCGCAGCTCAGTCGGCATCTAGCCGTGCTAGTGAGAGGTTCGTGCTGTGCTCCGTTCAGATACTGTGACGGTTTGAAATGTCTGCGTTAATTGAAAATCCCGCGAGCTGCGAGGTGCGTGCAGTAATAAGGTTTCTGACTGCAAAAAACTGTAAACTGATAGAAATCTATCGGCAGCTTTTTGAAGTGTATGGGAACAACATTATCACTGAAGGTGGAGTGCGTCAGTGGGTCATCAGATTTAAAAATGGCCGAACCAATGTTCACGACGAAGATCGAAGTGGGAGACCCAGCATAGTGACTGCCGAACTTGTCGAAAAAGTCGATGCTAAAGTCCGTGAAAATCGAAGGTTCACAATAACGGAACTTTCTTTGAGTTTTCCACAAATTTCGCGAAGTTTGTTGCACGAAATCATCAGCGAAAAGCTTGGTTACCACAAGTTTTGTGCAAGATGGATTCCAAAAATCTTGACAGAGGACCACAAAAATCAGCGAATGGCTGCAGCGTTGAACTTTTTGGACGTTTACCATAAGGATGGTGACTCTTTACTCGATCGCATCGTTACTGGTGACGAAACATGGGTGAAACACGTGAACTGTGAAACGAAATTGCAATCAATGCAGTGGGGGCACACAAGTTCTTCCCATAAACCCAAGAAATGCATGCAAACAATGTCGGCAAGGAAGATGATGGCGACTGTTTTTTGGGACAGAAAAGGTGTGATTTTGGTGGACTTCCTGGAAAGAGGCACTACAATAAACTCTCAAAGGTATTGCCAAACTCTCCAAAAACTCAGAAGAGCCATTCAAAACAAGCGCAGAGGAATGTTGAGCTCTAAGATCTTGTTGATTCACGACAACGCCCGGCCCCACACGGCAAATGTCACTCGTGAAGTTCTTGAATCTTTTAAGTGGGAGTTGTTTCCTCATCCGCCGTACAGTCCCGACCTGGCACCGAGCGACTTCCACCTATTCCCAGCAATGAAGAAGTGGCTGGCTATGCAGCGTTTTGATGACGACGCACAGCTGCAAGAAGAGGTAACGAAGTGGTTGAAGGCACAGGCGGCCGAATTTTTCGACGAAGGAATTTCCAAGCTCGTACATCGCTACGATAAATGCCTTAATTTGAATGGTGACTATGTCGAAAAGTAGTATTTGAGTGTGGCTTTCATCTGTATATAATAAAATTTGTTTCCTATACTTTGTTTACTTTTTATTCCAAAACGTAATCTACTTTCTGGATAGCCCTCGTATAATTTAGAAGGACGAGATTAGGAAGCTTCATTAGCAGTCCCCTACCACAACTGATTAGAAAATTTCAAGCAGTTCTAATGTAAACCCTGTATTTTCAGCATTCTTCGTGGCAGCGTCACCTTAAAAACTTGAGACAGGAAAGCAAAGTCAAAGTTGCTAGTGATATTTATGAATCCCTTGGTCTGCGAACAGTTGTTAAGTCGCCATTTTCCATAAATGTTCAAATTACCGTTTCCTCACGCCCCATGTTTCTAGTCGTGCTAGTGTACGTGCGTCGGAGGAGTTTACGTAATTGCGAGTGCAAGAGAAACTGCAACGGACGAACTGGTGATTCGTAATTGTGTGCATTACGTAATCCTTTGTAACTGGCAAGGGTTCAACTGTAAGTCGGTGAAAATAAAGAACATTTTTGAGTGGTGCAATTGGACTTTTCATTTCACGAACCCACAAAGTCACACTGGTGTCAGGAAGCGGGACGATAACTTCACCGAGCATTACAACCATGGACGCGGCATTGGAAAATTTTTTGGAGAAGATGATGGAAATGAAGGCCCAATTAACATCAAAAAGAGAAGCGGCAAATAACAACCTGGCCGCAGAGTTGAAACAAATGAAGACGTCCAACGACAACATCACCGAGAAGATGGAAGGAATGAAGGCCGAATTAACAGCGAAGGCAGAAACGACAAACAACAACTTGGCCACGACAATGACCGCAAAAATGGCCGAACTGACCACGGAAATGAAGGTGGTGAACGAGGCTCTCACCACCAAATTTGAAGGACAGTTCGCTGGCGTGAGGGATAACGTGACGGAGCTGGGCAAGCGGATGGGCCAAGTGGACGAGCGCGTCAAGGACCTGGCGAACCGCTTCAATGACCTAGAGGAAAAGGCCGACAATAACGCCAAGTCCCTGAACGCCATGGTTGAAGACGTCAAAGACCTCGCGAACCGCGTAAGCATCCTGGAGGGAAAGGCCGACAGCAGCGTCATGTCCCTGAACGCCATTGTGGAGGACGTCGTCGGCAGGAGACTGAAGGATTTTAAGGCCGACGCACCGGGACCCGACATAAAATCGGCGCGCGTCAAACCTCCGAAATATGACGGTGCGTCAACATTTGAGGTCTTCCGCCGCCAGTTCGACACAGTGGCCAAGCACAACAGATGGTCACCGGAGGAAGAGGCCACACAGTTAATAGCCAGCCTCCAGGACGGGCCGCGGAAGTCCTAAACGCGGTGCAGACAACGGCGGCGCCCAAGGACATCTGGGCGGCCCTGGAAAATCGCTTCGGGATCCACCGCTTAGCCGCAGCATACCGCAGCCAGCTAAAGGCAAGGTCACAGCAGCCGGGGGAGACGCTGCAGGAGTTCGCCATAGCGATTGAGCAGCTGGCTAGCAAGGCCATAGTTGACCTGCCACTGGAGTTCGTATCCCAGGAAGCCTCCTACAACTTTGTCGACGGGGTACAGGACACGGAGATTCGTCAGCGCCTAATGCTCGGCGATTATAGAACCATCCATCAAGCGCTGAGAGCGGCATTAAGGATGGAGGCAGCCAAGGTAACAGCCATCCCGACGTCGAGAACGAGAAGTGTCCGCTACAGAGGAGAGAGAAGACCAGCCGAGGGACGCCGGCGAACACCTAGTGGCCTGTGTTGGGGGTGTGGACTGCCCGGACACCTGCAGAGAGACTGACCACACCAGGAAGGCCAGCTGGAAAAACGAGTGAGGCCCGGCGTGGAGAGGGGCACGTCGGCTCCATTACCACCATCCCCCCGAGTGACACTGCACCCTGTCAGCCAGCGTATGGATGACAGCCTCATCGCGGTCGGTTGGGTGAGAGGGAAGCCGTGCCGTGTGCTGGTGGTCAGCGGGGCGGCCGTGATCACCATCAGACCTGACGTGGCGAAGGGTTTGCCGACAAGGAAGCCGAGCCAACCATACCAGCTTGTCACGGCATCGGGCGACACCTAGCCTGTGGAGAAGGAGGCTCTGCTGAAGCTGACCTTGGGAAGGAGCACCGTACGTCTATGGGTGTTCATCGCGAAAGTGGCTGAGTAGGTGATACTGGGATTGGATGCCCTCAGGAGCCATGAGGTGACGGTCGACGTCGGCAAGAAGGTCCTGCGGCTCAACGGAGAAGAGGTTATACGCCGTCAACCAGAGGAGCGGCTTGGAATATGCAGGGTCGTCTTGAACGAAGATGTGGTTGTCCCCGCAAGGAGCGAGGTGGTGGTGACGGCGCGACTGGAGAGCCAGATAACCAGGAACATGATGCTTCAGCAGAAGACGCCTGTACACGGACTGTGTGTAGCCAGGGCATTGCTTCCGTGCCTAGAGTAGGTGCCAGTGAGACTGCTAAATCCAATTGACGCGGATCACGACCTCCAGGCCGGGACAGAGTTGGGAACGTGCGAGCCCGTGGTGAGCTTAACAGCAATCACGAGACACAGGAGCCGGTGCCGAAGCAACACCTGGGGCCCCGGCTGGAAGGCTTACTGGAGAGGGCAGCCGACCACCTGACCGCAGAACAGCTGGAGAAGGTTCGACAACTGCTAAGACGGTATCAGCGCGTCTTCAGCCAAGGAGATAGTGACTACGGCCGCAAGGACTAAATGCTCCACCCCATCGAAACCGGGGACAACCGGCCTATTCGGCAACCACATAGACGCGTCCCACTGGCGAAGCAAGGGGCGTTACGAGACATGCTGGAGGACATGATATCCAGGGGAGTGATCGAAGAGCCTGTCAGCCCTTGGTGTTCTCCTGTAGTCTTGGTGACAAAGAAGAACGGTGAGCTACGCTTCTGCGTAGACTACAGAAAGCTGAACGCTGTCACCCGGAAGGACTGTTTTCCCTTACCCCGTATTGACGACACCCTGGACACGCTAGTTGGTGCACAGTGGTTCTCGACCCTGTACCTGAAGTCGGGCTACTGCTAGGTAGCTCTAGACCCAAGAGACAAGGAGAAGACCGTATTATCCACAGGCCAAGTTCTCTGGCAGTTCACGGTTATGCCCTTTGGCCTCTGCAACGCACCAACTACCTTCCAACGCCTCATGGAGTCAGTGATGAGAGGGCTGACTTACGTTGCCTGTCTGCTATACCTGGACGACATCATTATCGTCGGAAAGACTTTTGATGATCACCGCGAGAAACTGAGTAAGGTGCTACAGAGGCTGCAGGCGACCAACTTAAAGCTGAATTCAAAGAAGTGCCAGCTCTTCCGCAAGGAAGTGAACTTCTTGGGCGACATAGTCTCAGCAACCGGAGTGGCCACAGACCCGGAGAAGACGCAGGCTCTAAGAGATTGGCCTCGCCCAAAGGATAAGAGAGAGTTGCGCAGTTTCCTGGGGCTGTGTAGTTATCACCGCCGCTTCATAAAGGGATTCTCCAACATCGCAAAACCCCTCACCTGCCTGACAGACGAACACCGGTCTTATGTGTGGACAGAGGTCGCCGAAAACGCTTTCCAGCACCTAAAGCAGACCCTGTGCGGTGCTCCAATTTTGGGTTTCCCACAACCGGGTGGCGCCTTCATTGTGGACAACGACGCTAGCCACCATTGCATTGGAGGTTCCTATCGCAGATCCAAGACGGCCATGAGCGGGTGATAGCCTACTACAGCAAGACGAATCCAAGAAAGAGAACTCCTGCGTCACCCGACGAAAATTATTGGCGGTAGTAAAGACCTTGGAGCACTTCCACAAGTACCTGTACGGTCAGCCATTCCACCTGAGGACTGACCATTCCGCCCTAACATAGCTATTGAACTTTAAGAACCTGGAAGGCCAGACAGCACGTTGGGTGCAGAGGCCACAGGAGTACGACTTCACCTCGGAACATCGTAGAGGGAACAGCCACGGTATCGCAGACGCCATGTCCCGAAGACCCTGTCCAGAAGAGTGCGGCCAGTGCACAAGAGTGGAAGAGAAGGAGCGTGCCGCAGCAGTCTGAGTAGTTGTGGCGGTGCCTGCGCACGGCTGGGATAGCGCAGGCCTGAGGAGGGAGCAGCTGGCGGACGCAGACTTGGGGCCACTCTTGAGGGAAGTGGACGCAGGGACGCAACCAACCTGGGACGACATCGCACCGAGGAGCGCCACCCACAAGTCGTACTGGGCCCAATGGGATTCGTTGAAGACCAGAGATGGCGTGCCGTTCCGGGTATGGGAATCACCAGATGGGAAGACACAGAGAGAACAGTTGGTACTTCCCCGGAGTAAAGTCCCGGAAATCTTGGAGGAAGTGCACGCCGGTACTTCTGGAGGACACCTGGGAGCGAACCGAACGATTGATAAACTACGGCAGCGCTATTACTGGCTGAGACTCCGAGCAGATGCTGAGAGATGGTGCCGTCAGTGTCACGTGTGAGCGGCGAGTCGTGGCCCTCAGACTAGGAGCCGGGGTCGCATGCAGCAGTACAACGTCGGAGGGCCATTCGAGCGGATCGCCATTGAAATTGCTGGACCGTTCCCAGTTTCCGACCGAGGCAACACGTACCTAATGGTGGTCGTGGACTACTTCAGCAAGTGGCCGGAGGTGTATGCCATCCCAAACCAAGAGGCAAAGACAATCACAGAATGCCTCGTGGAGCAAGTGTTCTGTCGATTTGGGGTGCCGTTAGAGCTGCACAGTGACCAGGGTACCAATTTTGAATCCAACCAAATTAAGGAGGCACTACAAAGGCTTCGGGTGAACAAGAGCCGCACGAGGCCTTTATATCCCCAGTCGGATGGCATGGTCGAAACATACATCAAGAACTTAGAGGAACACCTGAGTAAGGTCGTGGCCAGCCATCAGCGAGACTGGGAAGTCAAGGTGCCACTGATCTTGCTGGCCTACCGCTCGCCTACACACGACACAACTGGGATGACGCCAGCCAGCTTAATGTTCGGCCGAGAGTTACGCCTCCCTTGTGATCTGGCTTTTGGAAGCCCTCCGGAAGCGAAACAGTTAGCGACCGAGTATGTGGAGAACTTGGTGGACCATCTTCACGACATGCACGAGATGGCTCGCTAGAACATCCAGAAGGCATGCGACCGCTTGAATACCAGATATGACAGGCAAGCCAACAGCCAAGGTGACCTGGTCTGGTTGCACTGTCCTACCCGGACCAACGGACGCAACCATGGCAAGGCCGTACCGGGTGGTGAAGAGGATTAACGACGTGGTCTACCGCATCCAGAAAGTTCCCCGAGGAAAGATGTTGGTGGTACCCCTGGATCGTCTAGCCCGCTACGATGGTGCTGAACGGGACGACCAGCTTTGAGGAGGGAGCAGTGTCACCCAATTAGCGGAAGGCACGACCGGCAACAGCTGGGAGGAAACCAGAGGCAGCCGAGCCATGCCTCCCATTAGTCTCTGTCACTAAGTGATGGGGATTGCGGGCCACTGAGCCATCTCTTTACCCTCCACTTAAGTTCTCGAACTTGCGGGTTGTTTCATCAAATCCAGAGACATCTAGAAGACGGTGATATTCCTATAAAAAGGGCTGCAGTGAGTGAATTGAGTCAGAGAGTCAGTCAGTGTTTAGCGAACAGCTGTAAGGGTGCAGCGCTAGTGTAGGAAAGAGAAGACTGTGCAACGGAGGAATTTACGTAATTGTGAGCGTACAGTGGAATTGTAACGGACGAACCGGTGAATCGTAATTGTGTGCATTGCGTAATTTTGTGTAATTGGCAAGTGTTTAACTGTAAGTCGGTGGAAATAAAGAACATTTTTAAGTGGTGTAATTGGACTTGTCATTTCACGAACCCACAAAGTCACAGTATTTAGCCGTCATTTTGTGTTCATATTCATTAAAAGAAAGTACAACAATTATCGTATCTACGCATGGTGAGTTACTTGCGTAAGGTTTTTTTCCCAAGGTTTTCACTTGTCCTGATAGACCAATATCGGGTAACTAAGCTCCATGGGCCCCGGATTCATTTGAGCATCACTTCACCCATTTCATTCATCGTCCGATATGACTTAACGTTGGAGGACGTAAATTACAAAAAAGGCATAATTACGCACCTTTATATTATGGGGGCAGACCCACGTTTGCCCGCCTCGGTAGCGTAGACGGTAGCGTGTCTGCCACATGTTTAAGAGGTCCCGAGCCCGAATCTTGGTGAGGGTTAGATACCTGGAGAGGGGTTTTCCCTTATCCTTAAAGACGAATGTGGGGTAACTCTAAGCTCCATGGCCCCTTGACATATTTGAGTTCCATTTCAATCACCTCATTCACCGTCCGATATGACTTAACGTTGGAGGACGTAAAATTACAAAAAAGACCTACCTCTCAAATAGTATACTTACGTGTCGGTAGAGAGAGGCTTTAAAAAGCTGTTATCAGCGCGTCAAAATACGATGGCAAACCGCTAGGGGAATCGTATATAAATTCGCTCCATCAGCGATGCTACTGATGACCTAAAGTTTTACGCGGTAAAATCACAGACAAAGATGAACACCCTGTACACTTGAATATTGTAGCAGTTATTTTAGATATTTCATGTTTTGTTAGGAATAGTCAAAGAATTTAGTATTTGTAATAAAATAAAGATGTAATGTAAAGTAGGTAATGGTGTAAAAATGACAACATGACAACGTAACTTGATAAGTTGTTAAATGTTTTAAAAGATTTTGTGCTGCCGCTGATGAATGTCTTAGGAGTTAGACGTGTATTTATTTCTCCGTGTGTGTGCAGAAACAATTTTGTGTGTACATCAAAAATGCATAAGTAGCGTGTGCGCAAGAATAGCAATAGTTCATCGTGGAATCTACCGTTGGTTGTAAAAAGACTACATTAATAATACTTGTAATTGTATCAAAGAATTTAAAATTGTTTATGAGGAATTAAATTGCCATTTCGTTCTTGAAGGTAGTACTACTATCTTTATCAGCCCCGTTACCGCGATCCTGGGAAAAGAAAAATATCTCATCAATCAACAATTATAAAAGCACCTAATTATCCAGAGTTGCAGGAGAAACTTCTAGGTTTCTTCAAGATCGTCACCAAAGGTGAGAAATTAATCTGTATCCACCTTCATTCCAAATAATCCTGGTTCAAGATGGTGCCACAACGTGTTGTATCATCATTGCCTCTTCAAACATCGCATGAGCCCAAAATTTTAGCTTCAATATTCAACATAAGAGACACATTACACCAGGTGAGTTACCTGCCCCTCATTATTTTTGAATTTATGCAACTTGGTAAGCAACATATGTGTCACGCCTTTCTTGAATATCTTCTAATGGATGATTAGTAGAACAGTTTATAGAGGATGGGTAGATAACTCAGTGCATAAGCGTTGTATGGAACAAAAGCAATCACTTTGTATGTCGATTCCATCATACCGAGATAAGAAAGCTGCAGTAATCATTTTAGAGAGTTTAAAAATTTTTATTCATTAGTGTCCATTCACGCACACGTTTAAACACGCCCCTGAAGAAGCAGCCTATTACACGCATCAGTTGACAATAGCATTGGAACACAAAATGGCACATCTACAGTTGGATTTAAATCTTCAGCCAACACATGTTTTCATTGTATAGCCATGTACTAAGAATTAGGTAGATTGTTTTCGCTTCTGTCACAAATTATGGTACTTTGTAACTCATACAATAATTGTAATGGAAGACACAGTTTTTTTCTTTGTGTTAAAACTACCAATACGAGCTCAAAACACTGCATAAGGCTGTAGAATACGTGTAAAAATTTGAGGTGGGTCTTAGGTCCACGGTTATTTCATTCATGTAGAAACCGTCCCTAACAACGTAGCGTTGTTGGTTAAGTGGTATCATACAGGTTTCTTCACTACAGGTAGACCACAATTAAACTGTGTTCGGTGTGCGAGTGCGCGAGGAGATCCTTCACCCCTTCTACGCCATCCAAGCTTCACGTGATTTCCACCCCTCCCTTCCTGCATGCAACAGAGCACAAACTATACGAAATGCGTGTATTTTAATGCTATTTTGATTTTCAAATTTAAAATAATTACCTCAGACATGACCTCACAATCGATCAACAAATAGATACAATCATAGTTTCTTTAAACCCTGAGGAACAAAGCAGTGATTCAGCAGGAAATGCAAAGAGTGATTGTAACAGTGGACGGGGAAAGCGAGTTAAACAGGTAACCAGCGCAGCCCGCGCGATGTAGGAGAGGCAACCTAACATAACGATGGAGGAGGAAAGTTAGAGGACACCTGTGGTGCAAAGCCAAGCCTCCAGCTGCACTTTGTCCGCGGTCTAGTTATAGTCAAATATTTATGTCAAATCATTCGTGTTAGCTCAAAAAATTTTATTACCCTTTGTTTTACCTCTTGGGGCCTATAATGTGATATTGTAATATAAATAACATTTTTCAAACACTATAGGTGTTTACAAAATATAATAATAGCCATGTTTTCCGCTGGCAGATAGCTATAAATGTGTAGTTCATAGTAGATATTTTATTATGGTGGGTAAATTGCTTGACCCATTCAACCAAGTTTCAAACATTCCAGAAATACAATGTGAAACATAAGATATAAGCATGAAACAGAAACTATTAGATTTAATGTCGTCGAAATTCTGCTAAAAATGAAAGCCAACTATGGAACTTGGTTTACAACACATATACCGTACAGATTATATGGGTCACAGAGTTAAACATTAACCATAATAAAAGATAAAGATAGCACGAGGTTACCCTGTAAATGTCAAGGGCCTCAACTACCTGAAATTGGAACACTGAAATTAGTACCAAATTATGTCTAACAATTTATAAAACACTGATAACACCAATCATTACATACGCAGCTCCGTCTGGGGCCATTGCGCAAAGACACACATAAAATAGCTCCAAGTACTTCAAACGAAAATACTGAGGATAATTACCAAAGTAACACGGACCGCACCAGTAGATATGCTCCACAACAACCCCAACATGCACACCATAGAACAATTTATTAAGCGGCTAGCTCTTAACGTGTACGAAAGGTGTGAGAATTACTTTAATCCCCTCATTTCGAACCTCGGACAGTATGACGCCAACATAGACAAACACAAAAAGCCCCTGTCGCTGGTTAACTAGACCATCCCGATAAATAAACACACCGATGACGAAGACGTGAATGACTATCTCACCCGACTTATGCAACCAGCGAATTAGCTAACAACACGCCATCAAGACACTCACTGCCCTTCTGCGGCGCTCCAAGTCCTTGTGCCTCCCCGCCAAGGCGGACCCGGAGGTACAGGACCCACCCCCTCACCCCACAAGTGGCACAGGCTCGCACCTGCATCAGAAATACATCAATTAAGCTTGACGTTATCTCTAGATACGATACTATATAGTGATGAGCCCCCAGGCTGACTTTTATGTCACCTGCATGTTATGTACAGTAGCATAGATACAACTTGACCCACCCGTACACCGGGGCAAGGTGAATTAGATTAGACTACTAAAGACGTAAGCGCTATGCGCAGACCTGATTACATTATGAACGCGCGGCACATTGCCTAAAATTACCAGTTATGGAAAGGTGGGCATCAGGGTCATGTGATCATGACTCCTCCCTCCCCAATACACCATAGCGGTTCGCCGTATAAAAATAACCGACATCTTGATTCTGGGTACTTAATGCGGGACCAGCAAAACATCGCCAGGATTGCTGCCCTAGGTAGTGGAGGGTTTTTAGTAGGTATTCCGCAACGGTGCACTCCACTGAGGCGGGGACTCCTGTATCAGCAGCCCCATTGGCTGGTGTAGGTAAATTCCATCTCGCCCAACTTTTATGGCGAGCTAATCCCAAAAGGTTCCTAATTATCAAATTGTAATTCCTTTGTCTTGGGCTCACAAATGAACCAATAGCGCCAATAAACAAATTAGTAACTAAAATGCAGACAATAAATATTGGAAGAAAGGGAAAAAACGAAACTAGGGGACGTGGTTTCGAAACTAGCTTCCGTATCAGCACTGTCCAGCAAGATAACCCACTCCGCCAGATGCCACGTACCTTCTGGTGCACTTAAGGAATGCATTCGTTTATCACCTTGTTAGTATTATATGCATAATAACCGTTTATTTAAGCTTCTCGCAACTGCTTGGTCCTCATTCAGGGCTGTAAGTATTAATGCTGGGTGAGTAGAGCACCGAGTAGAAGGGCAGAGCTGCAATAACGGGTTTTGTGCTAAAAGGGTCAAAGTTTTCATATTAGACTATAAACTGTAAGTTGCATAGGTCTCAATAAATAGGGGCAG